>JANDJT010000148.1:10468901-10481265 GCA_024331685.1 Stegophilus panzeri
TCTATAGATACTTGTGCATTATTCTATAGATACTTGCACACTCTTCTATAGATACTTGTGCATTATTCTATAGATACATGTGCATTATTCTATAGATACTTGCACACTGTTCTATAGATACTTGTGCATTATTCTATAGATACTTGTGCATTATTCTATAGATACATGTGCATTATTCTATAGATACTTGCACACTGTTCTATAGATACTTGCACACTCTTCTATAGATACTTGTGCATTATTCTATAGATACATGTGCATTATTCTATAGATACTTGCACACTGTTCTATAGATACTTGTGCATTATTCTATAGATACTTGTGCATTATTCTATAGATACTTGCGCACTCTTCTATAGATACTTCAAATTGCTGGGCATGAAATCACTAAACATTTTAAAGTTTACTTGGAAACCTGATGTGCCATCTAGTGAGTGTCACTTTTAATAATAATAATAATAATAATAATAATAATAAATTCTTAGATTTATATAGTGCTTTTCTATACACTTAAAGCGCTTGCTTTACATTGTATGGGGGGAAATCTCCTCAATCCACCACCAGTGTGTAGCATCCACAAGATGTAGGCCTACATAAGATATACATGTGTAAGATATGTGTGAACAATGCCGCATGCAATGCTGCTACTGCTGCTGCTGCTGGATGCAAAATCATGCATCAAGTATACACCAGAACCCCCTGCTTCGTGTCAGTCCGTATCATACCACCCTGGCATGGATTATTTTCCTACAACAATACAACACTTCCAACTTGGCAAATTAGTGCATGAAGTTGTATTTTTTCATATATACTGTATTGTATATAAAATTTCAGCTTTAATTTGAAAAGCAGAAAAAAGGAAAAAGGTATTTCATTGGTGTAAGACAAATGAGATGCAAAATTGTATGCTGACATGGAAGTAAGCAGCTAGTGTTTTAAATGGTGATGGATGTTACACTGTGAGTGGTTTATGGTCTACATAAAATATGCAAACCCTCCCATAAACACACACACACCCGCTTTACCTGACACAAGTGTATAAATTGGGGGGCACTTAGTGGTTCCTTACTCACCAATCCCATGCTGAGTCCATTACCTTGGCACTTTGCTGTGGCAAATTCTCTAACGCATGGCCCATTTCGAACCATTAATCAGGACTTCATGGTGTGAAAAGGTTATTTGGCTAATAGATAAAAGGGGTGAAATGTATTACCTAGACTAGATTTTGTTGTCTCACACTGTTAGATGGCGACCTTCTATCTAAAACCAGACAGAAACCCCATTTAGATCAACAAACTCACAATGTCAGCAATTAGCACGAATGCTCGAGACCACAGCATTCACTTACGATGCTTTATCTGCCTTTCACAGATAAAAACAACAGCCAGAATTATTGATGTCTAATCCACTTTTAATGCTTAAGTAGAGAATACCAGTTGCCTGGAACTTTCATGAATTGTCCTCCTGATTAAGTCATGATGTTAAACTTCTGGGTGGTGAAGTCAGCACTACACTGGGAACAGTGCTAATTTTTAACACAAATGTCCTCACTCTATGTAGAGAAAAAAACTGCATGCTGCAGGGAAGTCAGTTAGAGCAGTGAGTATGCATACCTTATATGTACATTATGTATACCTTATCCATCTCTTTGGTTTAGACTCGTTACCTAAATATAATTTGTCCAACAGTTGAGGCCAAATGTTTACATACACCTACAGTAGGCTATAGAGATTCTCACATTTCATGTTACCATACATTTCATATGTTAAGTCAATTAGGATAACTGTTATTTCCATAATAAAGCTAAGAGACAGATTTAATTAAGCTTTTATATACTATATCAGATGTTCAAAAGTTTACAGGCACTTTGTTAGTATTTGGTGGCATTGTCTTATAATTGCTTAACTTGAATTAAACACTTGGAATATAGCCTTGACAAGCTTCTCTCAATAATTTTTTTTGCTTTGGAATCTTTGCTCATTCCTCCTGACAGAACTGGTATAAATCAGTCAGGTTTCTGGGCCTCCTTGCTCAGACTCGCTTTTTCACTTCAGTCCACAAATTTTCTAAGCGAGGCTTTATGATGGCTACTCAAATACTTTCCCGATTTGTCTTCAAGCCATTTTGTTACAATTTTAGACATATGCTAGTCACCAAGGTTGAATTGATCTGACTGATGTCTTGAGGTGTTGCTTCAGTATTTCTAGATAATCCTCCTTCCTCATGATGCCATCTATTTTCTGAAGTGCACCGGTCCCTAAACAGCAAAACACCTGCAGAACATGATGCCACTTCACAGTTGGGATGGTGTTCTTTGGATTAAAAACCTGATCACTATCGCCAATTTTTGCTTCTTTTGACCAGAGAACATTCATCCAAAAGGCTATGTCTTTGTCATTGTGATCAACAAACAAACAGTCTGTTTCTTTTATGTGGGTCTTGAAGTATCGGCTTTTTCCTTGCATGACAACAAGTGGATGCACATACTTTGTTACCTGATGCCTCCAACTCCTTCACCAGTCCCTCTGTTGTTATCTTGGGGTTCAGTTGAACCTTACAGATGAAAGTTCATTCATCGGTAGTAGTTAATTTGCGCCTCCTTCCTGAATCATGCATTGTCATTGTGGTCCCAAGAGTTTTATATTTCTATACAACTGTTTGTATAGATGCGTGTAGTATCGTCAGATGTTTAGAAATTGCTCCTAAGGAGGAATGGACTTGTGGAGCTTAAATAAATCTGTCTCTTATTGATTCTTTTAAAATTTCCTCTGATGTAAACAAAGTACTGTAGAGGCCCTAATTGATTTGCATGAAGAAATGTACGGTAACATGAAATGTGTAAAAAAAATAAAAATAAAAATAAAAAAAAAAACCCTTTCGGCTTCAGCTGTATTTATCTATCTGTATCTTTGCTATAAGAAAGAACCAGCAGTAAGGGAGAAAGCCAAAAAAGAAATTCCCAAACATCACTTGCATTGTGGGATTATGCAGTATGAGGTGTTCATCATTGGTTAATTGTGAGTTTTGAATGTTAATTCTGAATTAATGGACTTTTGTAACCTGACAATAATCTCTGTGTGCACAAGGTCATACACCCAATCTCTCAAATTACACAACCATAATTACCCACTACAAACATAGCCACTGGATGCTCTAATGAATTCCATATTTAGCTCATATCCTTTAATTTCAATGTAGTGTTGATTATGCTATGGAAAATATTATATAAAACAGGAAGATCAGGACATTGAGGCTGTGTCCTTATGTATGCCAGGTTATGGGGATTCAACTTAAGACAACACTCATCTGAAAATTCTGAATTTATCACAAACTCATTAGTTTTATGGACCTCTTTATAAATCAGGAGGCAGAAATGTTAGCTGTTTTCATAGCCTATACAATGCATTTCTTAGGAAGTTAACATTTAGTTCATTTTTCTGTGAAACAGCATATACCTCCTGGAACTGTCACTGAACATCTAAGCATCAGTGAAATTCTCAGCCTTAAGTTAAATAAAGCCTTAATCATTATAGCAGTTGGAAACTTAAACTATCCAACTCTAGGGTTAAATCAGTCACCATATTTTGGGTAGACTTGGTACCAAACATCTGCATATATTTATTTATTTTCCCTATTTTGGCCTTGTCAATCCCCACCTGTTCACTAGCTAACTATAACTATCACATGACAATTACCAACTGGTGAGGGTGGTGGGTCCAAGACATGTGAAGCCAACCTCCACAACTTTTTGAACTGCTGCTTATGCAGTGTCACACACTTGGAGGAAAGTGCTGTCTGCCCTACCTGCCCATACATGAGCTCACAGATGCTTGGGACGCCTGCATGAGCTCACACCTCCCGCCCAGAGAACACAGCAAATTTTGTTCTCTGTGACATTGTTGTGATTCAAACTCGCAATCTCTGGAACGCTTTTCCTTACCCCAATTGGGAGCCCTGCATTTCTATTTCCTAAGAATTTAGGAGAAGGATTAAAAAAAAAAAATCCATCCAAGTATGTCTTTGATAGTCTTCCATTGTCATAGCTGCTGAATCATCATAGAAGTCATGACAACATGATGTTGCATGTTACAATGGGCTTGGTAGAAATAGTTCATAATAAGAGAACTAAAGTAGAACCTTGTGGTATACCATACTGCAATTTTCAGGCTAAGAAAATCACCATTAACACTAGTAAACTGTTAAACTGTCAAAATGCTAGCAAAGAACTGTCCAGTCAAGTAAGGTCTAAACCAGTAAAGAAAGGGTGTCAGTATAAACTGGTAGTGCTTTCAATCCTAATTTAGAATATTGGACACGATATGATTTTTATTCAGCGTACTGTATGTACTGTAAAAACAGATTGTACATATTACACAGGACAGTGTGATAGAAACTACATCAAACTACATAAAACAAAAAGTGATAATTTTGCTATTGTTGTTGGACTTGTTCTCGGGTCAAGTTTAGGTGTTTGCTGATGTGTAACACTACTCGGAGGGAAAGGGCGAGGGGAAGAATGAAAGAAATAGCAAATCAGGATGGAAATGTGGGTATATACAGTAATTGCACTTTTAATCAATGAGAAGCCAAACAAGTGGGAGATTTTTCAGTGCTAGAACTTGAGAGGTTTGAATTAAATTTGTTGAGGCACAAGATTAGAGTATGTCTGACAATGTGTGACTCTAGTCTAGGGACGGAAGACCAGATTTATAGCTTCTTCTTAGAAAACCACTCTTTATCATTCACCTGTTCAGTCCTGATTTGTCACATTGCTAAACTCACATTGCTGATACACAGTCACTATTGTCTGATATGTTTCTGCTGTGACGAGCTACAAAATGACACCTTCAGACACCAGGAGTAACTGACATGTTGTTCCAACGCTTACATAGATGATAGTTGTCCAGGGCACACTCGCAAAGCAAAAAGTTTGGTTAGCTAAACACAGAGTAATTGGATATGCATGCACATTGTGTAGTGTTCTTAGATTTGTCTGGAAACACTCTGATGAAAGTGTTACTGTGTCCTTTGCGGCTTGTTGTTTCCTCTCCACCCTCTCATGCAATGCAGGCATTAATCATGATCATGTGTTTTTGATCGGCGCTTAATGAAGCCTGGCATTTTGGAAGCACTGTGTCATTGCTGTATTACAGAAAGATGAGATATTGCTACTGAATGCTTGAAAGGAGCCAAAATCAAACGTGAGTCTCCCTTGATCACGAGGTAAAGATAAGAATTTCATTCTGCTTCTCAGATGAATGCCTGTTCAGCAGAAAGTTTATGAGTTTGGGTAAAATGTTGTATAAGAGTGTTCACACAGTGCGTATGAAAATATCCACAAGGGGAAAAGGTGCATCTCTCCACCCTGTTCTCTTATTCATTTTTAATATTTGTTATCCTTATATTACATCTATTAATTTCTCAAAATGTATGAATGAATTAGACTTTTCCCCAGATTTTTACTAGTCCTAGCTCTGTAACCAATGGGATCTCAAATGTATAATTTTTACAGCAGAATGCTACTATAGAGGACTTATTTCTTTGAAAATTTCAGATTCGTATCTCATCCCCCACCAGAGATATTCAACCCGAAAGTGAGGGAATTAAAATAAATAAATAAATGAAAAAAGCACTTTCTCGCCCCATAAAAAAAAGAAAAGAAAGAAAGAGAAGTCTCAAACCTGAAATGTTCTGCTTGCACACTATACTTATCTAGGTACCCCCTAAAAATTAAGACTGACTCTGGAACCCTTCCCATTATAAATTGACCCTAAAAGTGGAACTGTGAGCTACTTGAGCATTACATTTGGACTTGCGTTCTAAGTCTAAGGAACAAGAATGTTCGAAATATTCATATATGTCCATATACCTTGTAATGTGCTCTAGAAATGTTTTTTTGTTCCAAAGAGTTAAGACAATCCTGAGCTTACATATTGAGGTTTCTGTAAAAAGCTGTATAACCAAAATGTTTGTGTGCCATGACACAGAGATGACCGCTGTGGTTAAACAAAGTGAAAAACCAAAACAAATGGTGGTTTTGCAATGCCAATACATAGGGTATCATGCAAAATAAATTAGGAAAATTAAATATCAAGCAACCAACTTTACAGTTATTGGACCACTATCCCGTTCCCAATCGTAGCCATTATATAAAATACAGGAATTCTTGAAAGATCTTGAACATCTTATTTCACTGGGCCTCAGGGCGCCGTAAATTGTTTGGGTGTGTTTTAGTGATGCTGGCTTTTTACTCATCTTTGTTGTAACAATGTTAAGCATATATTCTGTGTGTTCAACAGGAAAGTGCACTTAATCTGTAATGCAACTTTAGATTCTGACATCTGTAGCAGTATTCTAGATTTGCATTCTAGTTGTTAACAAAAAAATAGTACTATGACTTGATCATAACTAACTTCCATCGAGAAGGTGATTGATATTGGGTGTGAAAAGGTCAATATGCACTTTCATAACTTGTTTTTTTAATAACCGATAAGAAAGAGGGACTTTTTGTTACCAGGCTCAGTCAGTGTCACTCTGGATAAATGTAATGGCCACATAGTGAATCATCAACAATCAAGACTTGTTTTCAACCTTCCCAAGTTCTCCCAACACCACCTCATTGCTACGCTCCCTCCACTGGCTTCCTGTAGCTGCCTGCAAAACATTGATGCTTGCTTACAAAGCCGAAAATGGACCTGCTCCCACTTACCTCAAAGCACTTATCACACCCCGCACTGCAACACGCTCTCTCCGATTCGCAAGCACCACTCGACTGGTCCCACCATCTCTCAGGTACAAGGAAGGTATGCATCACGACTCTTCTCTGTTCTGTAACCTAGGTGGTGGAATGAAGTTCCCCTAGATGTCTTCAAATGATGTCTAAACACTTTCCTCTTCCTGAAGTACTTAAACTAGCACTTAAAAAAACATGTTGTCTGTGAGCTTTTCTTAATACATTACCTCCCCAACAGAGTTTTTCAACTCATAGTATTCTTATTCCGTGACCTAGTGAACCAGTTTCAGGATGTGTTTACTGACTGAGACTTCAAAGCACTTCTGTAAGTCACTCTAAATAAGGGCTTCTGCCAAATACCATAAATGTAAATGCAAATGATAATGAGTCTTTATTGGTCACATATACATATGCACAGTGAAATTCTTTTCTTTGCATACCCCAGCATGTGAGGAAGCTGGGGTCAGAGTGCAGGGTCAGCCATGATACAGCGCCCCTGGATCAAAGAGGGTTAAGGGCCTTGCTCAAGGGCCCAACAGTGTCAGCCTGGTAGTGCTGGGGCTTGAAACCCCGACTTTCTGATCAGTAATCCAGAGCCTTAACCGCCAAGCCACCGCTGCCCCTAAGTGTGTCCTATATGATGCCGGTATAGTCTGCTTTCCAATATGATATACCATGTATCCCACAGTGGCCAGCCAACCGGGTGAGTAATTCCAGAAATGAATCCTGGGTTGACCATAGTGTTACAGTACTCTGACCAATCCACAGCAATAGATTGAGTTGTCATGTGCAGACAGCTGGTGAATGTTATGTAATTCCCGCTCTCAGTGTGAACAAAAGTTTGTGGTTTCTGTCTTTATCTTGGATCTTGCAAGCAAAAGTGCATTTGCTTGATTTGTGCCTCGTATCAGCCCTCGTCCTGTCATTGGTTTATTGCCCTATATTGTGTTGATTTTACTCACCAGTTTTGTATTAGTTCCTGATCAGTTTGGTTATATATATATATATGCTCACGTGTCCTAATTTCAGTGAAAGGTTTAGTTTCTCTGGATTTTCCTAGTTCTGTCTTCCGAGGTTCCTGGTATTGACCCATTTGTGCTTTTTTTGTCATTAATTATGGATTACCCCCCATTTTATGCTGTCTGCCCCTGCTTCTACCTATGCTATGAATTTTGACTATGATTTTTGCATGTGCTGCATCCTGGATACCTCCATGTGCACTGCAGGAAAGTTTTCCTGTGTCTGCGCTGGATCGAGGTCCAGGGACTTAATTGAAATCTGGAACATGTTGGTCTAAAATTGAGGTCTTCTGCACAATGGGCCAGGGTAGAGGAAAGCACTCAGAACTGTACTGTACAAGAACAATAGTGCAGAGAAGGTGAAACTCCTAATCCTATTTTTTTGTCCTTATCCACCCATTTTTTTGAGCTCCAGTTTTCCTAGCCCAAGCTCTAACATCAGTCAATTTCAAAAGGTTATAAAAGGAGTTTGACATGAGCTGAGAGGCATATCAAAGTCCTGTCTTGGTCCTGATGGTTTTTCTGGGTTCGTACAGACTCACTCAGGGCAAGTGGTTAGGATTAGAATGCCATTTATATAGACTTGTGCTTGTAGCATCTGCCTTTGGTCAGTCACAGCAACCACTTTCCTATTTAATCTGTAAACCAAGTACTTCTCTACAACAGAACTCCACTTTTGACGTCTCCTTTGCTGCATGAAAAGGTCACCAAGTGTGAGTGCAGTGTGTGCATGTCAGTGTGCTTTCAAATTGAGCATTACTCTTGAGGTTGCTCTGTCTCCCCATGTGGGTGTGTGATTGTGTGTGTATGTGCACATGTCACCTGAGCTTAGTAGGGCAGCCTGCTCCAGGCATTCCCGTGTTACATACTGAGTTCTCAGAAGCACATAAGAGTCCATAGACCCTGCAGGAAACCTGCAGCCAGCTAGAGAGCTACGGTATGTTTGAGAGAGAAGAAAGAGGTTCATAAAATTAGTTCATTAAGAATCCTAAATGAAGCCGTTTTGTATTTCAGCATCTCCCATTTACAGCGTAATTAAAATGAAATTACCTCCTGCAAAGTTCAACTGGGTCAGCTTGAATAATGGTAAAGTTCCAGATCTGTGTAAATCATAGTACTCTCCTTCTTATACACAAACTAAGGCATCCCTTACATAGGATCACCCATAGCCGATAATCACACAGGCCCCTCAGATCCTGAAAAAAAAGTATGAACACTTAAGTAAAACAGCAGAATAATGTTAATGTAAGCATGCATTTAGAATGTAAAACAACAAATCTAGAGACAAATCTAGACTAAAAGTACATCACAAATGGCTTAATATAAAACAGTATGACTATGGCAAAACAGTGGATATCACTAAAGTTGAAATAATCCTAAAATATCATCCATTAAGATCAGGAGGATTTAAATCCCACAGTGTGGCCTGTGGGCTCATTAATGAAGGATAACTACATTGAAATAGCAGTGAAGGATTTGTTATGCTTGCAATATATATATATATGTGTGTGTGTGTGTGTGTGTGTGTGTGTGTGTGTGTGTGTGTGTATATATAACATTATTCACACCAGCACAATATCATTCGAGATGCAGCAATGGATTTAATACATTTTTTCATTAGCGATATTAAATCTCTATGTATGGAACTGTAACTGTTTTATCCTGGACAGGGCTGTGGTGGATCCAGAGCCTATCCCAGGAATACTGGGCTTGAGGCAAGGATACAACCCAGATGTCATGGCAGTCCTTTGCAGATCACCATGGGAGGTAGGAAAGAACTGGAGAACATAGAGGAAACCCACGTAGACACAGGGAGAACATGTTAAAACTTATATCTATGGTTTTGATGTCAGGATATCAATATAGGACCATAATCAGAGTTGGGTTACATGTATGCAGTGAAGATTTAATATTGAAAGTTCACATATCAGTATTCAGACCTTAGATGTAACTACAGGCTTAAGCTCTATTCAGAAGTTACACACAAGGGGTTACGTTTGCTGAAAACGGACGAATGTCTGAGTTACACATAATTCTGACTTTGGACTTAAGCCCATTTTTCTTGTGATATCCAGGGGTGAAAAATACTTAAGTAATTGTACTTCATTACTATACATAAGCATTATTTTGGCATATTTATCTTTTTCGTAGGTATTATTGAAACTAAATACTTGCACTCTTAGTTACATTTCTAAAAAAACAAAAAAAACCCAAACACATACTTTTTAAATAAATTTTTTTATTTAGATCCTCAAAGTACTCAAATCACAAAGATCTGTTCTTCTCTCATCCAGCCAATGACTGGACACTATTTGCCAATCAAATGGGCTCAGTTTACCATCCAATCAAGTTAATCAATGTAGAAAACAAACTAACAAGAATCATGCCAATTCGTCACCTGTAGCTGTGATTTTCTCATGCTAAACAATGTACTTAGTGCTGTAGCTATGTCTGTATGAGTATAGATAAGCTGCTAGGGCTGCAGTGTAGAACTTGAGGATGAGCGTCCCTGGCTCTACCTCAGTAAAATATTTCAGTATGCTAGAGTGAGTAAAGATACGGGGGGTAAAAGCATGTTGAGGTAAGTTCCGCTAATTTGCTAAAATTAACTGGCTATAATTAAGTAAGCCTGTTTTCTTCATTAATTCCAGTTTCAACCACCATGGATTCCAGTAGCTAGCATAATTAGCTAGGTATCAAGACAAATTTCTTGCAAACTTACAAAGATTGAATGATGTTTTAAGGCAAAATGTCGTAGTTGCTATAGAACAAAAATCTTCTAACAGATTTAGATTAATAAAAGTTACTTTTCACATGAAAATATGACAACTTCATTTCATCAATTAAAACATTTGCGTTGTACATTTTAATACACAATTACATTAAAAGGTAGGAATGTTTAACTTTTACCAGAGTGCATTTTGGATACTGGATACTTCTAATTTTAATTGAACATGATTTTCATAGTAGTCTATAAATTCTACTAAATTTAGAAGTATAAATTCTCAGTGATGTAACTATGTCATGCTGAAATTTATGATTTGAGCATTTTACATACAATTTAAAAATTGTGGAGGCCTATATTAATTCATTAATAGTATAATCCCTTTAAAGTCAACAAAAGGTTATTTTTTTATTTTTTTTTGAGGAGATAGCAGCTTATTTGGAGGCAGTGCTTATGCTGGTTATGGTTAAATTCACGAATGAACTTAAAGTAAGTGTAGCAGATGAGTGTTCAGTCAGCTTATTGTTCAAGCCATGGACACATTTTCTGTACAGGTGGAGTACATCATATGAACAAAAACTTTGCATTATTTTATTAGTTTGAATGACAGGTGTGATACAGTAGCAGAGATCCCATGCATCATTACAATTTTACACTCTTGATTTAGTATCTTGTGGCTTCATTAAGTTGTGTGCACAAGTAAGTTTTGGTGCATGATATATTCAAAAATAACGTGCAAAATAATATGATGTCAAAATTTGCATAATGTTTGCACGTGAACTCTTGAGTAGTGTGTGTATATGCTGCTAAACCCTCATTTGCTAACACTGTTATGACAGTTGTACAGCTTGGCACAAATATGATGTATCATTACATGCACAGACATGTTTTTTATATTGCTGGACTGTCTTTTTGTATACATTCACGTATTTAATGTAGTCATAAGAGAGAGAGAGATTATAATGTTTAAGCGTGTTTCACCATTTTCTTGCACAGGTTTTTGTCTTGTGCATGTCAATGGAATGACAATAATATTGACTTGACTACAATCTGCTTGACACCTTTACCTCCATTATAGTCTTCTCTCATCTGTCTTCCCTCAAACATATTGCATCTCTGAGATGTATGTTTAAGCCAGAGAGCCATGGAGAAAAGGAGATATCTTCACAGATCCAGACATCAGTTAACAGATTTTCTCCTGTCTACATGCATTACGCAGGTCAGGCCTGTTGGTGCAGCAGACTAATTCCTGCTCAAGATCCTCTCGAATATGTTGCCAGTTTGCCTGCAGCTGAGATAAGATGCTGTTGAATCTGGGTTGTGTGAAAGATGATGAAGCAAAAAAAAAAAAAAAGAAGCCGGCTGCCAATTCTGTGCTGCTTGCAGAAAATAGATGCTGCCAACTCAATCTGGATAATAGACAAGTAAATCAACTACTGCAATATTTACTGTGTGGTGTTAAAGAATACAACATGTAAAAAAAAAATAAAAATAAAAAAGACTTCGGTTTTGAAGGAAAAGCATTTATTGTTGACATGAAGTTCAAAAGAGGATTTGAGGAAGAAGGCATAGTTTAGAAGGGTTTAGTGTGCAGTAGACGGGGAGCTGATAGGATGAAATGTGTAAGTAGCAGAAAGGAATTCAGCACCATGCTAAACGTGTGAAGAGCGAAACCAGAGAAAGGCAAAAAGATTTCCAACTAAAAATGACGCATTATATACTCAGCAAAAATAGAAATCTCCCTTTTTCAGGAGACTGTATTTTAAAGATACTTTTGTAAAATCCAAATAAGCTTTACAGATCTCTATGAGAAAGGGTTTAAACGATGTTTTTCATGCTTGTTCAATGAACCATAAACAATTATTGCACATGCACCTGTGGAACAGT
>JANDJT010000148.1:10487882-10507314 GCA_024331685.1 Stegophilus panzeri
TTGACCCCTTTCCAACAGCGGCTATATGATGCTGAGATCCATCTTTTCACACTGAGGACAACTGAGGGACTCGTACACGTCTATTACAAAACGGTGCAAGCATTCACCGATACTCAAGAAGGTATTTCAAGAAAATAATACCGATTTACACCGATTATCCTGTTCAAAAGTTTATGTGCTTGACAAATATAATTCGAAGAAATAATGCACAGCAAAGCCTTTACTGAATGTCAGCTCAATATTTCAGCCTGTAGCCTTATTGTTTGATTCGGTTAAAATTCAAAGTTCATGAACATTATTACTGCCACAATGAAATTTGCTGGAAATGCTTAAGCTTGCTACATGTATTTTACATTTTATATCTACTAAACCAGTGAATGTAAACACAGAATTGAATTCTCCATGTGAGAACAGTGGCCAGCGGCAGACGTTTCATGGATCTGGTGTAAAATGTGCTGTAATCTGCAAACCAGCTGAATCTGTAAGCCTGATCTGTGTTCATTATCATTTTAATGGTGTTGTGGTGGATGTTACTCGAAATGTTTTTATCTTTATTCTGTCCCTCAAGTGTCATACCTGGCCACCTGCTCCTATGTGCATGAGAGTGAAAACTGTTCACTCCCAAGACTTTCATTAGTCCTTTCATACCATGACTACTGGTGTTCGACAGAATACCACATGAATCTGTTTTTCATATTTTTTCACCGACTCCATATCAACATAAGGCATAACAAATACCTGAATATTCATTTCAGTAACCAGGCATTTGAGTAGCTGAGCCCACATGTTTAACATCATATGAGAAACACTTGGTTTCCTTTTCATTTGGAATTTCAAACATAATCATGCACATCACTAGTCAACATCCAATGCTCTCCAGAGAACTCCTTCTACTATCATGTTATATAACAGTTTGGATTTGTGGGAGAAAATCTTTATATATTTGAAACCAGTGAGAGAGTTTATGCCAACTATATTTTACAATAGCATTGTGGGGGGCACAGTGTCTAAGTGGCTGGGGGTTCGAATCCTGCCTCCACCCTGTATGTGTAGAGTTCGCGTGTTCTCGCTGTACTTCAGGGGTTTCCTCCACGTACTCTGGTTTCCTTCCCAGTCAAAAGACGTGCGCTGTATGCTGATTGGCATTTCCAAATTGTCCGTAGTGTGTGTGTCTCTGATTGTGCCCTGTGATGGGTTGGCACCCCGTCTAGGGTGTCCCCTGCCTTGTATAGGCTTCAGGTTCCCCATGACCCTGTGTAGGATAATTGATATGGAAAATGGATGGATGGATGGATAGACAATATTATTGCAATAAAATCAAAAGGGATTATCTTGGTCACTATGCTATACAGTGGATCATACAGACAGGGTTCTGTCTATGCAAATGTATTGATATAAAATCATTGCACTTCATTTTATCCAAAATAACAATACCTGTCCCTGTATCAGAATGTGGCTGTCGAGATCTAACAAGAGTATCTCTCTTTCTTTCTCTCTCTTTTCAGCTGGCCTGCACCCTGTTATATGAGAACTGTCATTAGGGAAGTCTTTGTTTTGCAAACATTCATTAGCATTCCCACTGTGGCCCCTTTACCACTGCTGCACTGGTTGTCAAGAAAGCTTACGGTGTAATTAGAGTTAGCATGTTTGCTCAGCGGCTAAGTGCACTGACAGCTACATAGCTTTAGTGTTTTCTTATGAGACATCTTTGCTTAGGTATTAAACACACAGTGTACGAGCAGTGTGTCTGTACAGGTATGAGCAGTGTGTTTGACAAGGAAGCAGCATTGAGATATTAGTGAATCACACAGGTTTACTGTCAGACCAACAGGCTTTCAGTTGAACTCTTTTTACCCGAGGCCAAAAAATGTTATGTCCGCCTGTTTTGGGGGTGCCCGTGGTTAGCACTGAATTTATTTGTCATGTCACACTCCACAGTAGTGGGTAATGTCTCATATGAAAGGAAGACACTCAAGGCTTTACGAATTTGCACAAATTTTATTGTGGCTGTTGTATACGGTGTTCTACTATCAAAATATGCTGTCCGTTTTATCTCTGTACCAGTGTTATTGTAGAGAGGCGTGAATTGTTTGCCCATCAGGAAGCTCACACCCCTCCCCTTTCCCATTGCCCTGCTCACCAGCCGCTAAACACAGAGACCCTGTTTACACTAGTGTATTTTCGTTGTAAAATGGCGTTTTAAAATGAAAACGATCCTCATCCACACTGGCGTTTCTGCTGTGTTTCAGAAACGATTTCTGTCCACACTACATGACCAAATACGCATGTTACTTGACCATTCATGCACACTGGGCATGCACATACAAGTGTAAACAGGAAGTTGGTTGCTAGTCCAAACCGGCGTTCCATGTAGGGTTTTACGCCGCTTGAAATGAGATTTGTTGGCTATTTCTCTAATCATAGCTCGTCTCTTGTGCATGTTGGCAGCTGCAGTATTATAAAATACAGAATTTAACTGCACAAAGGCTGCTAAGAATGACAACAAAGCCAGCGATTCAGTCTCAGTGTTGTTGTGCATACGTTTAAGGTAGCGTAATGGTCATATGGTAGGGGATTGACGAATCAGGGAGGGATATGCAATGATGGTAAATGGTCTGCACTTATATAGCGCTTTTTTAACCTTAATAGTTCCAAAGCACTTTATACTGTGTATCATTCACACACACATACACCAATAGTAGCAGAGCTGCCATGCAAGGCGCTAACTTGCCATCGGGAGCAACTTGGAGCTCAGTGTCTTGCCCAAGGACACTTCGGCATATAGAGTCATGTGGGCTGAGAATCAAACCGCCAACCCTACGATTAGTGGACAACCCGCTCTACCACCTGAGCCACAGCCGCCCAATGATCCAGAAGACCAAATCAGGGGGCGAATTTGGGCAGCCACGCCTTTGTTTTAAAAAGTCTGCATTTGGTCTGTTTACACTGACACGCGACTCCGGAGTTTTCAAACTAAAACGGGGTCTTCAGCGTTTCCAAAAGCTTCCAAAAGCCGGAGTAGTATAGACGACAGGCGTAACCGTAGCAAAAGTTGTGTAAAAAAACGCACTAGTGTAAACAGGGCCAGAGTCACGATACTCCACACACAGTAACCCAACAGTGTTCTGACTAACCTTACAACAGACTTGGGGCGATAAAAAAATTCATTTGTTTATACTGATTAAAAATATCCGATAAGTTGATTTCCATTCCTCCGTCAGAATGGAACGCCAGTGTACTGCTAGAAAGGGTTAAGTTAAATCTCATCTGAGCTTTGCTTGGCTTCATACCCTGTTGTAACAAACTCCAATTAAAAATGTTGTGCTGTTTAAGCTACTGTAATGACTCAGTATCACCAAGTTGATAATGATGTAGCTGGTGAGTTTTGCAGCTCTAACTGGTGCTTCCAGCTGGCTGTTATTGTGTTTTGTTGCCTTATTGTTGTCACACAGTGCAGGCAGACGGATGCAAATGCGAGTCATTTGTTACCCATCCTAATCAGTTGACAACTCAAGGTCGGAAACAGGCAGGGGTTGAACGTCAGGCACACAGAGCAATGCAGGGCAATCAAAATCATAATGAAGAGCAGAAGTCAAAACATCACTCAAATACACACTGGAACTGGAAAGCCTCACACAGATACAGAGTTAGGTGAACTGATATAAATACACAGAAGTACAGTAAATGAGGGTTAACAGGAAACATGTCAGTTCAACAGACAGGTGAGTCAAAGTCAGCTAACGTCCAGACTGGATTGGATTCTGTATACGTGGTGGCTCCTGGATTGGTGATATGATGTGTAAGAACAGGGAAAACTCTAGTGCATGGCACCAGGGTTTGGAACCACTGGGCTCGTGACTTGATTAGTGAGTCAGTGATCCTAGATGCATGAATCAAATTAATCAAAGGTCACACTGTTCAATTCATATAAGCGAGTCATTTAAATCTAAAGTGAGTCATAATGCCAGTTACTATTGCTGAAACATTTAAGAGGAGCTCCAGCAGCGGTATAGTCATGGTCATGGCCTTTAACGACTGATTGGATGGGGGAAATTCTCAATATTTCAACATAATTTATTGAAGTCAAATGCTGCCAAAGACTATTCCAGTCCTCTCGCCTCCTCATGCTCTCTAAATTTCTCTCTTTCTCTCGCTCTCTCTCTCTCTCTCTCTCTCTCTCTCACACTCACACTCACACACACACACACACACACACACACACACAAAAAAAACAAAACTCTGTCCTAAATAAGACTTGTGCCAGAGCCAGTATCGGCAAATTAGCAGTTGGGCTTTTGTGACGAATAATGAACAGAGGCATTTATAACCTTAAACTATCATCACGGGCACTGTAAAGGTTGCTTATGAGTGTAGCGTGTGTATGTTTGTTTATCTGTTTTTGCTGGCCATTGGCAGCATGATGGTAATTGTCAAAAACAAATGTGCATGCATTGTGGAAATGGAGAGAGATATTGATGCAGATTTACAATGTCATAGCATGGCATTGAGGAGAGAGAGAGAGAGAGAGAGAGAGTGAGAGTGTGTGTGAGTGATTCATTCATTCATTCATTCCTGGAAAGACCAAATTATTTTCAAGCATCTCAATGGACACTTCCCTTTTCTCCATGGAACTCCTGTTCCTCTGTCCATCAATTCATCCCTTCAAGGGACAGACGTGGCTGCAAGGCTGTGGTTGCCTAGAACCCTCTTCAAACACACACACACACACACACACACACACACACACACACACACACAAACACTCACACTCACCCCTGCAGTTAGGTTACAGTAATGAATTGTTCACAGGTGCTGATGATGAGCCCCTGAGCATCACCGTGGAGACGAGATGAGCCAGGCGCAGGCCAAGTGGAAATGAACAGATGCACTCTTCCACCCACATACACCCCCACTCTTCTAACACACATAGGCGAATAGCCATGCCTGATGTCCTTAATGGCTTATGCATATGGGGATTTAATTGCCAGGTTGGATGTATGTATGTGGGTGTGTGGAGGAATGTGATATAGGAAAGTAGGGGGAAACAGAGGGGAGAGGACTAAGAAAATATGGGTTCAGGAGCAGTGGAATCACTGACTATAGCCTTGGCCAGTGTGTGTGTTTGTGTGTGTGCATGTGTGTATTTGTGTGTGGCTGATTGCTGTGTGGTGGTGCTGAGCAAGGCTAAGATTACCCTTCAGCTGTCTGGATGTGTTGCAATATAAATCCTCCCCATGCGACAAGCTTATGTCTCTGCACATGGCTTCTTCATCCTACACACACAGACTCTTCAAGAATATATTTTATTATTAGGCACGTAGACAGCTAATATACTTGCCTATGCTGTGTTGATTTATCAGGTGACCCTTAGTTGGGCTTCTGTCCTCTGACTAAGCAGTAGGGGTGGGCTGAGCGATGTTGTCACTCTCTCATGCTCTCTCCCTGATCTCTGTCTCATCTTTTTCATGATTCTTGTCTAACATGCCACATTACACTCCTGCCATAAAGGATGGAAATTCTCTTGTCCAAAGCTTGATTTGCAATTCAAGTTATGACTGCATAACATAAAGCCTTTTATGTGCATTTCACTATAATAACCTGGCTGGCTATAAACAAAGTCAAGATTTTTTTTTGTCCTTGGCACAATAATAAATGGTGTATTTTTTCATTCCTGTGGGTTGTTTATTCCAGTTTTATTGTAGGTTACAACGTTGCACATGGCCGTGTTCTTTATAGCTAGATATATCACTATTGAACAGAGTATAATGAACATGGATATCCATAAAGCACTTTTTGTTGGTGCTCATCTGCTCAATTTAATTTTAGCCTCTACTCTTATAGAAGAAACAGAGCATACTTGATATTAATCTAGCTAACTGAGCTAGCTGACAGGGGATCATTTTTATTTCAACAAGGTAGCAGTAACGTAGCACTGTCTTGCATTTTCCAACACAGCACACCCTTTTAAAGAGATTCTGTCAGTTCTGTTAACCAGAATTCAACCCCTTCATGTCCCAGTAGAGCTATTCTCCAAACGGCCCAATTTATTCAACCACTCCTACCCACTCCAGTTGGCTGATCCCAGAGTCCAAGGCTGCCCACACAAGCACTCCAAATGAGATTATTTTACAATGATAGGCCAATAACCCTTTTAAAGGCATATCCTATGGAGTGAGCGTACAAATGCTCTAAATTATTCATACCCTAAAACAAGTGTGGTATGCTCATTGAATCAGTAAAGCTAGAAATGGAGGTACTGACTGAAGCCTGGGCTTCCACAGACGATCTGTAATCAATAGATTAATTTTTCATGAGTTAATCAGTCATAACATTTAAATGAATTTATGTTCTCGGAGTGTTTTTTCTTTGCAGTGTCTGTAATGACATGTTCTATATAAATAGGCTTTTCAGGCATTCACTTTAATAAGCAGCTAACCATAAATATATTTAATTAACACCTAGGTAGTTGCCTAATAATATACTTGATTGTGCTTTTTATAGCTGCATTCTCATATATGCAAAAGAAAGAAAAAGTCAAAGAGAAGGAAAAAAAAATTAGGAGTTCCACAATCACACACTACAGAAAATTTGGAAATGCCAAGCAGCCTACAACGCATGTCTTTGGACTGGGGGAGAAAACCAGAGTACACAGAGGAAACCCCCAAAGAACAGGGAGAACATGCAAGCCCTGCACACAGGGCGGAGGCTGGATTCAAGCCCGCGACCCCAGAGGTGCGAGGCAAACATGCTAACCACTAAGCCACCATGCCTCCCGGGAGTTAACCTTTTAAATATCACCCCAGTTTCTGTCTGTCAAATAACCATCTGCGTCCTGTAGCTAGACAGAGGAGCTGGATAAAGACTTTTAAAAGAACCCCTTCATTTCCCCTAGTCTTGCAAGTGACTGACATTTATTTCATTTTGCTTCCCTTCCTCTAAAAACTCCCCAAGTGCTTACAGAGTTTAGATACGTACAGTATATAATGGCCCAGATGACACAATGTAGTGGCGCATTCCTGTTCAGTATGATGTGTGCTACTTGCCACTGTCTTGTTCCCAGAGATAATAAGAAGCACAATGACCTATAGAGTCTTGGCATATTCATAGTTTTCACGTGACGTCACATTCTTATAGGAATGGCCACTGCTGTCCGCCAGTTATTAATTCCAGATTTGTTCAGCCAAAATGCCGGATAGTTGCTGTTCAGTCGGATTCACTGACAATTTAAACAGTAGGAATGGTTTACCTGACATTGAAAAAAAAAAAGTTTTGATTGGATTTATGTCATTAGATATTGTGTTAACCTAACCAAAACATTACTGCCCTAGAACGCTGACTACCAGAAACCTGAAACTAACATTAGCTAATTAGCTCACACCTTTGCTCTGACAATGAAGAATCTCTTGTTCTTCACGTTCCAAACGGCAGCATTATTGACCCATCCAGATCGAAAATACAGATAACTGTCTACGCAGAATCATGGCAGCAGTGTAAGGACTGGATTCTCCACAACCTATATGTAAACATCACCAAAGTGGAGCTCTTGCAGGGACTTCGTTGTTTTCAGTGATTGAAATACATGCGGTGGGTTCTGTATATGGATTGCAAGTGCCCAAAACTTGCAGTTTGTTCAAATACCTTTGTTTTTCTTCTTTTGAGAGGTGATGAAAATGGTCGTGGCTTGAAACAGATGGAAAATGGACAGGCCTGTGCTACAGTTCTGTGGAGTGTCCAGTGTTGGCTGCCATTTTGGAACGATGTTTTATCCTCCAGGTCTCCGTGCCAGACACATGACTGAAAACTATGAATTGAAGGGGAATATTCAATTATTGAAGGGGAATATATGGGAATATTGTAAAGACCAAACATCACGCTGACATTAACCATCCTCCTGGGTGCAAAAACACAGTAGGAGACCACGTGATTTTTAAGAGCAAGCCAGACTTTTGTTTTCTAAAATGCTGTTGCGTGTCAGAATCGGTAAAAGTGTTAATAAACACCTCTGTTTTTACCTTTCCAAGCCAACAGAAGATGATTGTGATTACAGGCAATTAAGGCTTGATAGAGACTACAAAGTACTTCTGTAAATCGCTCTGGATAAGGATGTCTGCTAAATGCCATAAATGTAAATGTGAATGCAATTAGAAGGGATAATTGGTCCGAGGAGCTCTGTGTTTGCAGCACCCATTTCATCTCGGCTAAGTAGCTAACTAGCATATCGGTGAAGCGGGCTTGCTAACTAAGATTTTATTTGAATTTTTGACAGAAAATACTATAATTTAGAGAAAAATGTTTCTAATGAGGTTAGAAGAAAGTACGTAGTATTTATTGGTTTCACTGATTTAAACCATTGTGTGTAATTATGGAGCTGACTATATTCACAAATAAGACTCACCATCCATCTATCTATACCGCTTATCCTACACAGGGTCGCGGGGACGCCCGGAGCCTATCTCAGGGAACTTGGGGCACAAGTAGGGGGACACCCTGGATGGAGTGCCAACTCATCGTAGGACACAATCACACACACATTTACACACTATGGACAATTTGGAAATGCCAATCAGCCTACAGTGCATGTCTTTGGACTGGGGGAGGAAACCAGAGTACCCGCACGCAGGAACCCGCAGGAACCCGCAGGAACCTGCAGGAACCCCTCCCCCGAAGAGCAGGGAGAACATGCAAGCTCCTTGCACACAGGGCGGAGGTGGGATTCGAGCCCCCAATCCCGGAGGTGCAAGGCAAACATGCTGACTACTAAGCCATGGTGCCCCTTTAAGACTCACTGCATAAAGTACATAATCTGTAGGTTCATGTGAGTAAATACATGCACATTGTATGCATTTCTTATTCCCCTGCCTCTCTCTGGTAGTATTTTTCTCTCTCGTACACGAGTGAGTAAATCTCAGTTCAGCTGTCAGTATGCCTAACTTTTTCAGAGTAATCACATGTTTTCCACTTGGCGAGATGTGATATGCAGTCAGGTGGACACCTTATGAACATTGGCTTGGTCCAGCACAGTTAGCTCAGCGGTTAACGTGTATGGGTGCAGTGGGGCATTGGGTGGTGGAGTATGATGTAAGAAGCAAGTGACTATTGGAGAGAAAAAAAGGGGGGGAAAGCAAAAGATCTGCCAAATCTTGACTTCCTCTTGTAAAGGAACTCGCTGTTTGTGTGCCGATCTCCTGCCCGCTTTGTTTGTAAATAAGCAGTGTAGAAAATTAGCCAGGGCAGATGTGTGCTATTGCGGTCTCTTTCTCATCGCACAGTGAGGAAGGGTGTGGTTCTCACATAACCATTAAAGAAAAGGCCACAGAGAGTCAGGAAAATTAATGCCAGAGAAGAATAATGCTCAAAGCTCTGGTGAAAACCAGGAGGGAGAAAAGGAGGACACGGAGATCAAAAGTGTGAAGTGCATAAACAAATGCTATAATCAGCACCATGGGTAGGGGAGGAGAGAGAGATACAGCTCTAATTGTAGTGTGTGTGTGTGTGTGTGTGTGGGTGTGTGGGTAATGTTGAGTCTAGCAGTAGCATTGGACCATGAGCTATGGTGATAGGGTGAGGTTGTCAGGGTGTTGGGCGGCATGTTGCCAGCAGCAGTAAAGCATGCCAGCAGAGCTCATGAATTGCAGCCATGCCTGTCTCTCTTTCTATTAATCCAGCGAGAAATGGAGCTCGGTTTCTTTTCAACTCTGGGACGAATGGACATTATTGGATGTGCTGTTCAATATATTACTGCTTTAAACTTATTTCTACCTCTGCCTGTCCATCATTACTAAAAATCCGTCTGAGTCTGTCCACTGTTCCATGCTTTTTCCTTCTATCATCCTGCTCTTCCCAGAATCCCATCAAGAACAGTATAAACTGAATCCATGCCAAGGCCTTCTGTCACAACAACTCTAGACTTGCTGGACAGACTTCTTACATTTCACCAGAGGTACATTTTATGAATAAATGTCTCCGAGCACTTTCACGGAAGGAGGTAATTTGACTGACGTTGCAGATGACCATTTCCAGACTTTTTCCCGTAGCCTGTTAGCAAATAGGAAAAACATCTTTAGCAAAAATCTTGTTTAATCACCACTAATTGCTTCAATCAAAATTCGTTTACAGATGGGATTCTTTAAATAACCTTTTTTTAGGCCAGTGACTAAATTTGGCTCAGAGAAGCTCATTGTGTCACACTAAAAACTGGCACACGATGCATGCTCAGACTGTAACCTTCAGGATTCTGAAGCTTGTGGCCAGAAAAGTGTACGACGTGTGTTCAAGACATAAAAGCTTCATGGTCCATGGAAAGGGCACTCCGACTGAGACTACAAGTGTGTCATTGAGGATATAGGTTTCCAACCATAGGGCTGTGCTAGTAGCAGCCTGTGGGTCAGTTCTCTCATTTGGTACTGGCCCAATACATTGTGACAGTGAGTGAATCGGTAAAAATAAACTGTACTGGGAAATACATCGTGTGTTAGTATGTGATTGCATTCATAACCACTATCACTGTCTTCGTCAGGAAATCCATCCATCCATTTTCTGTGCGCAGATCCTACACAGGATCGCAGGGGAGCCTGGAGCCTATCCCAGGGAACTTGGCTTCAAACGAGGAAAACCTGCTTAGCCCTGAACAAAAACATAGCCCTTTTCCACCATAGCTTAAAAAATGATCAACACTTCAAGTAAAAGATTTTTTCATCTTAATTATGTTGAATTATTGGTCTATGAGTACGCCCATATGCCACTGACTTCCCTTCCCCTTCACTGACAACACACACCAGTCTTGACTGATAGGCTTAATGTACCTGTGACTAATTAATGCATAGTCAACATCAGAGTGCACTACATATGGTATTACTGATACATTACTAATACATAACATGCATAATAATTAGTTACATTATGAATTTGTTATAGCAAGAGACTATGTTAAGAGCGGATCAGTTCCTGGTCAGGCTCTGATTATGCAGTCTTGGGTATGTTTAGTGTGTGTGCTTTGCCAGTTCTGTCCAAAAGCCTTGTTTTTTTTTTTTTGTTTTTTTTGTTTTTTTTTGTTTAAATGCACACATTAACAAAGTGCACACTCAAGCTTTACTTTTTCTCTTTTATCCGATGAATAAACTTGAATTAAATTGAATTTGAATTTGAGTAGATGGGCTCTTTCAGATAGACTCCGTTGCTTCTTCATTGCATTCATCATTTTAAGGACCAAATCTTTTCTAAATACTTAAGGTGTTAATATAACAGCTCTTCCCCAACCCCACCCCTGATTTGTACAATTCGCTGCACCTATTAAACAGCACTTGCTTGTGGAGCGATTGAATTAAGGATAAAAAAAGGAAATGAAACCCGGAAAATGTTGTACTCCTCAGCAGGCAGTAAACACGATAATTTATCATCGAGGCTAAATGGAGAACTGAATGGTGTCTTGTTTTATGAGTCCTGTCGTTGTGCGTTTTTTTTTTTTTTAATTCAGCAAGTTGACTGCATCTGGAAAGATGACATTAAAATTCTGCCTCGATTCCACCCTGCCATGCGTCACCGCTTTCCTGCCTGTCTTTTAAGCTAATTAAATGCAATTATTTCAATTAGCTATTGAGGAAGGAGACAAATAATCATTACTCTGTAATCAGCTTGTGCTGTAACAATTTGGGAGCTGGCTCACACTATTGGTGATGATAAATATTTTATGAAGATGCTTTCTCTCTTGTTCTGACTTCTCTCTTTTTCTTTGCTTTCTCTTGTTTGTCTGTCAGGTTGGCCTGCAGGGTTTCCCAGCATTTTGTTCCATGCAAAATAATCCATTAATATAGTTGAATTCACATGTTCAGCCCAGTCTCGTGCCTATAGCCTAAGAGTCTGCATCGAGTTTTGTTTCTCCATTGGGTGGGTGAGGGGGGGGTGGGCGTGGGGTCTGTCATTTTTGACGCAGGTCATAAAGAGTCAAGGCGAGAAGATACAGAGGGCAAATTGAGATTGCTGATGTGGATGCCAGCTTGATCTGAGTGTGTGTGTACCCGAGAATGTTCCCTGTCAGCAGGGGTCTGATGTGTGTCTGCTCATGTGTGGAGCACTCATCATGGGCAATTAAGACTGAGCAGGGGGGCCCAAACCTTTATCCAAGTGTCCTTGAGGAAACGAGAGACAAAGAGAGAGACAAAATGTTGTAGAATATCAGAGTTAGAGCTTTCTTTTATGTTGAGACCATAACATGAGAGTTTGAGCAATACATCTCTTGAGAAATGGCACAGTGCTGCGCCATAACCTTTGACCTAGTGGCAGGAGCACAAAATAACCCTCTCCAATGTCTATGTTGTTCTTCTCCTAGTGTTTAAATAGATTTCTCCCAGCAGGGCGATAACCGCCATTCATTATTCACAATTCAGACAGTCATTAAAAGTCAATCTAGAATCAGTGCAGTCTTTGATATCATCTCATCATTTGCCCCAAATCGATTTTTCTGTTGCAGATCAGGGTTTTTTTTTAAGGATAAAGATCTCGCCAATTTTCTGTGGTTTGTAGTCGATTATTTATTATGTTCTGCCAGAGCAGGAATAAATCCTCTTTTAATATTTAATCTTCATACGTGCGCCATCATCACAGAGATCTGAACTGTGGATATTACTCTACTCTGCTCTTCACAACTGACCATGTCCTCAATTTTTATACAAATAGTATAATGGTTAATAAATTATGATAAGTAATGTTTCTCCCTCCTGCTGTGTCTGGTGTTGTGGAAATGTGCCAGAGAACATTGCCTTTTGTTTTTTAATTAAGAGAATAAAGAGGTAACAGCGGTATATCTATGGAACAAAAAGATGTCAAAAGGTGTGCATGTTCTAAACATTGTGTACAGAGACTCTCTGATATGTTTCATATCATTGTCTCCCTGCCTTTCGCTCTCTCTCTCTCTCTCTCTCTCTCTCTCTCTCGGTTCTTCTTCTTCCTCTTATTATTATTATTATTATTATTATTATTATGTGGTAGACTAGACGTCTTTAGTTCTTATATCACTCAAACCTATGTAATAGATGTTTTGATTTGATCTGTGACCTGTTCCAATTGATACTTATCATTCTTCATCAATATTTCTGTGTGTATATGTACTATGCTTTGTGTATCATTAAACTAAGAAGCTTTCACTGAAGATGGTGTTAGTGTGAGTTCTTCCTGGGTCTAGACGAGAGGAAATCAGCCAGACCAGGGTTCATATTTTGGTTCTGACTGGGATCAGACAAAGAACTTAACACTCTCCATAAAACTGTTTTATTTCTAGCACAAACTATACTCAGTAACATAAGGGCTTCCTGCTTCTGGTCAGGTTATATAGGATTTTATTTTTAGGACCTTAACGTGAAACACAGGCCTCATTGTGCTTTTTGTTGTCATTTTATTTACCTGTTAACTCCAACTGGTATAAAATAGCATTAAACAACTAATTACACGGTGAACAGTTTTGCTTTCTGTCTACTGTGAATCAATTGTTCTTTCTATTTTTCTTTTTCACCCCTTCCTCTACCATTTTATTTTCCTTCCCCTTCTCTGCAGTTCCTTTCCTTTACTCGTTTTTATTTATTTATTATTTTAATTTTTTTTCTATCTTCCAAATAATTTTTTCCTTCCTTCCTCCCTTACATTTTTTTTTTGCATTATTTCTTCCCTTCATTGGTTAATTTTTTTCCCTCCTTCTCATCTTCTTTTCTTCTATTTCCTTGTTCCCTTCTTCTGTCCTTCCTGTCTGCCTTTTTCCCCTAAATTGTTTATTTTTTCTTTCTTGCGTTCCACCTTGTTCTTTCTTCTCCTTTCATTTGTTCTTCCTGCCTTTCTTTTTGCCTTCTTTTTTGTTCCCCTCTGATTTATTTTTTCTTTCTTTCTCCCTAAATTTGTTTCTTTTTATTTCATGCTTGAAGTCTCTTTCTTTCTGCCCATTTCTGTCTTTCTTCCCCACCTTCCTTCTACCCTGTTTACCTTCTTCCTTCCTTCCTTCCTTCCTTTCTTCCTTACTTCCTTTCCATTTCCTTCTTCCCTCCCAGTCTTCCATTCTTTCTTTTTTCCTAAATTGTTCAGTTTCTCTTATGTGCTTTGTGCTACTTTATTTCTTCCCTTTTTTTCTTCCTCCCTACCTTCCTTTTTCTTTCTTTCTTTCTTTCACACCATGGTATAATGAAAAGCCTATTTGTCATCTGTCACTGTGTTCAGTCCTTCTTTACATGTGTGATACACCTCCTTTTCATCTGTGGAAAAATGTGTGTTCAGACTGCAGAGTGGAGGTCAGAGCTCAGTTTGGAATGATGCCAGTAGTCAGATTAGGTCATGAAATAATCACTTCTGTGGCCACGTGGAATCATGGCACAGGAAATAAGGTAACGTCCACATCTGCCGCTTTGCCTCTAAAGACTCTCTGATCCATTCCTCTTTATCATCCATCTAAGCGGACCACGTCCCCCACAACCCCTCTACCCAACTCCAGTGATTGCAGTGGGGGGCTTAAGCAAGGCTTTCTCAACAAATGTGATAATGTGTGTTCTTTCAGACTTTTTTTTCAACAAGCGTCTGTTTCTGTCTCTCAGGTATTTTCTCCACCACCAGCAGAGCCTTATTATGGAAAGCAGATGTGGAGGAGCTGTGGTGAGTCTTGTTTAATCCAGATAACTGGTGTGATCCCATACTGTGCCTTTACATCATCTAAAAGATACTATCATGCCATCTACAAAGGCTGGAAATAGAACCATGTGTGGTGAACACTGAATCTGAAGTTCAGTTTACACATATTTCAGTGGATAGTATCTTCTGTAAAATTGCATGATTTTTCTCCATGGTCGATATTTCCTGGAATTAATGAATTTGAACGACCCATTGTACTGATATAACTCTATGGTGCTATGGTAATAAAATGTTTGCCAATGTGTCTATATAGTTCATCACTCTTTCTGAAATTCAGTACTTTCGCATAGCACTCACTGTAACATCATGCTGTTCATTCATTCAAAAAGCTAACTTTTTTTATCTTATTTTTGGCTGACAGTGCAGCTGCATGAAAATGTCCATAGTAACCAGTAGGGCATTGTCAATGGAACCTCACTGATGAATTACACAGTATTTGTGCAAAGCTTTTAATAGTAAAGATAAGTAGTAAAGTAAAGCAGTTTCCTTTCTTCAATAAATACATTTCCTGCAAATCGACTGTTTTTATGCTTCACTATTATTCTTAGCTTTTGGTTTTTATATTTTTGCTGAAAATATATGACTGATTAAACATTCAGTAAGCCATGTTTGAAGTAGATGTTTGACAAATTAGTGTCACAGTTAAAGTTAAAGTGTGTGTTTGTGTAGGTCAGACGTCATATCACATCTGTAGTATGACTCTTTAACCCGTGTCATCACATGCATGATGAAAAAAACAACAGAGCAGCTGGTAAACTATAACCATAAAGCTGAATGTCAATGATTGAGAGTGACTCAGGAAAATATAGAGCAGATACAGTATGTTATTGTTTTGCATAATTCATAACATGGGGACACACATCAAAAGTGTTTCACCACATGTAACATTATTGCGATGTGAGCTTTTTGAAAGTAGAAAGTGAGTGTGATTTACTGATCTTACAGCTGAACTAAATCAAAGCAAACTGGAGAAAATATGAAGGAACTACATGAGGAACAGAAGTAACCCCAAATCTCTGAAACGCTTTACATCTTCTTTCCTCCCGGATATAAATGCCGATGTTTGGTAAACTAAGATAGCACTTAATAGCACAGTTATTTCATAACTGTGTAAATACTGTACTTGCATAACTATTCACCCTCCTTTGTAGTCTAACAGTCTGGAATTGAAATAGACCTAATTAGGATTTTTCCCATTTGATTAACATAATTTGTCGAACATTGAAAGAATATGAAAAATGTTTAATTTTGACACAAATGATAAAACAAAAAAGCAGAACTTTTTTGATTGCTTAAGTATGCATCCCCCTGGGTCAACACTTGATAGAGCCACCTTTGACTGCAATTAGAGCTGCAAGACTTTTGGGATACGTTTCTATCAGCATTGCACATCTGGATATAATTTTTTTTTTTGGGGGGCTTGCCCATTTTTCTTGGCAAAGTCGCTCAAGATCTGTCAGATTGGATGGAACAGTTGGCGAACAGCAAGGTTCAGTTCTTGCCACGGATTCTCAGTCAGACTGAGCTCTGGGTTTTAACTATCACTGTCAATTCTCTTGCAGACTGGAGCAGGTTCTGTTCTAGTTGCCCTGTATTTGGCTCCATCCATCTTACCCTTAACCCTGTTAGTTTCCTAGTCCTTGCTGTTGAAATACATCATCACAACATAATGCTACCACCACCATGCTACACGATTCAGGGTGATGAGCAGTGGTATGTGTCTGTTAAATGTAGCATTTTGTGCCAAGGTCAAAATGTTGCTGAGTCTCTGGTTGTTGTCTTTTGGATAACTCTAAACAGGATTTTAAATTATTATTTTTTTCTTTCAATAATGACCTTTTTCTCAACACTCTCCCATGAAGCTCGGCTTTGTGGCGTGTCTAGGCTATGTGAACAGCTTCTCCCATCTAAGCTGTGGATCTCTCTAGCTCCATCGTGTTACCTTTGGCTTCTTGGTAGCTTAGCTAGTCACTGACCTTTGGTTGACAGCCTCTTCTAGGAAGAGTGGCAGTTGTGCTGTATTCGTTCAAGTTTTGTTTCTCCACCACTAGGAAGTGGAGGCATTACATTTTCAGGGTGTAAATGCCTCTGTCCATCTGTCGGTCTGTCTGTACATCTGTCCAAGATTTTGGTTGAATGTTTGTATGATTTATGTGGAGTTATCAGTCAGTACGTTTACATGGACAACAATAATCCGATATTAACCTGATTAAGACGATACTTTGATTAAGAAACTAGCATGTAAACAGCAATTATTGATGACCTTAATTTGACTAAAGTCATACTCGAAGTAAACACAAATCGAATTAAGACGTGGCGTATTCCTGTTTTAGTCGCATTATGGAAGTGCATTACAGACATGTACACACCTTAATCACACTGTTAACGTCGTGTGGGAGTTTTCACCGCATTTTGTGACAGAACACGATCACACGGCAGTGCTCAACCGTTTTACAGCAAACAAGAGAGCACGGCTGCGTCCGAAACCGTATAGTAGGCGAGATACATGTATATAGTAGGAGAAATACATGTATTTCAGCTACTATATAGTAGGTAAGTATGTGGTTTCGGACACAGCCCATGGCTTCAAGCAGTCGTCTATTTGCACATATAGCATGACAAATAATTAACTACACTTGAAGCGTTCGTAAAAATTAAAAATAAAAACACAGAAAACTGTATACGGTACCATAACGAAGACGAACTGTATGTAGATATGTGATATTGAGGAGGGAACGCCGGACGGCGTGACGTGGGGACGTAATGACGTGTACCGTTAATCGATCTATGTTCTATAACATGTAAAACAGGAACATAAAAGGAATATTCTAAAAGCAACTCATGTAAACACCTTAATCACAATATTGTCTTATTCAGAATAAGCTCAATAATTAGATTACTGCTGTCCATGTAAACGTAGTCAGTGTAACCAGCAGATGAACTGATTAGATTTTGGAATTGAGCCAAACAGGGGTAAGGCCATATCAAGGTCAAACATCTGACAGATGGCATACTACAGCTTGTTTAGTAATAGATAAAATGGCGCTCCATGGGATGTTCAACGTTTGGGGTAATTCTTGTAACCAAACCCTGATTTGTGTTGATAGCACCTTGGTCTTCATGATGCTGCATGATTAGGGATGTAGTCTAACAAACAAACAGGGGCTTGAGATCATGTGACATTTTAATTGCACACAGGTGGACTCCATTAAAGTAATTATGTGATGTTTGACAGCAATTGGCGGCCACTTTATCCTGGTTAGAATTAATTTAACAGTATCAAAGCAATAGAGGTGAATGTTTATACAATTGCAAATCTTTTATTTATTTATTTTTAAATTTGCTAATAACTTGGGATTTATCATTCCAATGACGTCTATTTCAGTTCCTGGTTGTAACACTACAAAATGTGGAACAGGGGATAAATACTAATGCAAGGCACTGTACAGGTAGAGGAGAGGAGAACGTCTTCATGAGGTCCTAACTGAAAAATTTAGTCACTAATGCGTTTTCTCAAGATGTGCAAGTGTAGTGTAGTGTCCTACTGTTTCCATGTTGTGTATCTTTGACAAGCCAGAAAAGTGCTATAAGAACTAACCAATGAAGTTTATAGATGCTGCATCACGTCCCATCCACTGCAAAATCTGTTAAACATATTCCAGTCAGGGGTTCAGTGTGTTTTTCAGTTCATGACAAAAAGCCTGGGAGGGATGTGTGTTCCAGATTGAAATTCTTGCAGAAAAATCATGCAAATTTGTGTTGCAGGTGTGACATGTCGTTTGTGCGGGGGTTGTGACTGTATAAGAAGCGTCTGCTGTGTAGTCAAGGTTTGAAGGCCTTCTCTGTGAAACTTCCCTGCAGTGTGGCAGTGTGTGCAAACAGGGCATGTTGTATGTATATATTCCTGCCCTGTCTCTCAGAAAGCTCCATGAGCTCTAGGACTATACACACTTTGCTTTGCTTGCAAAGAACATCCCAGTAGCTGTTTCCTCAGCAGGAGAGTTCATTGTGTATTTATGATGCCCTGCATACTTATTCAAGTATTATGGCCTTCCTGTACATAACAATGATAATCAGAAACACAGTAGACCCACAACAAAACCCATTCATTCATAATGACAGGGGATTGATTCATAATGACATAATGACACGAGGACTCTGTTTTGAGAAACAGACCAATTTTACCTTGGATTTAATAGAGGAAGGTAAATGCGTTCCTATCAATATCCCAGCTTTAGTGGCTCTAATATCGCTACAGTTATCATTCATTTGAGACAGCACACACACCCTGTCTCTGTGCAGTTCAATATTGGTATACTAAATAAATATGTTTACCTTGAGAGTCCGATGGCTGTGTTGAAAGAATTTCCACCAATCTGCTAAAAGTTAAGCATGTCCATTGTGTGTTCATCTTCATCCCTGGATTATTCTTCTTTCCTGCATATAGTCCATAATCCATAAGAGAATAAATAATGGTATAATTTATGCACCTCTCCCTTCCTCCGGTAAACGTAGTTAGGTGATGTCATGACCCACCATGCATTGACGTGAAGAAATTAAATAAATGGACGATGAATTTATGTAAATGATTCTTATATTTCAGAAGTTAAAAAAAGAGCCAGTATATTTTAATAATATATATATATATATATATACAGTATCTCACAAAAGTGAGTACACCCCTCACATTTTTATAAATATTTGATTATAACTTTTAAGGTGAAAACACTGAAGAAATGACACTTTGCTACAATGTAAAGTAGTGAGTGTA
>JANDJT010000148.1:10591368-10601477 GCA_024331685.1 Stegophilus panzeri
CAAATATATTTTTCTGTGCAATATATACTTTTTTGTCAACTCATCTTCATTTAAATCTTTCAACAGTGTACTGGCGCATTAATTCAGCGTGAGCAGCTCGAGCAGCACGGCTAAAAAAAATTGACTCGATGTAGAAACTCCCGCTTCACTGCTGCAGCGTCTGGTGTAAAATGTTAGCAGTGCAGAGATTACAGAGCTTACAGACTGCAGTTTAAAAAAGATGGTCTTTGTTTAAAAAAAAGATGAAAATGTATCAATAATTATCGATACCAAACGATATGAAACATTATAACGTGATACATTTCTTTGCAGTACCACCCAGCCCTACTGTATATATCACATTAGATACATATTTATAATACATTATATATAATGGATTCATATCTTAGCAATCACCAAAAGACCAGTATCATATTGTTTCAATCCTACACTTGTATTGGCTTCTCTGTAATTGAAACAGAACAGCATGTTTGCCACTGAGGTCACTCCTGTCCCTGATGTCTCTCTGTAATTAAAATGCCATTTAATTTATGTGCTGTCAACTCTCTGATTACACACTGAGGCCAAGGAGCACAAGAAACAATTTAATTTTATGTTTTGTATCTAATTCCATAACCTTCATGTTTAGTTTAATTGATTCAGATTGTCCAGTGTGACCCTCCTCATGATGATGGCCTTTAGGGTGCTGTGATTAGAATTCAAAGGCGTTCAAAAGCAATTTCAGATAATAGAATTCAGAACCAATACATTTCTTAAGATTCACTTGACAATTTTAAACATCACATTTACATGTTTGGGATGCGGTGGCTTAGTGGTTTGCCTCGCACCTCGGGGTTGGGGGTTCATATCGTGCCTCAGCCCTGTGTGCGCAGAGTTTGCATGTTCTCAACATGCTTTGGGGGTTTCCTCCGAGTACTCCAGTCCAGAAACATGCGTTGTAGACTGATGCAATGCAATGGGTTGGCACCCCATCCAGGAGTACACCTTGTACCCCAAGTTTCCTGGGATAGGCTCCAGGCTCCCCCACGACCCACTGTAGGATAAGTGGTGCAGAAAATGGATGGATGGCTTTACATATTTTGCCCCCTAAGCATTACAAATTCAAGCACTTCTTGCACTCCTGGCACCTTGACTTGAGCATATACCTATCATCAAGTATTCAATTTCCATTTTCCATACCGCTTATCCTACACAGGGTCATGGGGGAGCCTGGAGCCTTTCCCAGGGAACTTGGGGCACAAGTCAGGGGACACCCTGGACAGGCTTCCAATCACACACACTACAGACAATTTGGAAATGTCAATCAGCCTACAACACATGTCTTTTTTTGGACTGGGGGAGGAAACCGGAGTACCCGGAGGAAACCCCAAAAGCACAGGGAGTACATGCAAACTCCACACACACAGGCGGAGGTGGGATTCGAATCCCCAACCCTGGAGGTGCGAGGCCAACGTGCTAACCACTAAGCCACCATGCCCAAGTAATTTCTATTTTTGTTATTGTTTTCCTCAAACATTCTTATTATACCTTTCAATAACTTTAATACATTTATTGTAATTGCCTCAGATTGCTCAGTGTGACCCAAATGATGAGCTTGAGGATGCTGTAATTAAAATGTAAAGGCAGGATGCATAAGCAAAACACATTTATTCTGTGGCTCTTTAACTACTGCTGACATCATAAGGATCAGCAGGTGCAGGTATCCTTACGTGATAAGGCTATGTTCTTTCAGCTAACCTTTGTACAGTAAATTGTAATGGCATTCTGAGGAGACCTTTAGCACCAGCCTTGTGAAACTACTTTATTCTGATATGTGCAGAAGGTCTTTCCATTTCAGAGGCAACGTTCTTCCTCAGAGGGTGCAAATCAAACAGTCTGCAGTTTCCCCGCAGGGGGCTTCATGCCTCATTCCTTCAGACCCTCGGGTCTGTCTCTTTTTGTCTCTCTCCATCTCCTATGCAGTAATTAAATGAGCATTTATGTCTGATTTCTCTCTCTGACAATCAGGAATAATTACGCCACATTACAACACAGCCTGCTGAGATGGGTAAGCAAATAATACACAGTAGAAAGACTGTTGGAGCATGTGTGTTTAAGTTGATGTGCGTGTGTTCCCTTCTGTGTGTTAATCCATTGGCAGATCTTGCATCAAAGTGCACTTGTTAATGTGTCAAGTCAAATTTATTTGGTCGCTGACATGTGTGCGTGCGTGTGTGTGTGTGTGTGATCTGAAAGCCTAAAAGCTAACCCTTATTGCTTATGATTTCTTCATAATTCTCTGACATTTAAAAAAAAAAAAAAAAAAGCAGCTTAATATTTTATTTTAAAACAATGTTTTCCTTAATCAGCCCTGCATATACTGTATTACTCCTAACATATTATATAACTTTAATATACAGTATGATTTACATATTGCAGTATATTAGTAATAATGTATGCAGTCTGAACTAATTCAATCACTCAGGTCTATGGTGTGTTTGCTGAGGCCATGACTTGCAGTTTGAGCTGTGTGTTTAAGCTGACCTCGCTGTATTACGTGTGTGTAATTAGATCAGCCTCATTGAGTCTTGTCTTGTAAGGAAAAATTTATAGGCAGCAAAATGAGCTCTGTAGCACACGCTGCATGCATGGATGTCCAGATTAAATATGCAGTTAAAAGAAAGAAAGCTATATGGAACTGTATGACCTTTAGGACAGGTTTCAGTGGCACAGAGCCTTATCGCTAAAGATAAGGGAATATCATTTTCATGTTTTAAACACAATACCCCTAACCTTTTTTTTTCTTCCCCTCAAACATTATTTAATTAAGATTCACTTTTCTTTTTTTGTGATACTCTTGTGAAATTTGAACAGTGAGGCGCCTTATGCAGTGTTGAATTATCTCTTGACTTATCACACAAAATGCCTATTGGTTTTTGAGATCAAAATGCGATTCTGGTTGGATAATTTATCAAAGGAGAGAGATTCATATCTATACTTTCTAGCTGCTAATATGCCTGTGGAGAAAGGAGCCTCAGATGACCCGACATTCAGCTGTGTGAAGCAGTTAGAGACTTCCTGCAGGGCTTCTGGCAGGCTTAAATGAACATTTTACCATGAAGTAGATCTTACAGTGTGCAGCATATAAACTAGATTCATATACAGTTAGTAAAGAGCTTCTGTGTGATGATTTTTTTAAATTAGAAGTGGAATGTTAAATTGCAGTCTACATAATTTATTTTTTTTCTCCCCAATTTGGTCATTTACCAATTGCCATCTGTTAGCCAGCTCTCCCTATCACATAACAGCTATGAATCAGGAAGGGTGGAGGCTAACACATGCTTCCTCCAGGAAGACATCCACTGCATCTTTTTGAACAGGAAGCCGCATTCTGCCCTTTTCCACATCCATGAGCTCACGTACATTGGCTAGTGTTGCTGTGATTGACAGGTAAGAGTATGCCATCTTTCATACCTAGAGAGCATGGCCAATTTTGCTTTCTTGAAATTCCCGCCACAAATGGCTGCGGCATTGTCGGGATCCAAACGATAGGGTGAACGCTTCAATTGCGCCACATATCATTTTCTTTGCATTCATCTTCCTCATGTCTTACAAATGAAATTCTGTTGCTAGGTTATTTTGCTTCTTTCTAGAAATAAATGCATGAAATAAGCAATACAGTTCAGAAGATAATCTAATGCAGTGCTTTTCAAACCTGTAATGGAGGACCCCCAGCACTGCACATTTTGTATGTCTCCCTCATCTAACACACCTGATTCAACTCCTCAGCTCATTAGTACAGACTGCAAGACCTGGATCGGGTGTGTCAGATAAGGGAGACATACAAAATGTGCAGTGCTGGGGGTCGTCCAGGACAGGTTTGAGAACCCCTGATCTAATGTATAATACTGTGTATGTCTTTGTTTTCAGTTCTCTGATGTTACAGGTTTAACAGACTGTAAATGTGATATTATTCTTTATATTTCATTTGTTATACGGCCATGCATAAGAAAAGGTAAACACAAACCTTAGATCATCTGTTATTGATTTCTTTTGACCTATACCTAGTCAACCAGATGCATCTGTGCATGCAGTTCAGTTATTCTGTGTTCGTCTTTCTTTTCACCGGTACCGGGCCTTTTATATGTGTTCCCCTGTGCGCCATAGAAGGAACACTATTCACTTCTGGGAGGCTGTATGTCAGAATAAAGAGCAGCCCAGGACATTGTCTTATTTTTACTGCGTATACAATATTGTTTGTGCCTGTGTTTTGAGTGGCCATTTCCTCTGTGGAATCCTTCCTTCACCCTGTTGATGTCATGTCTAACATGTCATTTATTTTGTCCACTTTGCCAGCTCGACATCTCCATAGTAACCACTGGTGTCTGTTCTCTGAGCTGCTCAAAATAACAGCGTATATATCAAACACCCTTTTGCCACATTTGCATCACACACCTGATGTGTTAAGGTGCATGTTTATATTATTCATCACAAATGACCATGCCTGTGTTCGTGATGTGGCATCCAGCCATCTCCATTGCAGCCTAATAGAAGTTAAATGAAAAGTTAAATGATGAATCATCAGTGATTCACTCACACCATCCAGGTTAGTTCATTATTTGGTCGGTCCTATTTGTCCTTTCCTTTTACTGGCAAAACAACAGGAATCATGTGTAGCGTGGTACCTCACGTATTGGTTAGTTCAGTTTTGGGTGACAGACAGTCTAAATAACCGCCACCTATAATTTATAATTTGGACATCACTCAGCAGAAAAAAATAGTAGGCTACGCAGAATTCTCAAAAAGGAAGATTATTATTGTCAGTTCATGCAATAAACATGAGAAAATATAAATCTCTTTTACTTATTCATAGCAACCAAAATAACTAGAGATGCACCAATGTATCGGTAAAGGCAATTTTTGCCGCACTGCTCGAACTGAAGTAAAACACCAGTACACCGTTGAAAGATTTAAATGAAGATGGGTTGACAAAAAAGTATATATTGCACAGAAAAATATATTTGTAGAGTAGTGTATTTCATATCCAGTTAATCTTAATATATAAAGAAGTTGATATTATATATCACCAGTTTGATGTCAGTGATGGAGTAGAAATGCTTTTGTCTGTGGTGAGTGAATGTGAGACTGACAGGAGGTTTTTTACAATTCAGTCAATGTTAAGTTATATAAGTTAAGAATACTTACTTTAATCTTCAGAATTTAGTTACTGTGTTAATGTTAATTACAAGTAATGTGTTTTCTGTTTATGAGACCAGACAACTTGTTGAAATGGAGAGAATAAAGTTTTTATTTGTATTTCTTTCAGAATTGTGGAATTATTTATTATTAATTTAAAAGAAGGCATAAAAGGCAGAACTATCGGTATCGGTTATCGGTATCAGCCGATATCACTCTGAATAATCGGTTATCAGTATCGGCTGAGAAATTTAGTATTGGTGCATCTCTAGAAATAATCAAAATAAAAAGTTCCCATACGTGGGATTCGCATCCCCTTCGAACCCGTATCAGGGAAAAGAAAGGTCTGCTGAACAGAATTTTCCACTAATATGCGAAGCAATAAAGAAATAAGCCTCTATTCATAAAGGAAAAATTGCACACACACAAAAGGCAGTAAAAAAAATAGTTAACCTGTTTATTGCTTCCGAAAACCACTCCCTTCCCTTCATCTTTTTTTTCTTCTTCTCTTCCGTTAAGATAGAAAACTCAGCATAATTCTTATGCTGAGTTTACTTAGATAGTTTATTTGTACTGATTTTGTTTTGTTTATTTTGCCATTAATTAAAACACCACAAAATGGAATGGACTCCGCCTCTGCGTCACTGTGCAGCTATCCATTACACATCATCTTAAAGTTGTTTGTACAGTCCTCATTAAGTTGCTGTGTTTTTTCCAATTTTAAAAGCAGTTGAATTAGCACGTGTCCCCGTTTGTAAAAGGAACCTTTGGTAGATGTTCTTAGTAGAAAAAAAAAAAAACAGTTTTTTTTTTTTTTTTTTTTTTAAACCTAGAGTGCTAAAAATCCATTACAAGACTCATTATATTGAGACTCATATTTTTGATGGGAGCAGAGAGTGTTACCCTTATCATACCCAGATCCCTACACATACAGTACAGACCCCAGTTACAGTCCACAGTCCAGTCATTACTCTATTGCTGTTGCTGTTTGCGAGACTCATTAGGAGGATTATATATAAAAGCCACATTCAAACTTTTATCATTGTTTATCTTTGTACATATCTGAGTCATTTATGAATATTGTGGGCACTTTGTTACTGTGACCTGCATCTCTATGCCTAGCTTACATATGACTGTTGAGCCATGCATGACGACTTCATCTTGGTGTAACGTTTTGGATTTGCTGTAATAAAGCCTGTGTTTGTATCCAAACCCCTTATGCGAGCTTATGTCAGTTTAACACTACCAAACATCAATTTGTTTGGACTATTCTGATTACTTCTTGTAAGTTCTGTTTTATCACAAACAACATTCATATTGTCACATCCCCTTCTGTGTGCTTCATCTTTAACCCTCCCTCCTTCACTTGTCCTCCTTGACAATATCCCTGACCATTTCTTAAACCTGTGCATATGCTCAGTATTCTCAGTATTTATGCTGCATACCCATGTAACATCAAGAATGACAAATTTGGGATATCCATCCATCCATCCATCTATCCATTTTCCATACCACCTGTCCTACACAAGGTCGCAGGGAGCCTGGAGCCTACACCAGGGAACCAGGGAACTCTGGGCACACCTTTGACAGGGAAGGGGATACCCTGAATGGGGTGCCAACCCATCGCAGGGCACAGTCACACACACATTCACACACTATGGACAATTTGGAAATGCCGGTCAACCTACAACGCATGTGTAAGAGTGATTTGAACCCCAAACCCCGGAGGTGCAAGGCAAACATGCTAACCACTAACCACCGTGTGGCTATATTAGCTTATAGCTATATGACCATTTGTTAGGTGTTTTTGTTTCTGGTAGCTGTACTACTACAGCACTTACAGGAAAGATAGGCTGAAGGTACAGTACATTATTGTTAACTTGGCTCTGTCACCCCATTATCTTACCTGCAGTGATAAGTACAAATGGATTTGCAAGGCGAACACTGCTATATAAATAAATAGACCTGAAATGCCCATGAGTAATTTCAAGAGACTGTATTGTACTGTCAGGACTTTAAACAGTTATGTGTGACAGTTTGGGAAATCAAGTCGGATTTCGCTGTGGCAGAATTCTGGGGGGAAAAAATCAGTTTCGGGTTTTTTTCTGCGAGTAATATCTCTATTTTAAGAAAACATAAATGGATTTTACCAAAACAATGTGGAAATGTTTTTTTTTATTTATTTTTTTTAGGTTACATTCTAACCTTGCCTTGCTGCCTGCAATGATCACATTAGCTAGGTACCAGTTTAACAAAAATTTTGTAGGTTTCATAACTATAAAAAAAAAAAAAAAGTCACATTTTGACAATGTGAAGGGTTTACCCAGGCCAACATACATTTATTTAGATGCAAATATTGAACCTTATCACTGGCTGAAGTGAAAGATAGAAACATAGGAGATCCAAACAGATGGAGAGCATGATATTCATATATTCATCCAGATTTATATTACATTTTTTTCTTTTAATTATTTTGTCAGTTTGACTGAATGTAGCTAAAAGTGAACTCCTGGACTGTGATGCTGATCATTTTTACTCACACCTAGAGGAGGTTTTACCTTACATGTTATTGTCCTTTCATGAGACATTTATGATCATGATATGACACTTCCACTTCCCTATGAGAAATTTTGCACACATCTTAAAATATTGAGGTTGGGTGAAAAATACTGTTCTATACACCGAGCCACCATAACATTAAAACCACCTGGCTAATATTGTGTAGATCCCCCTTGTGCTGCTCTGACCCTTCGAGGCATGGACTCCACAAGACCTCTGAAGGTGTGCTGACATTAGCAGCAGATCCTTTAAATCCTGTAAGTTGCAAGGTGGGGCCTTCATGGATCAGACTTGTTTGTCCAGCACATCCCACAGATGCTCAGTCAGATGGAGATCTGGGGAATTTGGAGGCCAAGTCAACACCTTGAACTCGTTGTCATGTTCCTCAAACCATTCCTGAATAATTTTTTTAGTGTGGCAGGACACATTAACCTGCTGAAAGAGGCCACTGCCATTAGGAAATACTGTTGCCAGGAAGGTGGGTACTTGGTCTGCAACAGTGTTTAGGTAGGTGGAATGTGTCAAAGTAACAGCCACATGAATGCCAGGACCCAGCAGAACATTGCCCAGAGCATCACACTGAGCTTTGGGCGCCCATGACCCTGTCGCTGTTTCACCCATTGTCCTTCCTTGGATCACTTTTGGTAAGTACTAACCACTGCATACTGGATACACCCAACAAGACCTGTTGTTTTGGAGATGCTCTGACCCAGTCATCTAGCCATCACAATTCGGCCTTTGTCACAGTCGCTCAGATCGTTACGCTTGCCCATTTTTTCTGCTTCCAACACATTGACTTCGAGAACTGACTGTTCAGTTGACAGGTTCAACCCCTTGACAGGTGCCACTGTAACGTGATAATCAATGTTATTCATGTCATCTGTCAGTGGTTTTAATGTTATGGTTGATTGATGTACACTAATTTGTGTGTTGTGTTGTAAAGATATCTGCCATTGTCATAGTAGTTTCTCCTACTGTTCTTAGTTTCCTAGTTTTTAATTTCCAGTTTTGTAGCTATGTTCTGATGCTTGTTTGTTTTTTCCTGTAACGACCTCTGCTTGCCATTTTAAATGAGTATAGATTTGCTATACTATTCTGATTATGATCTGACCCCATGTATGCATTCAGACATTCTCTAAATTACATTTGTCTAAATAAAGAGGCAAAATCCTCAGATTTAACCACCTCTGATTCATATTAAAACACCATGACAGCTCAGTTCCTTGGAAAACAGCATTGTCATGGGCATAAGTGACATGTAGAGCTCAGTATCATTAAGCAGAGCTTAGTAGCCACCTGCAATCTGCTTTAATTCTGAAATCAATGTCACTCATCAGTCGAGCCATCGATCAGCTGCTCAGCCAGCTGTCCTGTTCTGAAGCTGCCATAGTGTGCAGAATGAGCTATGCCAGCCCTGTCATTATTAATCATTTTACAGTGAAATGGCGTTCTGATTTACAGACAAATTATGTGGTCTACTGTTATCCCTTCCATGGATTCAGGTGTTTGTGGGTGTTGTGTTATGTGTGTGTGTGTGTGTGTGTGTGTGTGATGGTTTTGTTTGGTGGCAGGCTAATCAGATATCTGTAATTGTGTTTACCCAGCTAAGGGAACATGTGCGCAGTAATTGGTGCCTTGATTAGAGCAGTAGCACAACTGCAATCCTTCATTAAGCTCACGGCATTCAGAACAGCAGCACCGTAAATGGAGGAAAAAAAAGACTACGGAGGTGGAGATCTGGAGTGGTGGACATTCTGAGAAAGGATAAACGAGGAGACAGAGAAAGTGAAAGATTAAGAAAATGGGTCTCGGTGGTGTGTAAATGTTTTTTGTAGGCCAAACTGAACTAAAACTTCATGCCAGATTTATGAAAATTTTGGTAATGCTGATTTATTTCATCCACGTATGCCAATCACCATGCATGCCACAGCTCATTTGCATTTAGTGATAGCCATAAAAACTCCATAAAAGGTACAAAATGCAAAATGAGGACAAAATGGTGAGAAACAAGGAATTTCTCAGAGGCAGAAGAGAAGAGATTTAAGATTTATTTATTATAATAATTCTTGTGCTAAAAAGAAGTGGACGCTGTTTTGACTCTACACAATCCATCCATCTATTTTTCATACCATTTATCCTACACAGGGTCGTGGGGAGCCTGGAGCCCGACCCAGGGTACTCGGAGCACAAGGTTTGGAACACCTTGGATGAGATGCCAACCCATCACAGGGCACAATAACACACACACATTCACACACCACAGACAATTTGGTAATACTTATCAGCCCTGGGTTTCACCAAATATTTAAGCTTGACAGGGTGATCTCTATATAAAAATCGCAATTTAAAGCTTATCAGTCATATACATACATATA
>JANDJT010000148.1:10602895-10631450 GCA_024331685.1 Stegophilus panzeri
ATGTATACACACATATTATACATATTATTTAAAATATGTATGTAAATTTTGTTTGTTTGTATGTGTGTAAATTTACAGACACAAACTCAGGAGCTCTCATAGGATATACTTTTCTGAACTAACAAGATTTTCATGAATACCAAATTTCTTGTGTAAATGCTCTGACACAAATAAAAATGAGGCCAAGTGGGAGGAAACCAGACAGATGACTTTTCATGTTTTCATGTTTTACTGAAACTTGTCCTAGCAGAGACAGAAGACTTGTTGGCTCCTTCCAATTAAAAAAGAAAAATTACGCTACTCTTGCCAAAACTAAGTCTCACAGGTTGACCTACAGACACATGCCAATTATTGGGGGAATTAGCACAATTTTTGTGCATTTTTGCGGAAAACGTCTTGAATTGGCAAAATTCTTTCAAAGTGATGTTTGTTGGTAAATGAGACGTTTTAGCTGTACTCATGTTTTGACGCATGTGAATCGAAGAGGGCTTTCTCTGAATGCATGTTGTGATGACATCCCATGACATGTTTTAGCACAGATCTGCAGAAAATCTGTGTTAATTGTGAAAAATTGCAAGCTCCTCAGAATATTGTAGCGTTTCCTTGATTTCCTTGAAATCCTGGATTGACTGGTTAAAGGTTATGTGCTAATTTATCTCTAATTCTGAATAATTAGATAGAACTATGGATCATTTATAGTCTTCTCATAGCATATCATTATCATGGGGGTAGAGTTTTGTGTAGCACAGAATTTTAGGAATTAGCAAGCATTAGCAAATGAAATGACTGGAAATGTCAATATTCTCATAAGCAGTAAGCATACATAATATATGCTCTGGATGCATATATTGTTCTAGTTTCTGTCTGTATCTCTATCTAGTCTCTGAGATTATCACCTGCACTGTTCTTATTCACAGCCTGCCTTGTAAAGCGTGTTATTTTGTATCATATAATGGTGCAGAGGAGAGGATTAGATGTACAGTATTTTGCTAATGGGTCGGATACTGTTATGTGTTCTGCAGCCTGCAGTCTTGCAACATGGTCACTGTTCCCCTCCATTTGTGAAACTAATTGGCTTGTAATTAAAATAACACTGACAATAAGAGCACCTCCCTCCCTCTCTCACACTCATTCTATATCCATTCATCCATCCATTTTCCATACCACTTATCCTACACAGGGTTGCAAGGGAGCCTGGAACCTATCTCATGGGACTTGGGCACAAGGCGGGGGACACCCAGGACAGGGTGCCCAGCCAACCCATTGCAGGGCATCATTCTATATGTATACAATTATTTATTTGTTTTTTTCTACCAACTCTTTCTCTGGTGTAGGCTTCTCTTGAGGCTCCTCACTTTCTGTCAAATAGAGAAAACAGAGGAGTTATATTTTGGGCATCTAGCACAATAAAGTGTGTAGGAGTATGCAAGTGTGTGTGTGTGTGTGTGTGTGTGTGTGTGTGTGTGTGGCTGGGTTTGTATGTTTCTATATCTTGGTGGGGACCAAATAAACACCTTACCGTTTTGAACTTGTGGAGATATTTGGCTCAATCCCATGAGGAACACTGCTGTATATTTATGTATAACACTAAAAGAGCAAAAATGTCTCCCTTTAGTTACTGAAGTTAATGTTAAGGTTTGAAAAATATGGCATTAATTAACAGTATTAATAATTATGCAGATGGAAGGTCCCCACAAGAATAGTAAGACAAACATGTGTGTATGCATATGCCTGTGTAACAGAGAGAAACCCTTGGCAGTAGAGCCAGCGAGCCTAATTAATTGTGAAGGTGGAAGAGAAAGGAATGAATCGCCAATTCATTCATCATCTGCCAGTCAGCATGTCGAGAGCACGGGCTGTGTGTGTGTGTGTGTGTGTGTGTGTGAGAGAGAGAGAGAGAGAGAGAGGGAGAGAGAGAGGGAGAGAGAGAGAGAGAGAGTTTGGCAGCTGGTTTTGCATTGCATTGCTAGTGCCTGACTGATGGGCTTTGGATGAGGGACTCATATGGTTTGTAGAAAAGAAAAAGGAGAGGCAAAGAAACAGCTCCTTGTAATAATTTCTCCCGTTTTCTCTCTCTCTCTCTCTCTCTCTCTCTCTCTCTCACTCTCTCCACCCACATGTCTAAGGAATCAGGACAGATGTCTTATTAATTCCACCTACTACAGAGAAGGTCACCGTTGTGTAAACACATGCAAAGCATAAACATACACATTAAAGAGAGCCTGATAGCTGACCTAGAGGTGCATTACTGAAGTCCCTCCGCCAGTGGCATATACTCTTCAAAAGATTTACAGTTTGGGGTCAGGAGTTTGCGACTTTGAATCCTGACAATGCCACTGCCATCTGTGAGTTTAAGTATGCGGAAGACGGTAGATGGCGAGTATGTTACCTCTGAGTGTGTTACACTGCTCTGTCATGCAGCATGATCAACAGAAGCGGCTGCCTGGATTCAAGTGTCTTCAAGGCGGGGACACCCTGGACGGGGTGCCAACCCATCACAGGGCATAGTCGCACTTTGAACTGGGGAAGAGTACCGGAGGAAACCCCCAAAGCACAGGGAGAACTCCACATACACACACAGGGGAGAGCCCAGAGGTGCGAGGCAAACGTGCTAATCACCAAGTCACATAATTCCAGTTATGATTTTCCCGTTTGAGTTTTAACTGACGCCAGAGTGCTTTAACTGTAGGGCTACAGCCTGAGATATTGAGCTGACATTCAGTAAAATGTTTTCTGTACATTTAAAGCTGCAGTACGGAACTTTTTTTGGTTAAAAATGGACAAGAATCAATTACTGAGCAAGGACATAAAAAAAATCAGTGTTCAAAACGGTCTCCTTACCTTACCTTGATTCGCAACGTTAAGCTTATGAATTTATAAATTGAGTTGTCGGGTCGGATTTCGTGGGAAATGTCAGTTTGATGTCATTCGTCTTTGAGTAGTTACGTCATGTCCGTAAACAGAAAGAAGAAGAGCCGGCTACTGTATCGCGTGTGTGAGGGGCTGAGGATGGTGTAATGTTTGTAGTTTGTTCTTCTTGTTCTTGCTTAGAATTTAAACTTGTCATCTAGATAGCTGCTTTTAATCTTGATCGTTGTAAACGCAGTCATTGTTGACATCCGGGGAATCAGCTGTTGTCAAGACCAAGAATCCTCTAACTGCAGAGAGCCTGCAGTCAAAAAGGGAAAGCGACAGATCCCATGCTAAAACGAGAATAAATATCGGCATGGCTTTTGAGAGGTGGCGGCAACTCCGATATCTGAAGGGATTGAAGACTGATGCAGAGATGGCTTTTTTCTTCTGAACACGTTAGATATTGCAGTGGCTCAATAGATAGCTAGCTAGCATTAGCACATTTATTCACTAGATTCAGTTAGGTATCGAGTTTCCTATGTTTTGCTACGGTCAGTGTGGTAAATTGCACTTATTTTCTGCTAGCTATGAGAGATCGCAATTCACCTCTACTCCAAGAAATCCGTATCTGCCGACACCTCCGTTGTCAAATACCGAAGTTAATGTACAACAAATACATATACCTCAGTGTTGCCAAAACCAAAACAATCTTCAAAAACAAGCCCAAAACAAGCCCGATATTATCGTAGCCTGTTACGGCCTCAGTGTAAACAGACTCAATAACTGAGCCTGCAGCATTTTAAACTGAAACCACTCGCAGTTTGAAAAGCAAAAAACAGAATTTATTTCCATCCATCCATCCATCTTCTATACCGTTTATCCTTTTCAGGGTCGCGTGGAAACCTGGAGCCTATCCCAGGGAGCATGGGGCACAAGGCGGGGTACACCCTGGACAGGGTGCCAATCAGAATTTATTTATTTAATTTAATTTTAAAAAAATCACCAAATGGCAACAAAGCTTATAGAGAGGACAGGCATTATCCACTCATCTCTGATCACCTGCAAGCAGAATAAGATCGGAGAGATGGAAAAGGAGATTACATAAGCACCATAACAACTATTAGTATATGTGAGTGTTATGCTTGTTTTTTGTTATAACTTGTAATAATTGTAGGAGGGCGAAATACACTACAGCACTGATATAGTATTGTGAGGCTGTGAGCAGACAGTATCAATGCATTGGGGAAAATAGCGGCCATATATGTAGAAAAACAAAGTTGCTTGTCAGATTTTTCTAACAAGCAACCCTATTTTTTTTTTTTTAAACAATCCCAAAAAAAGGCGACCTGTGATTTTTACATTTTTTTATTTTTTAAATTTTTTTCCAAGCGGCTTCAGAAAAAAAGAAGCCCGGAGTCATGTATTATAAGTGGACTTGGCAACTCTGATAAGTATACCTCAAACCGTCTGATTCATCCGCGCAGAGGAGCAGTGCCGAAGCACAACCTACATAATAAAGGGAAAAAAAAATAAACTCCACAAGTAACTTGCAATTTTATGTTTCAAACAGAGATGGCAGTAGACAGGCAGGCAAAAATTCAGTACTGCAGCTTTAATATTCTGTTCATTATTTCTCTATATTACGCCTGTTAAACACGTACACCACCACCAACAGAAAGGCGGTTTAACTGCAGTAGAAAAGGATTATAGTTGATGCTTCACACTTAAAAACACTCTTCTGCTTTCCTAGCGATATCTACTTATTAACACTTATTGATATTTGAATATTAAAATAAGGTAGAAGGCACCTTGTAATATGTATGACCGTTTGGTTTTTCTTCCCTTTGTCTACTGTCTGTTGTTAATGAATAGCACAAAGGGCATGCTGCGTGCCGAATGCTTATTCTTGAACATTGTTTTTTAAATTTTTTTAACATATTAACGTATTATCATGCATGTGTGTGTTGCTACACATGCGTCTGTATGAGTACAATATAATGCCTGACAAATCTGGGGGGGAAGGCACAGTGACTCCAGACTTCAGACAGCGATGCTTCCTGGCTGTGTTCAGCAGTGCATTAGTGCATAGTTTCTCTCTTGTAGCTATTCATCATAGCTTTAGCTTCTTCTTGCTGGGTGACTCCACGGGCAGAGAGGATGATGGGTTGCAGCCCTTTCTATCTCAAGGCCAGCTGCCTGTGGGCTCTTCTGATAGAGTTTGGAAGTCACATAATCACCCTGGCTGTGCTAATATCCCGCAGCCATTTCAATACATTTAGTTGGGAGACTGTCCTTAGGAGACAAGAAATGAATGCAGGAGGTCAAACCACTCTCACACACGAACGCATACACAAACAGAAGTACACACAGCCTGCTGACTCATTCATCACCCCATCTGGTGCCATCTGTCCTTAAGACAGGTAAGGTGATCATTTCCTGTGCTTTACTTTTTTTCCTTTTGTCTTTCTTTCCTCCTTTTTTTTTCTTCAGGTTTTACTCTGGTGCTAAGTAAATCTTTTTGTAATTCAAGAGGCAAAGATCGAGAAGCAATATAATAGTTTATTATGAATCTTGATATTCATATGTAATTATTTAAATAATTTTTTTTCACCTTCATTTTTTGTCCAATATTTTTAACTAGAAGTTAGAAGCCTGTCTTGATGCCTCTTCAACATGTATTTCTCAAATGTCCTAATCAGAATAAATAAAGTCTTGCATAAGTATTCAGCCCCATACTTTTTTTCCACATTTTGTAGTCTTATAACCTTGAAACTGAAATGGACGGGATTGTATGTGATGAATCTATCCCTTAATGTTGAAATGTGAGTTTGTGCATATGTGAGAAAGAGAAAAGGGGATGATCAATCCAGTTTACAAAATTTTTTACAAATAGAAAACTAAATGGACATGTTCCGGCATGTTCAACGGGGAGAAGACCCCAGGTCAGACCAAGGACTAGATGGAGACATTATATCTCCCGTTTGGCCTGGGAGCACCTGGGTATCCCTGTGGAAGAGCTGGAGGCTAGAGAAAGGGAGGTCTGGACATCTCTGTTTAGACTGATGCCCCCGTGACCCAGACCTGGATAGATGGAAGAAAATGTATGGATACAAAACTAAAACCTATTTTAAAATTTTTTTTAAATGCTATTTATCAATATTCTATATCCAATCTGACAGAGATTGAGCAAATTTGTGAAGAAGAATTGGTTAAAAAAAAAAAAAAAAAAAAGGATCCAGATGTGTAAAGCTCATAATAACATTTGTTATGCCTTGCTTCCATTGTGTTGTGGCTTGATTCCTTTGTGTTCTTAACTTGTGCTTGCTTTTTAAATTCTGTTGTGTTGTGGCACGATTCCTTTGTGTTGTGCACTACTGGGCCACCGTACTATACATTGTGTAAAATAAAATTCCATTAACAGCCCGTTAACAACCATGTGATTTGGCCAAAATGTTTCGTAACTGTGTATTTCAAAAAGACATACTGTAAGGCAACTAGATAAACCATGGAATCCAAAAAAAGATATAAATATTATGAAAATTCTCTTGTGGAAGTAATATTCAAAGAGTAAAATTCACTCTGGCAGCACTAATGTGTACATACGGCAATGTGATAATCTGCAAGCCTCTGTGTCACACTGTATTTGTTAACGCTTCTTCAACACCTTTTCTGAATCAATTTGTAAAGCAGTTTTCTCAGCCCATTATAGTGTTGTTCCCATCATCGGGCCCCTCGGAGCCCACCTGTTCTCTTCATGTTGACTGCTTGCACTTCTCACACTGGATTGTGTGCAGTGGCATCCGTCTAGGGTCATGTCTTCCTGTTCTGGAGTCTGTCTACCGGACATCAGTCTTTCTTCATTGCTCTTTAGAGATTGTAGACATTAATTGTGAGGGGAAAGTTTAAATGGATGGCATCAAGTAGTGGTTACTGTGTGCTGAAATGTAAAGGGAGACAGCAGTAAGGTAGTGTGTGTGTGTGTGTGTGTGTGTGTGTGTGTGTGTGTGTGTGTGACCATGTTATAAAAAGAATCAACTTTGAACTGCTTGAAAGTTTAGTTTGAACTGCTTAGTTTAAAGAGAGCCATACCAACCCTTAATCAAATCCTAATCTTATTCATTTAAAAAGTTCTCGTACCTTTAGCAGCTTCCATTCACGTGGATTACAATCTATGCATAAAATTGACCAGTTGATGGTGTCTTGCTTAAGATCTGAACCATGCCTCTTTGGTAGTGTATTCACAGCTTTTTGGTGGCTTGTTTGAGAACTTCTCACTCATCAGGTCATCTTGGATGGCAGGTCATCACGTAAAGCTGAACCCCAGCAAGACTCAGCTGCTCTGTGTCCATGCAAATCATCGTCATGCATCCATCTTTCTGTCACCTTCACAAACTCCCTTTGGATGATTATTTTATGTGTAGTTCTCTGTAGTGCAGCAAGCCTTACTCAGGCATACAAGTTCATCCTGGACAGCATCACAAGGATTCAACCGTTTCTCTCCAAGAAGGCAACTGCTTGTTGAGTCATCTTCTTGAGATTTGACTACTGCCGGTCACTCTTGGCTGGTTGTCCCACACATGTCACTAGGTCCGTGCAATTAATCCAGAATGCACCTGCATGAAGTTCTGTGATATTCATTAGATTTTACATCCTGATGCCGGTAAAAAAGTTTTAAAAAGATGACATAAGAATTACATCAAGACTCTTCTCTGTACTGGCACCCAAGTGGTAGAATAAATTCCCCTGGTTGTCTAAACAGATGAGGCCCTTGCTGTTAAGTGCAGACTGAAGACCCATTTCTTCAGTAAGCAACTGTAAGCAAACACTAAATATGCACGTAGAACCCCGTTTTGTGTGTGTTTGGAGGAAGACTCGGGAGGCAGGCAGAATGTCAACAGAGCTCAGGGCTCATGTTTATTTTCACTGCACTTTTCAGTGCACATTCGAAAACTCAACAAAAAGGGACAAATATGATGTAGGTGACTTCGGATTGTAGTTTTGGAGACTTTCTGACCCCAAGACGCAACTAACTTCTGCAGTTCTCCAGATGTGATCCTTGGAGATTTTTTGGCCACTCGAACCATCCTCTTTATGATATAGACACACGTCCAATTCCAGGTTGAGTCATAACATTTCCAATTTCTTAATTCTTAACTGGAATTCTTAATTATTGCCCTGATGGTGGAAATGGGCATTTTCAATGCTTGTGCTATTTTCTTATAGCCACTTCCTATTTTGTGAAGCTCAACAACCTTTTGCCACACATCACAGCTATATTCTTTGGTCTTACCCATTGTTATGAATGATTAAGGGAATTTGGCCTATGTATTACCTCATATTTATAAGTCATGGTTGAACAATTTCCTATTCCTAGTCACCCAGGTGTAGTAAAGTTTTTTAAATATCAGTGGGAATATACTTCAAATATAATTTTCTCATATGAGTTCATAGGGGTGGCAATAATTGTTGCACACCTATATATAAAACAAAGATTTTTTTTTTAATAAACCTGCGTTTTGTTTGCAATTGTTTGATATCCGTGAGAGCAGAGTATTTTTGTGAATTTTTTTGAACAAAAGATCAACTGGTTAAACAATAAAGACAATTTTTCACAGTCTTTCTTGCTCATATTTACCAAGGGTGCCTATGAGTCTTTTGTTTCTGAGGCATGCAAGGTTAATATGTCATGTCATTCTCACTCTGCACAGCACTACACTGATTAATTATTAATCCTACCAAGTGTTGATTTATTGTATCAATAAAAACATGAAACTATGCAGTGAAGGCAATCCTCAGGACTGACGAATAGAAATGGGTCCAAAGTGTTAGAGCACTTTTTTTTTAACTGCAGAAGTTTGTTTGTTTCGTTTGTAGCAGGATAGTTCCAATACTTCTTGTGTGATGAATGTGGCTAAAGACATTGTTGGGTTCAGTAACTGGCTGTGCTGTTCTCTGGAGTTGGTATAGGTGGTGTGTGTGGGTGTGTGTAACTCTTGGCAGGAGTAACAACCTAATTTGCCAATATGTTAGCCCCCCCATCTCAGGAGATGAGTTGGCGGCAGGTGCGGGAGCAGGGCAGCAGCAGGACAGAGAGGATTATGGGAATGGCGCTCAGGGGATAGAAATGATGAGTTCATTCTGACCCCAGTGTCAGCAGTGTCTCCTGAGAGGAGCTACTACACACTTTTGAGTGTACTTAAAGACGGGCTTTTTGGCTGTTTGGAACTGGCACTCAGGAGTATCAACGTTTGTGTTCAAGGCACCCAAACTGTATGGGAATGTGTGCATTATAATTGTACTGCAGCAACATGGTGTGGACAAGCTCCATATCTTTAAACAATTAATGCAAGATTAAAACAAAACATTAAATAACATTTCACATGTTGTTTTTTTTTGCTGTTGCTTGTGGCTACATTCTTAATTAATGTCAGTGGTTATTAATGCACATAGCTAACTAGCTGTCATACATTTGGCATAAATTATGCTAGGTACCACATTTTAGCTTGGTTAATAACATTTTACAAAGTCAAATCATGTGTAAGGAGATTATTATATAATTTTTAAAAATATTTATGAAAGGAGTTTCAGCTGTGAGCCTGTTGTAAAGGTAAGAGATTACACTTATATTGTATATTATTATATATATTATATATTTCCTGCCACAGGAGAGTTTTCAGGACAGAGCACTTTACACGTCCATATTTCTCAATAACATGATAAGCTGCATTTGTTTTTGTTTTGTTAACTTGAAGAAAGAGAGGGAAAATAGAGTGGCTGGTCAGAGAGCCAGAGTTTATACGATAATTTAAGTGATATCAGGAACTTACTTATCTTATGGATTATCTCACAGATAGTTTGGAGACGGATGCAGTTTAGTTCAAAAGGTTGAGAAGCTCTGGTTATAGTATTTGGAAAATGATCAACCTCAGGGTGGTAACACACTGCTGTATGTACTGGCGCACTGACTTACCACTGATTGTAGAATAGACAGAAAGAAAGTGTGAGTTCCTGTGTGAACATTTGAGGGGAAAATCAGACTTATCCTACAAAGTTGTCTATCATGCTAGGCAGTGATCTACTACGACAAGAGTGCATGCAAAACAGACCTCACATGAAGGAAACGTTACTGTCATCAAGAACCCAAACTTCTAACATTTTAAGTGATTTGCAAAACCAGTGATGCTCAACATTTTGTCAAAGCGTATTATTTGACATTTTCAGCATGATTTGAGACGCTCCACACTGGCACTCCTGTCATGAAGCTAACAGCAGTAGACGCTATGGTAAAAGGTTTGTCATACACAGGATGTGTTTTTTCAGCTGTCACAGCCTGTCATCTTGTTTTGCCTGGTGCTCTGAGAGTTCCCCCTGAAAGGGTTGTCGGATTATTTAAAACATAAACTCTTGAAAATATTATCCCTTGGCAGCTGTGTCTGCATTATCCTTAACTTTTATCCACCCCATAATACACTCAAAAGTGTCTGTGCTGTAGTCAGTCTCTCTCCAGCCATTGTGTGTGTGTGTGTGTGTGTGTGTGTGTATCAGCATGAGTACTGTGTATTTGATGAACACTGTGGCCCTGCAGGCATATCTCCACATGGCTAACTTTAGAATGACTAAACAGCCTGCCCTAATGGGGATAGCTAGAAGCGTCATCATCATTATCCTAACCTTAGCGTAGCTTAATATGACTTTGTCCTCCAAAGGTCGCATACGCAAGCCTGTGAGTTGTCACTAGGGTTACACTGCCTGAGGAACTCAAACATCAGCCTCAATTTTCAGACCAGTTTCGCGTTGCATGAAATTCTTTCACTGGATCAGGCTTTAAGAAGGCTGACTGCTAGTTTAGCATGCTTTTGAGCTGTCTGTCGTTCATCCTTGTCACTGCCACTGCAGACTTAAGATCATTAGCAAGCCGGGGGGGGGCGTTGGGGCGGGGGTAGCTTTAAACAAATGTCGCAATACATTCCACCTCAATATTGCAATGAAAATCAGAGCGTGGCATCGATTCTGACCCATCAGGTAACTTTTAAGCCTCTGTGTTGTCTGTAACTGCTGTGAGTTCTTATTTAGAAGGCTAACTGCTCAGGGAATGTGTGCTTAGGTCCAAAGCCCATTGACTGGCACACAAGCCTATGTGTAGCAAATAAAGGTCAGTCTGCGGATGCTAGTCATACCCTTTAAGCCTGAATAACCTGCCATTGATTTTTACCACATGCTGTTTGAATGGCTCTCAAGAGAGCATTTTTTATTTATTTATTTATTTATTATTTTTAAAATCTAGCAGTGCCTCGCAGCTGTCAAGAGAACTCAGAGTGAAATGCAGTGAAAGTCTGATGACTGCCAGCAAGTTAAAGGACTCTAAAGGGGCTAGTTTATGAGTAACTACTAATTAGGTTCTTGAAATGCATAAATGAGCTGCTCTCTTTTGTACTGTAGTCATTGTTTATTTTTGGCTTTGTATTAGCACTTACATTTACATTTATGGCATTTGGCAGACGCCCTTATCCAGAGCGTTCCACATGGAGAGGTCATATGGTCAACATTGGAATTGGAGTAGGATTTATTTATTATAGAGAGGCAGAAACAAGAACTAACCATCAAAGCATAACCTGAGAACCTACAATCTACTGTCATAACACACATAACAAGTTCAAACTTAATGGAAACATCCCGAACGGCTTACATATTAATCTTTATAATGAGTTGAAATGTTCTTACATCATCCATGATGCTGTTTGTTTACCTGCTCTTAGTAGCGCCAGTAGAAATGACTCCGTGCTTCATCTCTCACTTGAGAGATCGATGCAGCAGCACTTTAATCGTTTAAGCTGCCCAGCTCTCTCGCATCCTCATCTGCTCACTCTGATTAAACACATAAGGTTCTAAAGCTTCAACTTTCATGCTAATGAAATTGGCACATCAACGCCATCATGCTAGTCATCTTGTAGATCATTATCTAACTGAGTTGCATTATCTCAGCGCAGATGTGTCGCATGGCTGCATTGCATTCTGGAACTTTGAGTTCAATGCTCAACTTGACTATCATCACTTATGTTTTTAGACCAGTGTATTTTTTTCTTGTATTAAACATTAGTGTGCTAGTACTGTCTGTGTGTGACATCCGAGTGGCAGACACCCACTAATTTGACATGGGTGTAATGGAAATACAGCAACAGCCAACCAAGTAGCACCACTCAATATTTCAGTATAAACATATTTAAAGTGTTTAAGGATGGAGGAAGTCAGTCCTCTGGGTTGGCAGTTTAAATCCCATGTTTGCATGTTCTCCCCGTGCCTCGGGGGTTTCCTACGGGTACTCCGGTTTCCTCCCCCAGTCCGAAGACATGGGTTGTAGGCTGATTGGCATTCCCAAATTGGCCATAGTGTGTGAATGTGTGTGTGAATGTGTGCGCGATTGTACCCTCCGATCTGTTGGCACCCCATCCAGGGTGTCCCCTACCTTCTGCCCAGAGTTCCCTGGGATAGGCTCCATGCTCCCCACAACCCTGTGTAGGATAAGCGGTACAGAAAATGGATGGATGGATGGATGGATAGAATAGGGAATCTGCAATACACATGCTGAGGTACAGCCTACTGCATGCTGTATGGTGGTCAGTTTGTAATACTTATGAATTATGATGTGGGGTTCTTTGTATAACATTGTCTGTGCTGGATTATGTCTCCACTGAATCAGTCCAGGGTGACAAAAATGCTACTTATGCAAATACAACAACTGTTATGAAGCTATAAAAGTTTAATGCATAACACCTGAGGTTGCAGCTTTTTAAGAGCCAGCTATACCCAGGAGGGCATGAATCAAACAAGTCTTAAAAAACACATAAATGCTCATATGCACACACACACACACACACACACACACACACACACACACACTTTACTGCTCAGTATTAGTTCCTTCTCATTTGATTTGAGTTGCAAAAACATCCCTACAGGCCAGAAGTTACTGTTTGGTCCTGGTAATGAAAATTGTTTATGCTCCCTTTGGCCTGTGTTAAAAAAATATTTTGTTGCACGGTGGCTTAGGGTTAGCACATTTGCCTCGCACCTCCAGGGTTGGGGGTTTGAATCCTGCCTCTGCCCTGCATGCGTGGAGTTTGCATGTTCTCCCTGTGCTTTGCGGGTTTCCTCCCCTAGTTCAAAGACATGCATTGTAGGCTGATGGCATTTCCAAATTGTCCATAGTATGTGAGTGTGTGTGGTGTGATTGGGCCCTACTATAGACTTGCTGTCAGATCAGACCAGTCTGGTCATTCTCCTCTGGTCTCTCACATCAATAAGGTGTTTCAGCCTGCAGAGCCTCCACTCACAGGATGTTTTTTGTTTTTTGCACCATTCTGTGTAAACTCTTGAGACTGTTCTGTGTGAAAATCCCAGGAGATCAGCAGTATCCATACCATGATCAAAGTCACAGAGATCATGTTTTTTCTTCATTCTGAAAAAGATAATGCATTTTTTGCCATGCCTGTTTTTGACACCCTGTCCAGGGTGTACCCCGCCTTGTGCCCGATGCTCCCTGGGATAGGCTCCAGGTTTCCCTGTGACCCTGAAAAGGATAAAGCGGTGTAGAAGATGGATGGATGGATGGATTTTTTTGCCAATGCTGTTGCCAATTAACCTCCAGCTGTTTCTTTTTAGTAATACTTACTTTTCCAGCCTTATGTTTCCCCCGTCCCAAATTTTTTGAGACGTGTTGCGGCCATCAAATAAAAAATGACCGTAGTTTTTTCTTAAAACGGTACATTTGCTCAGTTTAAACATTTGATATGTCTTCTATGTTCTATTGTGAATAACATATGGGGTTATGAGATTTGCAAATCATTGCATTCTGTTTTATTTCCATTTTACACAGCGTCCCAACTTTTTTGGAATTGGGGTTGTGTGAGTGTATATGGTGTAGAATGAAGAGAAAGAGAGAGAGAAAAACAGAGCAAGAGGATCCTGGTTAAGTCCTTAAATGAGAACAGAGATGCCTTTTCTTTTTCTGTGATGCACATGGTTGAGTATTCATAGAAGCTCTGCAAACCATCGATCGAGACATGGCCTCTCTGACAGCATGCTATTAAAGCGAGCTAGCATATCGTAGCACATACCAACACTGAGGAGAAAACCTGCTATTACTGAAACAAAAACACACTCCAGGTACATCCATAGCTGCTTCTATAATGATCACCAGAAATTCGTTTGACTATGCGTGCAAGCAGCATGAGCCTAAAATAATGAAGTGCTGTCCTGTTGTGCTTTCACCACTGATAATTTAGCTTCAGATGGCTTCTCTGAGAACAAGGCGGAAAATAATAAAATAAAAACAGCCTTTCAGGTTCATGCTGGTGGTGGTTTGAGTCTCCTTTAGAGCAAATATGTGCGCTCACGTGTTCCGTGATGGGAACGTGTGCACAGACAGGCTGGGCTCATTAAAACACAATCTAACAATGTTCTACAGATTCACACAGTGTGAGCCAAAATGAATTGGTGATACTTTATGTAAGACCGATGTCCCAATCGTTTAGGTTTGCTTGTAGTGTTTGAGCGTGGGTATGTGTTTGGCAGGTAGTTTTCAATATGTCGGAATGCACTATGGCTTCACAGAGTGGAAAAATGTGAAGTATGTAGGAAACCTTTATGGAAGAAGAAGCCCAGAAGAACAGACAGAGATTGATGCTGGAAAAAACACCTCCAGGGCTGGGGGATCAGTTTCTGCCTTTGCCCTCCGTGCGCGGAGTTTGCATGTTCTCCTTGTGCCTCAGGGGTTTCCCCAGGGTACTGTGGTTTCCTCCCCCAGTCCAAAGACATGCGCTGTAGGCTGATTGGCATCTCTAAGTTGTCCGTAGTGTGTGAATGAGTGAGTGTGTGATTGTGCCCTGTGATGGGTTGGCACTCCATCCAGGGTGTTCCCCACCTCATGCCCCGAGTTCCCTGGGGTAGGCTCCAGGCTCCCTGTGACCCTGTGTAGGATAAGCAGTACAGAAAATGGATTCATGGATGTTATATCTACAATCTAACAGATAAGCTTGGATTTAAAAGGTTGTATCTTGTATCCAGACATCATCCAAGATAAATATAGGCTGAATATAGCTGCTGTGGCCAATCAACATCCATTGTCTATTATGAGAAGAGAGCAGAGTGGAAGTGTCAGTATGGCGTGGTGGAGAAGAAATGCTTTAAGCATGCATGAATGCATGCGTGGTCCATTTAATAAAAGCAAGTCTACACAACACTCTACTGTAGTTGCTGGTGGATGTAAACAATCTGGCACATTCTAAAGTATTCATCACAGCAGAAAGCTAATATTGTAGCTAATGTCAGATTATACCAAGCAATACAAAGACAGCCAAGTTGGGAATGACAAATTGTGTGTAGGGGTCCACTCACTGGTCCAACGACGGTATACATTGATGTGGTAGAAGGATTCCTGCATGTTTCTGTCTTTTTGAAGCGATGTGAATACATTTAGATTATTAAATTTGTCATTCCAATTCTGTTTGACCCTCTCTTAAATTAAATCTGACTCCAAATGTAAAAACCTCAGTGTTGTATTTGTTTCCTAGTTATTTGTATTTTGATACTTTTGATCTATTACATTTGATTAATTCTAGTTTATTCTGTACTTTAAGTTGTGCTCGTTCATATGGATTCCATGTCTCTCAGAGTCTCGCGCCGGTCGTGTACGTGGATCTCACAGTCACAAACTAGTCAGAGGTCATGACCTCTAAAATTTCATAGATAGACCAATAATATCTGAGTGAAAATTAGCTTTATATAATCATGCCATAGTTTCCTATGTACACATTAACTAGAAAAATATTACAATAACCAGAGGTTTAGACTTTCACCCTATTTACACTTGGTCGATCATATTTATGTTGTCCTAAACGGAAATTCCCTATCGAGCCTGTACACACAAAGTACACTTAACTTAACGCCAAGTTGTTAGCCTGAACTCTAAAATCTCAGTTGGCATGCCCCAGTGCTCCACCTGAACCTGGATTTTAGCCTGTACTAACCTGGTCGCAGATTTGCGGTAACAAGGACTTAACGTAATCTAATAGAGACAATAATTTCAGAATAAGTCAGAATATAATCAAGTCTAATAATTTATTTAACCAGGTATGAACACATCCAAATCCAATACTAATAATAATAAAAAGAAGAAAGAACTACATTCAACATTACATTCCAATCAAATTCAAAACATAATAAAACAACATAAGAAAGTCAAAACTTGCATACCTGGTATAGAAAAACTACACACAGTAATCATGCTGGAGATCTGTCTACAGATTCACTGAATCTTTGGCCAGCTCTCCCCTAAATACCCAGATGCTCTGTGGGTCCAACAAATGGTGTCGTTTGTGATGACCATTTTATGTTTGTAGAAGGATGAACCTTATTTACATACAGGAGGTAATTTGAGTGAGGGAACCTGGGAGGGTGTGCCTTTAACGGCATGCAATATTTTCATTTGAACTGCTGTTGAGGGAATGAGACCATATTTTCCTGTCACACTGAGACCTTTTGTATAATATAGCAAACATGTATGGTCAACATCTTATTCGCATTAAAACATGTTATGTAATGCATATAGACCTTGGGTGTGTTTAAAGTGATCTTGATACAGAGAGAGAAGGGTGTGAGGAGAGGAAGAAGGAAACAATGTAGTGACGATCTCCTAGTCACCACTTAGCATGATGTGCTATTTCCGATGGAGATGCAAATTTTTAAGATGATCTCAATACAGAAGAAAGAGAAGGGTGTGGGGAGAGAGGAAGTGAGGATCTTCCAGGCTCCATTCAGCATAATGTGCTATCTCAGGTGAGGATGCTGATTCTGTGGGAGAGAGTTTGTGTGTTAATTCCCGTGAGAGTCCTTTTTCCTCAGAGAGCAGTTCCCTCCAGGTTCAGCCATCTTGTCACCAGCCTTACAGTGTGACAAAATGACTGCCTTCAGTAACCATCTGTTGGCACTTGCCCAGTATTTTGCCTAAGGTTAGAGCTGGGTTAGGGTTAACTGGATGGAAAACCGTGAAAGAGTCATAGCTTTCTGTGTGACCTTGGTTCCAGTGGGATTTACGCGTGAATAGAAGTATCAAGATTGGTCATTTGGCACTGAATTGTATTTGGTACTAAAATTAAAATTGTGTTATAAAACATCTGGGTTACGCATGTAACCCTGTTCCCTGAGACTTTGCGTGAGCTTCACGCTGTGGGAAGTGCCTTCCTTTGTGACCAGTACCTAAAGCTTGTGTAACATCATGCCGATTTATAAGCCTGCCATGGTCAGGTGACGTGGCAATTAAGCGCGTCGCGTGATCTAAAAACGGCACCTGTGAACCGCTCCTTCAGCCTCTATTGAAACGAACACTTAATTCACAGGCATGCCCCAGTATAACAAAGCTTTGCAAAGTCTCGTTCCCTTCTCAGGGAACAGGGTTACATGCGTAACCCAGATGTTCCCTTTCAAAGGGAACTCAACATTGCGTGAGCTTCACATTGTGGGAACAAGAATACCCACTCCATCATATTGAAGCATGGCCTGTTCAAAAGATCTGAGCCCGAGAGTCACTGCAAGACACTCGTTCCTCACACCTTGAGACAAAAAGTTGCCACTTGAGTGCATGCAGTTTCCTTGTGGATGGTGCTCTAGCGTTCAACATGGTCTTTACAATCTCAGATGCGAGACCAGAATCTATGAGCTGGTGCCCCTCAGGGGCCAGACCCACAGTTTCCATAGTTCTGGATGAGGGTGATAAATCAGATAGATTCAGAGACAGTAGATCCCTGCGGCCAGGAATCTCCCAAGGAGTGCTGTCTAGAAGGGTTATTATCTCCGAGAACCATATTTAAGCTGGCCAATAAGGTGCTACTAGTAGCAGACAGACGGTATTGGTGAACTCTCGCTAGAATTTGTGGGAGTAGAGCGATCAGGGGAAAAGCATGCTGACGTGACCTCGGCCACGTGTTCGCCATGGCGTCCAGCCCCAATGGTCCGGGAGGATTGAGGGCGAGCCACAGTGGGCAGTGTGTTGTCTCCTCGGAGGCAAAAACATCCACTTCCGCTTGGCTGAACCTCCGCCTTATGGACTCCACTACTTGTGGATGGAGCCTCCAATCCCCAGGCCTCAGCCCCTGCCTCGACAGGATGTCTGCCCCCACATTCCGGTTGCCTGGAATGTACATTGCACTCACTGACAAAAACTTTCCCTCCACAAGAGAAAAATTAGTTGCACCTGTCTGAACAGGGGGCGTGAACGTAACCCTCCCTGGTGGTTGATATATGAGACCACCGCTGTGTTGTCTGTCACAGCTAACATATGGTGACCTCTCAATTGAGGAAGAAAGAATTTCAGTGCTAGAAATACAGCCCGCATTTCTAGGCGATTTATATGCCATTCCAGATGAGTGCTGCTCCAGAGACCGTGAGCTGGACAGCCGTCTAAGACCGCACCCCAGCCCATGAGGGAGGTGTCTGTCATTACCGTCTTGCAATAAGAAGACGCCCCTAGATTGTGACCCAAGGCTAGAAACCAGGGACACCTCCAAATTCTCAGCGCATCGCCACGTGACACTGATTACTCTCAGAGGTTTCGTCCTCTGACTTTTCAGCCACCACTGAAATGGTCTCATGAGCAATAGGCCCATCAGTATGACGTTGGCTGCTGCTGCCATAAGCCCCAACAGTCTCTTGTAGACACTGGAGGGGATGCCTAGATCCAGCTTTATCTTGCTCAATGTTGATAGGATGAACCCTACGCATGTTGGGGATAGAAACGCCCTTATTGTCTTAGAATCCCATATAAGCCCTAGAAAAGTTGTCCTCTGCACGGGAGACAGCATACTTTTCTTGAGGTTCAACCAGGAAATAACGGCTGTAAAAACCTCCCTCCATCAGGGAGGGATATAGTACTATGTTCTATGGCCCCTTTGTCCAAGAGGGATCTTACTTCCTGCCCTAACGTCGGGCTCTGCTCTGTGCTGACTACTGTGGTGAGCACACCTCTGAACCAGGGGGGTCGAGCTCTGAACTGGACCTGGTAACCCTTTTCTATGGTAGACAGACCCCATGGAGACACATTTGGCAGTAGTTTCCACACTGCCAGATGGTCTTTTAGTAATGTTAACTCTACCACATTCTGTTGGAGGGAAAGCATCAGATTTTTGTTACCCTGTGACAGCTCGCTGACCAGAGAAGATTGAAAACTTGGGACAGCCTTAAAAGGCCCTACAGTAGTAATGGGGCTAACTGCCCTAACAACATCTCATCCCCTGATACGTCCCTTGGCAGCCACTCACGGCCGTTCCTTCTTTGTCTGCTTGCCGCCCGGTCCCCCTGGCTCTCCATGGTGGGAGGCGGGCTGCCGTTCTGTGCCTCCCTCGCACTAGCGCTGGCCCGGGCTCCACTTGTGGGTGCCCAGGTGAACTCGACATGACGGGGAAGGAACTGGCTGAACGCTGCCATATGTCGTGCTCATTCAGCAGGTTTGCTTGGTAGGCCTGCAACACTGCCATTGTATGCAGTGGCCCACAAGCGAGACATAGGCCTTGCCCACCAACGCCAAGGTGGCATTTCATGGCTTGGATGGCAAAGCTGGCCCTGTCGTCGATGGAGAGAGGTGGCTCACAAGCACGTCCTCCACTTTCGGCCTAGCTAAATAGCCGTTCCATTCATTCCCCACAATGGCCGAATAATCCGACGTTGCAGGGTTATAAATATGGCTAGTGTATGGTTTTCTCCAGAAGAGTGATATTATTTCATCATGCATTTCTGGAGAAAAGGGGAGTTTTCTGCAGTGTGAGGGAGATTTATTTTCACTGGGAAAATAAAACTCCCTCCGGCTTCTTGAAGGCTCTGAAACCCAGCTCCTTTTGGCCAAGAAGAGAGTGAGCCGCGAGTGGAGCTGCCTTATTCTAAGGTGTTCACAATGCGCACAGTCAGACCTCTCGAGGGCTGCCCTGGCGTGTTCCACCACTAGACACTTCACACAGACAGTGTGTCCGTGCCCCCGTGATGAAACGGGAGCAAGGCATGACACACTTCCTGAATTCTCTCTCACTCATACTTTTCTCTCTCTCTCTCTTTTTTTTAAAGGGACAGAAAAGATATTTTTCTTACTTTTTTAAAAAATAGAGAGGAAATGAAGAGTCTTTTTGCGAGCATCACACAAACGACCGACATGCAGTCTCACTGAAGATAATAAGACTGAAGGCGCGGTTCTCAGGTGCAGTTTTTATATCGCGCAACGTGCTTAATTGCCACATCACCTGATCACGGCAGGCCTATAAATAGGCATGATGTTACACAAGCTTCAGATACTGGTCACGCGTAAGGGCGCTTCCCACAGCATGAAGCTCATGCAACGTTGAGTTCCCTTTGAAAGGGAACTGCATGTCTTCAAAGCAGCAAAAACTATTTCAATATTTTAAAAATATGTTTTATAATTCAATCCAAACTATTTCATTAGATGACATCCGGTCCTAATACAACTGATACCAGAAAGCAGTTGCATATTCTTTCTGCACTTCTGTTTGGATGTGTTCACAAAATCTATATGGCAGTGATTCTTACTTGATAAATTGTCTCCTTTTGCAGATACCACAGACAATTGAATGAAGTGCCTGCTTCCGTTGAAGCATATTGTACATCTTCTCACTGTGTGTGTGTATGTGCACTGTTTCTCCCTCAGGCCTTGTTGGCTGTTATTAAAATCTGTTTTCCCCCCGTTCAAATGGTATCATAGTGTACTCGCTGCTTACAATACACTCCAATTACACTGCAGATCCAAGGCCTTTTCTGAGTCACAATACAATGAAAGGAGTGTGCAACAGAATGCCATAGATTTATTGCTTTATTGATACTGAGTTATTGCGCTCTTCCCTTGCTGTGTTTACCTGATGCTGTTGTTGCAATAAAACTGCTTTTTGTTTTTCGTAGATGAGCTTTTCATAAAGTAAATGATGAACGTGGGGAGACTTAGCACTGACTTATAGGCACAGTGGGATCTAGCAACAGCCATATTGTTCCTCAGGCAGTGTTACACAGTTCTCAGAAACTCAGATTATTAAAAATTGGTTCTCTTCTGGCTGAAGAAGTCTTTTTTAGATGATATAAATCAGTGCCTGGGTAAAACTTATCCTATACTTATATACCAACAAAGCGCTGTTTAATTTTTTAATCTGAAGGCGTGGATTAATTTTGTATAACAGCACAGCTCTGACAGTAGTTCAAGCTGTAATTGAAATTATATGCTGAGAGTAGATAATGAGATGTTTATATTAAAGTTTATTTACTGAGATGAGATAATGAAATGATCATATTAATGTTCCTATACTGAGATGAGATGATATGTTTATATTAATGTTTATATAATAAGAAGAAATAATGATATGTTTATATTAATGTTTACATAATAAGATGAGATAACGAGATGTTTATATAATGAGCTGAGATTTTTTAAAAATATTACTGTAATGTATATATTAATGTGCTCATCCTCATTTGTTATCATTTCTATAGTAACAACTGATTCACAGGCACTTATATGGCAGAAGCTCCAATATTCTAATCCAAATCTGATAATGAACGGATTAAAAAACATGTTATTTAACAAAGAAAAACATGTAATCATTTTTTACATGAAAATTTATGTTAGTAGGCATTTATTAAACATTTATGGAATGAGTCTTGGGCATCAGTGCTTTGTAACAGTCTGTAGAAGAAGAGTCTTCAGGACAAAATATTTATTTATTTATTTATTTATTGTCATTTTAATTTTTTAACATTTAAAAGACTTTTTATAGCTGCTATGACAAAACTCCCATGTTGGTTATTCTGCTATAACAGCACACCCCATTGTGTTTTGTTCCTTACAGAAGCTCTGGTTAATTCTCGATTTTGATTGGTCATAAATTGTTGATTAACTTTCTATAAACTTCATGGCTCAAAAGGAGCGCTGGCGAATCGCAGGTTTAAATTAATGCGCTTGTAATAAAATACGCTATCATTTCTATAGTAACAACTTACACAGGGACTTGTATGGTGGACTCTGAACATAAATGGATTTAATATATGCATGATATGGTATAAGGTTTATTTTGCATTTTTATGGTGTGGGCTTTGTAACAGTCAGAGGTCAAGCTGTAGCTTGAAGTTTCCAAAAATGACAGAGGCTTCAGGACAGAGATCTTTGCACTTCCTTGGTAACATGACAAACTGCATTTTCATTTGTTTTATTATCTTCAAGAGAGAGAGAGGCTGGTGAGGAACAACTATTTATAGCTGCTACTGTACATTAGGGACTAGCAAGGGCTAAAATGTTTCACAGACGTTCCAGAACATTAGGTAATTGTAATTGGGAAAAATATATGTTATTTTTAAATTAAATAAATAAATAAATAATGGTTGTCAGCAATTTGCTGTGGTATAAGAGAAATAAACACTTTAACCTGCCATTGATTATTTGTCTATGACAGCATTTAACTAGTTGTCTGTCTGTGTGCTAATGTTCCCCACAATAAAATACAATACAGTAGCAGTGAGCAATGTCCATCATTGGAAGATAATAACTGAACTAACTGTCACTCATTTTCCCATTTCAGTAAACAGATATCTCCTGTTTGGCTTTAGATTCCATGCTGCCGTTTCTAATTTGCATATCATGCATATTCATAGGCCTGTGCATTCTTTATGATGCTATATAGGTATAGAGATGCTCTTAAAATGATTTAATAGTTTAGTGGGCATTGAATAACACATATTAAATAATTTATTATTCAACACAGATGTTTATGATGGTTTACAATTGTGTTCAGAGGCATGGTCGTCACTGTAATATTACCAGATATGACCCATATGTCATGTTCAAATTTTCTTCTTTTTTTTCATTTTTAAATTTTATTAGGACTATCATGTCATTCATGCAGAGATGATTATCATGCATTGCATATTTAATTTTATTTTTTGTAGATTTTGTAATACTTCATGCTGAAAAGGGTGGAGTGAAATTCCAAATGGAGGATTTAAGCAGGGTTCGGGAGTCAGTTTAGCTGAAGTGAAATTGGTGATGTTATTGAATGAATGCGTCAAGAGAAAATGACAGCACAGTGGGTATAGGTATGGTGTGAGGAATGAAAATGTGCCCTCAAGTAGCACGGGGTCACAGTTGCTGACGGCAATGCCTCAGGGTTGTTGTGGTGACTGACAGATCACCGGTCAGCCAGTAAAGTCCCCTTTACCTGATGCTCACAGACCTGAGCATCACATATGTTACAGAAAGTTGCACAATGCATTAGGTGGAGAATAAGGACAATTCACATTCATGCACACTGCAAAGACTTGCTTCCAGTTTTATGTGTATCATTTCTGAGCCTGATCTGTAGTTTTGCTTCATGTGCTTCCGGACCTACTCTCTTGGATTTTCTCTTTGTGTCTGTGTTTTTCCTTGATCATGTTTTGACCTGATTTACTACTGTGAGTTTGGATTGTGGACTTTATTATTGTGAATAAACCTCTAGCACACGGAAGCTTTTGGTTACAACCGTGAACGAGAGAGAGAAGGTTACTGAATGAATTGCAGTTCAACCAACTGGGTATATGTTCTTCACCTGTCCATGTGGTTTTTAATTCTGCACTAGGACACAGTTACTTTTAACTTTACGCATTCATGAACATCACAGTTCTATTCAGAGACAGGGTTCAAAATCTTTGGTCACGTTTTACTTTATCGAACCACTGTATTTCTGATTTGAGGTTTGTATTTTCCTTAAAATTGTACATTTACTCAGTTTAAATGTTTGATATGTTTTCTATGTTCTATTGTGAATAACATATGGGGTTATGGGAGTTGCAAATCATTGCATTGTTTTATTTACATTTTACACACTGTCCCAACATTTTTGGAATTGGAGTTGTAAATTCAGTTTTGGAGTGTGAACTTTACCCTATTGTTCAAGTTCAACAAGACACAGTCATTTTTTTGCTCCTTAAGTCTTATTCATTAGTGCTGTACAAATTCTGTACTTACATTAAGCTGGAATTTAAAGGTCATGTACTGTTTTCTATCATGCAATTGCATGACTGTACATCAGTTATCCAGTGAGATACAAAGCCAAAAATTTTAGCTCCTTATTCTTCTTATTACTAAAGATTGACTCGATCTGTGAGGAATGTGAGGAATATTTCTTCTTCTATTCTTTTTCTATTCTTTTCTCTATGATTTTGTCAGGGTGTGCACCAGGGTTACAGCAGTTTACAGGAGAGCTTTAATTACAGCAGAGTCAATGACTTTCACTCTCTCTCTCTCACTCTCTCTCCCTCTCTCGCGCTCTCTCTCTCTCTCTTTCCCACTCTCTCTCTCTCTCTCTCTCTCTCTGTCTGTCTCTGTCTGTTTCTTCATAAATTATTTCTTCCTGAAATGTTGCAGTGGTCTCATGAAGAGTATGTGAATGTTGAGCGTGATACCACACCAGAAAATGATATCAAACACTCAGCTGGAGTACTTGCCAAACTGTTTGTGTGAGTGTGTGTGTATGTGTGTGTGTGTGTGTGTGTGGGACCTTGCAGTGTCTCCAGTGGGTGATAAGCTCAGCGTCTGTCTGGACAAAGGTCCAGGTTATTTAATACTGCAGAGTCTGACTATGACATTTATTACTCTCCCTGCTCACTCGCCTTGTATTTCTCTCTCTCTCTCTCTCTCTCTCTCTCTCTCTCTCTCTCTCTCTCTCTCCCCCTCTCTCTCCCTCCCCCCATCCCACAATGCTGCGGCTCTGTGTCAGTGTGCTGCTGATGTTCAGAGGACAGTTGTAATTCACCGACAGGTTGTAGGGTGCAGAATGAAGTGAGGATCGTGCAGGATGAAGTGCTTCATGGTACTGCATGGCAGATGAGTGAAATGAAAGCTGTCAGCTTGCTTAAAAAAAAACAATTCTTTCTGATGGATGTGCTGAATAGCAAAGACTACAAAGTGATTCTGCACTTTCTCTCACCGTCTCGCTTGTTCTCGACTTCTTGTGCATCGAGAACAATCTGAATTGATTTGTGCGATTTTTCATAAGAAGCATAACTGTGAAAATCCTACACAGTTCTCCAAACACAGTTCTCACAGTCTCAAACTGCGTTATAATGATTTATGATGGGTGGTAGTATGAGCACCATGGCATTATATTCCAGGTGCTCATATGGAGAAATGATGAATACCACACACACACACACAGACCACCCTGATTAATACCCAAGCTGATTAATAGCTTGCAGTTGTCTTCATCAATCAGAAGGGGCACCTTAGTAATGGAGAGTAAAACAAGTCTGCATTTTCCTGCTCACCTTAAAAGAATCCTCCATTGTTTTTCAACTTAATCTCTTTCTACCAAACCTGTAGAATATGTGTGATTACCACATAGAGTACCAGGATTTCAACACAGTTCCCTATTCAGAGAAAGTTCTCAAAACACAGTTTTGTGTCGTATAATGCAGGTTAACTGTCTTGTTCTGCTCAAAAAGATGATGTTACAATGGGTTTATTTGGGCTGAAATCAGAGGAATTACTTTACAAATCTAAACCAACAAAGCTGGTAAACACCTGTTCATGACAGAAAAGCTACAGATCAAGTAAAATCAAGTTTTATCTAGAAGAAAATAATGCAAAGGGAATTCTTTTTATGGTTGACTGTGCGGCATATCGTTGTGCCGTCAGGTTTTTTTATGTCCTAGAACTTGGCTAGGTATGTTTCCGAGTTAAATGACCATTCCATTGTACTTATGTATGTCGAAGTTCAGGTTTTTCGAAGTTACGAGGACAATGGATTGCAGCATAAGGGTAGAATTCCATCAATAAACATTTGAATACTTAAAACTTTAAATTACAGCACTCTAATGAGAGAGTTTTTAGGGTAGCTTAGACATGGAAGAACATCATACCAAAACTGGATCAATCCATCCATCCATATTCCATACCGCTTATCCTACACAGGGTCACGGGGGAGCCTGGAGCCTATCACAGGGAACTCGGGGCACAAGGCAGGGGACACGCTGGACGGGTTGCCAACTCATCACAGGGCACAATCACACACTACGGACAATTTAGAGATGCCAATCAGCCTACAACGCATGCGTTTGGACTGGGGGGAGGAAACTCATGTCAGAAACTTCCACAAATGTGTATTGTGAAGATCAGGCTCTGATAGATCCCTGTTCTTTAAATAAAACAGGGTGCTCACTCACACCTGTTCATCATCCCATTGATTAAAAACACCTGACTCTAATTTCACCTTCAAATTAACTGCTAAACCTAGAGGGTCACATACTTTTACCACTCACAGATATGTAATAATGGATCATTTTCCTCAACAAATCAATGACCAAGTATAATAATTTTGTCTCAGCTGTTTAATTGGGATCTGTTCGTCTACTTTTAGGACTTGTGTGAAAATCTGATGATGTTTTGGGTCATATTTAATTAGAGATATAGAAAATTTTAAAGGGTTCGCAAACTTTCAAGCACTACTGTACAATTTTGTAGTACAGTTTGTTTTATCAACTCAGTTTTTTATCAACTTAGTTTTATTACCTTGATGGACTGTATTTGAGCTTTTGTACAACATTTATTGTTTTGAAATACGCTTTACAAATAAATCTGGCTTGACATGACAAAAAGTATTGCTGGTGATAATATACTTACAGAAAGTGATTAAATATGCTGGGGTTTTTTCCTGTGCCGGTCGACACACAGATGAGTTCAAACACTTTGAGCAGCAGAGTAACAGAGAAAATGGTGGCCATGTGGACCAATTTGTAAAAGGACTACAGGTCAGAAATTATTATTTTTTATGTTTTTGTATTTATTACAGCAGAATCACTTAAAAATCCCAGATTTTCACAATTTCCCCTGCTGTTATTACTAGAATTGTTCATTTTCTTGTCTTCTTTTAGTCTATCGGTTCTGTACGATTAAAGCATTTATCATGATTTTTTTTTTTTTAAACAGCAAATCCTAAGCAGGGAAAAATTCATGTCGCACAAGCCTAGTTCGCAGCAATCACACATACTGTAGTACAGGTGCTGTAGATAGAGATTAGGTTGAAAAGCGTGGAGTATTCCTTTAAGATACTGGTTCAGAGCCGTTTTTCTTGAAGTGGCTGAATATATAATGCCATATCTCTGGATAGCATCTAGGATGAATGCAGTACGTCGTAAATGCGCACGCCTCTCTCTCTCGGGTCGCTCCAGATACATGACATGAATTTCAAACAGAATGTGCAACCTAAATTTGTGTGTGTTGTGCAAACATGTTGGTGTGTGTGTTTGTTTGTTGTGTGTGTTGTGCGTCTTGGTGTATAAGGACTCACCAGGGGGGACCACGACGTGTCGTATTGGTGATGTATTCATCGCGTGCTTCTTTGAAGTTTAATGAACTCGATATTTTAATGCCACTTCAAACGGCAGAGTCACTGTTGCACAGCAAGCCTTTGAACAAGCTTTCGCGTGGAATATTAATTCTGACTGTTTATCTTTAATCTAGGAAATAAACAAAAGACAACCTGCATATTGTTTTTATTTTTCTGATAAATCATGATAGGTTACAGTGGATCATAAACCGTAAGAGAGAAACACAAGGTTAAATGATGAGATGGATGCGTGTGGAATGTAGCAGCGTCATTAAAGCAAATTCCAAGAGAGGATGGAGGGAGGATGGAGAGAGAGTGGTGTAGTAAGTGGGAGGGGAAGACAAACAGCAGCATGCTTAATTTAATAAAGAAGCGGAGCGCATCGTTGTAAGAAAATGAAAAGTCTTGTTGGAAGTCATTAGGTTGTGTGTGCCATCGGGGATATCAGCCTTCTTGCGAGTAATGAAATGCGTGTGTGTGTGTGCATGTGTGTGTACATCCCTTTACTTACTGTCTCATTGTTTCTCCATGTTATCGGTTGCTATCTAGTACCCCAAATGCAGCCTACAAAGTTTTTAATATAATGCCATAGTCATGTTTGCATATCTATACAAATCTTTGAGTACACAACATTTATAATACAGATTTTTTTTTTAAAGGATCATCTCTTTAAATTCATGTTTGATATTTTCATAAAAAATAAAATTGTACTTGTAATTTCATTCTTATATCTTGGCTCAGGAATGCATAGTGGTTAGTGTTAGATGGTTAGTTGTAGCTAATGTTGGAAGTGTATGTCCTCCAACATTGCTGATGACTTTGTTGTGCTTTTTACTGTTTGCTGGACAACTATAAGTGATGCTGGTCAGCTGTTGATGACGTATAAAGCAGAGCACTAGGGGGCAGTAGAGCGCCCGTGTTGTAAAGCAAGACTGCAGCATTGTGGCTGGAGCTCTGTAGTTAATGTATTCAGAGAGATGATGTACACATGATGTAATGTCTTCAAGCCTGCACATGGGTGCACACCAAAACAATCATACTGACACACACATCCAAACTCATTACGTCCACTTGTAGAACTCATTCATACATTTTCTCGACACTATCTCGCTCTGTCTTTCTCTGTTTATATATAGTTTCATGAATTGTAAAGAAGAGCAACAGATAGTGACGTTATATCAGATGAATCTCTAGTGTATGAGCGAATAAGTGAGTGAGTGGGTAAGTGAGACCAGGGCTCCAGATGGCGACTAAAATGGTCGCCAATGCGACTAACTTTTTAATTTTGTGACCATGTTTTTTCTGCC
>JANDJT010000148.1:10657936-10671382 GCA_024331685.1 Stegophilus panzeri
ACAGCTGAAAGTCTGTAAATTTTGACAATAAACCTGATTTGCAGTGGGGTTGAATAATTTTGATTGCAACTGTAAATAATATAAACAGACACCAATCAATCCTTTTGACACTTTCAGTCCTACGGGTGGGTTTGGGATTTATTACATTCCTATGAAATAAAGTCATAGCTTTCATATTTTATCATTCCTTTTGTGTAATTCAAACAGTAATATAGATTGAAAATATAAGGTTTCAAATATAAGATATGTTTGCTACTTTGAGGGATTCTAATCCACAGCAGAATACCATATCAGGACTATTAGCAACTTTTATCCTAAATTAAAAAAATTAATGGTATCAGAATTATTTATAATTTAGTGAGGTGTACTGTAAGGTTACATATGATATGTATGCATGGTTTTATGACTAAATGCAGGACTGCCAGGCCATCTGAGTCACACAGGTTGATGAGAACTGCCACTAGATGAGTGTGACAGAGCAGGGACTTTTTATAGGTTACATCAATGGTTACATGTGTAACCTTCTGTTTTGGTGGGCCTTTTTAAAAAAAGTCCTTTTCATCACTTCAGTTTGGAACAACCATAGAAATGGTTGCCATGGGCAGTCCACATTCGATGCACACTGTATAGTCTTCATTATTTCGGAATGGACCATAGCCTCTCTCACCTTTTATTACAAATTGTAGCAAAAAATCTTCAGCGTACAATTAAGAACAGTGCGGGCTGAAGGATATAGGATATCCATCAGCAGTGGACATCCATCCATCCATTTTCTGTACTGCTTATCCTACATAGGGTTGCGGGGGAGCCTGGAGCCTATCCCAGGGGACTCACGGCACAAGGCGGGGGACACCCTGGATGGGGTGCCAACCCATCGCAGGGCACAATCACGCACACACACTCACCCATTCACACACTACGGACAATTTGGAGATGCCAGTCCGCCTAAAACGCATGTCTTTGGACTGGGGGAGGAAATCGGTGTACCTGGAGGAAACCCCCAAAGCATGGAGAGAGCGTGCAAGCTCTGTGCACTCAGGGTGGAGATGGGAATCAGACCCCCAACCCTGGAGGTGTGGGAATCTACCCCCATTCTAAAAAGGCTCCTAAAACTTGGACACCATGCCAGCTCGAGTGCACACTGTCATTAAAGCAAAAGGGGAACATAACAAATACTAAGTGTGTTTTCACACCTAGTTTGTTTGAGCCCTCCAAACACTCTCGGAGCGGTTCATCGTGTATATGTGAACAAACCAAGTGATCTCAGACCCTCCTAAAAGGACCCAGAAGCGAACCGTACTCAGACCATCTCCGGAGGTTCCTTTGTGGGTCCGTTTGTGGTTTGAGTTCTTTGTGATATGTGAAAGCAATGAGGTCCTGGTCCGCTTTGCGTTTCGTTTCAACATGTCTACCTGTAGGCTTGCCATACCTGCAGCCATGTTCCATCACTGCTGAAAACAACACAAAACTTTTCACCATGTCAGGTCACGGGGTTGAGTGGTTTCAGGAAATTTGGATATTTATAAAGAGTATTGCATTAAATGGCAACTATCCTCAACAAATAAGAACATAAAAGTGTTTCTTTTGTTTTCTCAAAAAATGAAGGAAAAAGGGTATAACAGAACAGCACTACAATGTCGGGTAAAAGTAAAAAAATACTACAGAAGTACATGAGCACCCTTGACAAAATGCGTCGAAGTGGAGAGTCCATTGAAATTAAGGATTCCTGTCCCTTCTATGATGACTTGGATGAAATTTTGGGTGCAAGCTCGGGTCTGAGTACTTATGAAGTTGTGGTGTGAACAAGAAAGGGTCTAAGATCACGTCATTGCTGAAGAGGACCTAAAAAAGAACCGGGTTCTCTTTTGAGTCCACTATTTTTTGAACACCAAAAGGACTGATCTCACTTTCGGCTGGTTCACTTTAAGTGAACTGGGTTTGATTCTTTTAAAACAAACTATATGTGAAAACACCCTAAGGAACTCTAAAATTCATGTAAATATTTCAACACTCATGTTGTTGTTAATAATATAATTTGTAATGAAAATTATTGTATTAAATTATAAAAGAATGCAAAATAGAAGCATTTTCACTCTCGTGCTCTTTCTTTTTCATGCTCTCAGACTTTTGGACTCCACTGTATATGATGAAGTTTATTGAAGCCAATTGTAATGCTGACCAAGGGGTTTTTTTTACATGCAAGACAGTTGTAATTCTACTTATAATAGTGTATTATTTAATTGATAAGGCCTGCATTACATGTTGCCATGCTGCTTTCTTGTGAGTGTACCTCTGCGTGTGTATGTATTTGTATGCACAATTTTGTAATAGGTCATTATAATTGGAAGTTGGCCGTCTACATTCGTATCACATCCTTGTATTACAAGCTCAAGGCAACATTCCATTCCGTGAAATTGGTATAGGAAGGTTGCTGTTGAATGGCTTCACAAGTAATTAATCTTTCAAGGATTTTCTCTGCTTCCAATTTCAAACCACCCAGAAGGAAAGAAGGCACAGTTATTTGACGGGGAGATTTCACATCTAAGGCTCAGAAAGTGCTTGAAAGATTAAAGCTGATGGTGAAGGGAGCTTTTGTCGCTTTGTATTACATTAATCCCTCAAAGACAAACCATTTTTGTATTGTGCAGCCAGAGATTTTTGTGGATTTTTAGCCTGGCATTGGACATTTTCCATGTTTTATTTAGCTTGATATGCACCTACAAGCAGAAGGCAAGAACATTTGATTAAGCATTATGTTTTTACCACTTTACCCATCCTACATTTTAGTTACTAGGTCTTGCAAATGCTCCATGCTTCGCAGTTCTGTGGATACATGAAATCAAAGAAGACTTTTTTCTTCTTTTTTTTTCATTTTCAACCAATCAACCTTTTATATTTTTGTCTCTTGAAAGAAGTCTCAGTTTGTTTAACATGTCAAGTACTGTGCCATGTGTTTAACAGTAGAAAATAGCACCTTACAGTCAAATGAATCCCCATGAGATGACACAGACTGCAAAACCCTCAAATGAACTGTCAAGCTCTTGAAGTGAGGAGTAGAAATTATGCCGCTGATGTTATAATGAGCAGGAGCTGAGTGGGTGGAGAGGAGATGATTGCCACTTGCAGTGGATGAGTTCAGTAGATGATTGCTGTATTGCTCCAGTAGGGATACAGGAGTTTAGCAGCGGGCTGGAGGAGCCTCCCTTATGAGCTCTCGACACTCTGTGCCAATTTTTAGAACTCTTCTCTTCTGGCACAATCCTAGATTTGAGCAGTTGTTTCCTGCAAGGCTCTTTCTATTGAAAAGGCTACATACTGGCATGCAATACTAATACAGGGACACATTTATCAGGTTTATTGAAGATATCTTCTGCATACCAGCTGCAGATTTCAGAAATGAATTAAATTCTAAAGTGTCCTTATCAGCCTATAACCAAACAGGAAATTTCCCAACAACTCCAGTCCAATGTTTTTATTATTATTATTATTATTATTATTATTATTATTATTATCATTTAATTGCTGAACTACTGACAAAAAAACAAACAATAAAAGCAAAAACAGTTACACTGGTATGGCCCCAAGTAGCTTTACAATACATAACAATTTTCACACAATGTATGTAAATATCCACTACTGAAGGTATGTACCAGAAATAACTTCTACACATTTACCTTTTTAAAATCAGATACTTAATGCACTGTACAATCAAATGTTTAACATTTAATATCAGGATACAAACTATTTGTTTCATAATTGCACCAGTTTTCCTAGTTTATACATTGTTCTAAAATGTTGAGGTTTAACTCAATTAAATTTTCAGTCAACCAGGCTTAACACTATAATAACTTAATATAACAACTTTAACAACTATAATGCCCACCAGTGTAACATTATTAAATCATAGAATCTCTGGCTTTGCTTTTGCATCTCTGGGCATCCCCAAACCTCACTTTGAAAATCATAGCTCTACAGGAGCATTTCTTCTGCCTTTGGATTATTTCTCAAGTACATTTCATCACTACAAACCTCTTCTTCTCCATGTTTAGCTAATGTTTGGTTCTGATATGTTCACCTAATTATATACATTTACTATGTAAAATTTTTTTCAGGTTCTTCAGCACCACCATTCAGTTCATGAGATTTCCTACATTGCCAAGGATATCACGGACCACCGGGCCTTTGGCTATGTATGTGGGAAAGAGGGCAACCACCGATTTGTAGCCATCAAAACAGCTCAGTCTGTGAGTATGCGTAATGGTGTTCTCAGAATCATATATGCAACCCTTCTTTCTCCCAACGATGAGCTGAATTATAGCCAAAGTGTTCTGTTTTTATTTTGTCTGTCCATGTGTCTAAATGCTTTCTGATACACATCCCTATGCTTCTGTTTTTGCAGAGGAGATTTGTGTGAGGTGTAGGAATGGAGATGATTGCATTGCAGTTCATTGCCTATTGTTCTCTGTGTAACTGTTGTTCCTGCTGCTTTCAGTCATCCTGCAACTCTTTTCACCTTCCTTATCATTAGTCTGAGAGAGCGTTGTAAAATCTTGTGTGGTGCCCCCGTCCTGGGACAATTAGTTGTGGTTCCATGAAATTTCTACCTGCATATTGTCAAACCAATTGCAGCGACAGGGATGTTTATGGTCTTTGCTATGGCTTTGTAGTTTTTTCCATTTGAGTGTTGTTTAATAATGTTGTTGCTAAAAACATTAGGAAACATTGCGTGAATTCTTCTTAACTAGCGTCTTTCATGATGAGAGCAGGTGCAATTTGCACAACACCACTTTTTAATTTTTACATTTTTTTTTTTTACAGAATTCAAATCTTAACATTTTATGTAACCTTTAGATATACACTGGAAATACAGTATATTCAATAACCAAAAAAAAAGATGTTTGAATACCTTCCTTCACTGTATGAAAAGTCTGCAATGTTGGGCTGAAAGTTTTTATTAAACCTTTGCCAATCTTCTCATCTAATTTGGACTCCTGCTTGCCAACTTCTCTCTCTCCCCCACTTTTTCTCTTTTACTGCACTGTATTGCTGGTCTGCAGTGCTGCAGATCTATGCTGGATGATGCTATTGATTTCCTGTTCACAGTCAATGAGTACACTGCTTCTCCCATCCCATCCATTCCCTGCTTTCTCTGAACTGCAAGCGACCCTGTGTTGTATGACACAGATGGATATAGGCAGAACTCATATTCACTGTATTTCTGTTCTTTCTGTGGTTGATGACCACATTCTCATTTGTTTGATTTCAGGTTTGTCTCTGCCTCTTCCACCTTTCTATTCTCTGCCAGTTTTACTTTCCCTCCCCTGGGGTTGTAATCTCTTCTGTTCATATGACTTACTTTCCCTGGTATTGGCCCTCTGCATTTCTAAAACTCTGTTTTCCCCTCCCTCTCTTCTAAAGGTATTGCTGTTCACTTGTGAAAGCAGTAGAAATAAACCCAAAGGCAAATTCTAAGTGCAAGTATTCTCTGTATATTTGGGCATTTAGTGGGTTATTAGTGACATTTAGACTGCAGCAGGCAGGGGATGCATTTTTAATGATAACATAGAGCTTTGAAGTTAACTACAAAGTGTGAGTTTGATCATATGTGGCTTTTTAAGATTCAAAGCACTTTGTACTGTCACCTCTAATCAGAGAGTATTTAGAGAGTATCAAACTCTTTAATCAAACTGAGGGGAAACATACTTACTCACTTCTTTATAACTATGATATTTGATAGCAGTTTATTTGAAGTCTATCTGAAAATTCAGATGTAGTGGCACAATACACACATTTATTTGCCCTAGAAACACAACAGAATCAGTGTAGAATTCAGTAAAATCCTTGTGCATTACTTATAGTGGGTCATTCCAAGTGATTTGAGTGCCATGATTGGTTTGCTTGCTACCCCAGTAAACATGCTATCAGTAGTCTTTTGAGACAGATTTTACATTTTCGTTACAATCTAGTACTTTACATTGTGATAAGTAACCAAGACACAGAACTATTTTCACAAGAAGAAGCCATCTGACTACCAGCCACAGTTAATCAAAACCCTCAAAACTATGGTTACTCACAAACAAAACTCTTTAATACATTTAGCAACTTTTGAAGACTTAATACCATGAGCATTTTTTTTCAATTCACTGTCTATACAGTATCTTGCTCCAAAAAGCTCATTGTTCAAGCTAAAAAAAGTCTTTCTATTTTTCATGAATAAAGACTATATATATGAAAATGAGTGAAACTCTGCCAGAAATGCAAAAGTGGCCAAATTCTATAGGGAAACTGTAGACGTGGCATCACTGGCTATACTTCTCCAAGCAACATGCATGGCACTAATTTACACCTGGTTTTCTGAGGCGACGAAAATTGCTTGCAAAACTGTCTCCCACTAATTGCTCGAAGTTTAGTACATTGATTTAGTACTCTTCATCAGTACTATCAATTTCTTTGACTTTTTTTTGTGCAGAATTCCCAGTCTTCCCACAGAATGTGCCCTAATACTGCCTACAACAGGTCCAAATATTTTAGTACATGTGGACAATTGTATCACACTATTCAGAAGTGTGTTTTCCCATTGGAAACCTGTGTACGCAAATGTGTATGAATGGAAGAGATAGTCAAGCAGATTCCAACCTTCAAGATTCAGCTAAATGTGTAAAAGTTAGCATGATACTCTCTGATCTATTGGTGTGTGAATAGCTGAGACTAAGTTAACTGCACCTAGGTATTATATTGAGAAAACAAACAAAAAAAAGCTAGCTTTAATAAATGTGCCTTTCCTAACTTAGTTAACTGGTAGATTTAGGGCAACGGGATATGAACTTAATTAATTTCTTTACCAGTGTTGATGTTCCGTTTTTGTATAGCAAAGCATGGAATTTATACAAATTGATAAATGTGGTGTAACATTCTGTAGGATAATTAGGATAGTAGTCAGATTCACACTTTTCCAGAAGGATCCACAAGCAGCAACTACACCAGAGAAACTGACTTGTTAATACACAGATTACAAATGCATGTGCAATACCCAGGTACCCCAACAGGCATTTAAAAGTTTGGGGGGGGGGGAGCCAAATATTTTAATTCATCCAAAAAATAATTTAATGATGCCACTGGTAGGTGAAGAACAAGTTGAAGGTTCCCTTCCATATTTATGAATCTGAAATATTGAATTAGAAGTATTGAATTGAAGGAAATAAATTAATCAAATTTTCTTCTCTGATCTTTTCCTCTCCATCTCTAACTCAATCCTCAGGCTGAGCCGGTGATCCTTGACCTTCGTGACCTTTTCCAGCTGATCTATGAGATCAAGCAGAGAGAAGAGATTGAGAAAAAGGCTCAGAAAGACAAGCAGTGTGAACAAGCAGTTTACCAGGTGCCATAAACAGAAACCCACCACACACACACACACACACACACACACACAGAACACAAATACATAAACCCACCCAGTCTTATATAAAGTCAAATCCAGAAATGGATAGAATTTATTAGAAAATAAGATTCACGAGGCAGCTTTCTTCTAAGCATTCCTTTCTTTCTGAGCTGGAAATCTGCATACAGGAATTTTTTTTTCTTCCAAATTTATGTTGTCTCAAATTCTCAAAATCTGTGAATTATTATGGACGACTGATGCTTAGCTTTTTGTCAATCATAATAATTATACTCTGCCCTCATTTCTCTCCTCCTCTTTCTTCCTCTCTTTGCTCACCCTCCTTCATCAATTGCTAATTTATTTTCCCTAATGGCAATCACTCCTAAAGACCATTCTGGAAGAAGATGTGGAGGATCCGGTGTACCAGGTAACGCTGCGTGTTAAATCGCTAATCATACTGTTTGCTTAAATGTACCCTGTCAAATTAGTCTGCCTGCTGGTTTCCACACCTTAATATGCTTTTAATCTCTCTTGTATAAATAAATATCTTTCCTTCATTTTCCATTCTCTTTTCACATAGCCTGAATTAATAAGTCTTGTAATTTCATCATTACGTGTGCATAAATCCATGGTGAATCATCCTTTTATTTTTTATTTATTTATTTATTTATTTATTGCTTTTGTCAATTTGATTGGGGTCTGTTGTGAGAATATTCAGGCATAACCCCAGCCCTGAAAGGTTTCCTAGCTCTTACTGAAAACAGACAGCTTTAACACGTATCATCCTGGGCTGTGTGTGTATGAGTGTGTGTGTGTGCTTCCGTTTGTATTGTTCGTTCGTTGAATAGAGGTTGGTTTGAGGTAGTCTGGGGGGGACGACAAAAAAAACTTGGATTAGGTATTCCCCTAACATAATGTGTTGGCAGTGACGTTTTGAATAAGAAGTCATTGGGCTCCATTCATCTGTGACATAGCCCTGAATGGCACAAGCTGAAATTCTAGGCCAATGATAGTAATTTGTTTAAGAAATAATACAAAATAACTTTAGACAAATCACCTATTAAGTGCGCAATAGCTTTCAGTGCTAGAATCATCAGTTCTGATGCTGAGCGGGCATTCTACAAATTTGCAGCTTCCCACTGAGAAGTCTAGAAGTGGGAAGGGATTAGCCAATATTGGCAGCTATGTTTAGAATAAGAGTGAATTAAATCGTTGATACGTTGAGACTGCGCTATTATCTAAAATGGCAGGGTATTTGCTGTGAGTTATAATGCTGTATAAAGAGCCAGATATGCTATTAAGTAGAATGCTACATGCTGGTAATGCTATGGTGTCTCTGTATGGTTCCTGCATCACAGAGGAATATATCACAGAAGTGGGGCTGAATAGGTCTGCTGTCTGGCATGTATGAGCTCTGTGGCAATTTAGTGTGCTTATTTGCAACCCGGAGCCCAGCACCTAATGCCCCTAGAGGATTTCCCAACTCTTTGCTATGAGCAGGCCATGTTTCTGCATCACCAAGCACTCACAAGTACAGCACGTGTTTCATTAAAGATGCATGAATCCGGCCACAAAAGAGGATCCTGCACTGTGATTTATTTCTGCTGAATGTGGGGGAATACACTGCATCATTCTGTTTGTAGGAAAACAAAAATGTACAGCTATTGCTAGAGAATGACAATTTAAATTTCTCGACGAATAGATGAAGATCCCATCTACTATTTAGTTGTACCGGCTAACCAGTGATTTGATTACAACCAGTAGATGTATACAATATACAACTTTATATTTTATTATTCAGAGTATATTTTGCAGCATATTTTCTGAATATTTGGGTATATTTTTGTGGCGGGAAGCATGAAAAAGTGTCATCCAGGATAAGACTATCCACCAAGGTTATGGGGATCAGGGCGCTTCACAAGGCCATGGTCGCTGTTTTTCCTTTATGATCATTCTGCTGCCTATTCTCTTTTTTTCTCTTTCCCTTCCCCCTCCTTCCTGTTCCTGTTTTCCTTCCCCTTTGATCTTGCCTTTGCTGCCGATGTTGTAGTACATTGTGTTTGAGGCGGGACACGAGTCCATCCGTGGCCAATCAGAGGAGAGCATTTATCAGGTACATTGCCACTCCCTATGTTCTACTACTATTTACAAATAGTCCGATGCTGTTGTGGAGATAAATTGTCAGAATCCGATCGAAATCTCATTGATCAGCTTCTAAAACTTCTTTTAGGAAAGAGTTTAGCCTCCATCAGAAACACTATAAAATATTTTGGAAAATTTGTCAAGGCCGTGGCATCATTAAACCATGACATCACGATTGTTCTCAGGACAGCACCATTAAAAAAAAGCTGTATAGTCTTTGAAGGAACAGCTACAGACACTTTTCTGTGTAGCTGCCAAACTCCCACTTGTGAATTAGACAGAACAGACAGAGCGCTATGCTACACTACGCTGCGCTAATTCACTGTGACAGCCATCTCGATGATTTACATTCTGTGTGTTTAGCACCAGGACCATGACAACAGCAGGTGTGCGCCCCTCAGGGTCCGATGTGTCTTGTCACCTGTGGCTTCAGTCAGAAACACGTGATTGAGACACCAGCAAATTCACTCAGGCTTAAAACAAACACGGCCTGCTAGTCAACATGGCCGTTAATTGTTCTGAGAGTTTATCTAGAAGTGGTTCATTGACGTCAACATTTACAGAGCTTCCACTTCCTCTAGTTTTGTTGAATATTAAGACAGCGATGAGGGAATTGTCCAGGGCTGCCCATTACCTTTTAAATGAATTGCTACACTAAGCTCTTTACCAGACTGTAAAGCTCGGTTCTTGGCGTTGCATCGGCAGTCAGCATCAAAGAGACATCTGCACGCTGTCGGAAGCGTAGAAGCTGGAGCCTGATCACTCACAGCATCAAACGTGCTAACACATCAACCAGGTCGAATTCAGTCAGCGTGCACATCATGTCTTGTGTTTGCTGATTCTAAGACATTTGGGGAAAATTGTGTGCGTTGAAGACGCACTACAAGATGATGAGCGGAACATTAGCCACCTTTTTCTAAACGTATTAAGCATTTTATGAGGCATTAATTTGTGATGGAGGCTAAGCTTCAACTTAGAAAACACTGAAAGGTACATTATCTACATAATAAGTTGTATATAGTTTTAAACTAGGATTTCATTTTTTCCGAATTGAATTAGTCTGATGACGGCGAACAAAATACTCTCTACTCAGCCCAGCTTTACTGTATGTCTAGACGTATTAATGGAAACCCCCACCCGGAAGCAAATTAAATATGCTTCTATTGAAAAGTTTGTCCTGTGCTTAATGATTCAGGTGCTAATTTGTTAGTTGATGCTGCATTTTCATTAATTCTGTATCAAGTAAGCGGTTGTGTGCGGCTCTGGTGTTAAAATAGGCCATTGCTTGTGTGGTTAATAGGAGATTCTTAAGCGTACAGTAAGTGAAAACAGTCACTGTTAGCTCCGAAAAACAAAACAGTAGCTTCTTTCCTCAAGGAAGTGATGTTCAGTGTTATATTATTAGTAAATTCAATGTTGAAGCTTTGGAAGCTGATCTGTTTGAGCGAAGTGTACAGATGAAGGAGACCGTCGAAAGGACTAAAGCCCTGCCACATACCTTTTAGGTAGACATGAAGGAAGGGATAAATCCCACTGGCAGTACTATCAGTGAGCAGCCAATCAAATAGCAGTGTGGGTAATGTAGGAAACCAATAACCAAAGTGAAAATATACCTTAATGAAAGAAAGAAAGCCAACTTGTTCATTAAAAACAAATCGTGTACACCACTGAAGATAGCATATTGATTACAAATATTGATATGCAAGTCGTTCAGGGTGGATTTTCCTTTAAAGCAAGCTTCAGGGACGTCAGGTAGCCTTGACTGTTGCTTGATTTTTGCAGCAATATTGGTAAACTGACCTTCCAAGTCTGTGCTAAGACTTATTCTGCTGTGTGAGTAAGCAGCATGCATCTGTATCTCCTCCCGCTTCACAGATGAAAGACAGAAAGAGAGATTAATTGCTGCCATCTGCTTTTGATCTTTAAATGAAAGCGATGGCAGGAGAAAAAAAAATAAAAAATTCAAAATGAGAATGAAAACCCGCTGAGCTGCAATCAACCAGCCAGGCAGAGGAACATTAAGAACAATGGCAAATTAGAGAAGGGAAAAGAGCTGAAAAATAAAAAGGAAATGAAATAGCAACAGTGTGTGGGTGTGTACTGGTCAGTACGTTTGCCTGAGTAGAAGGAAAGGGAATGTGATCTTTCACAGCAACTGAAGGGCTTTAATTTAACATGGAATCCTAATACTTAAAGGCTCATATTAGATAGTTTTTTCTAAATATACAAATATTCACCTAAGTAGAGAGTACAGTGTTAACACACACATTTGTACACTACAAAAACTTTCAATTGCACTTTTGAAGCCGGTTTCTGAAATGTAAAGTGATGTAACTTGTGCTGTGCTCGTGTGTTCGGCTGGACTCGCCGCCCACCCCAGGTCCCTACCAGCCAACAAAAGGAGGGAGTGTATGACGTCCCAAAGCGACATCCAGTGAGTGGAGCTGTGTGTGTGTGTGTGTGTGTGTGTGTGTGTGTGTGTGTGTTTGCCTGTCCTCCTTCTCTCAAGCCTCTCAAATCTGCAGGCTTAAATCAAAGTGCTGTTTTGTAAGTTCATCATATTCCATGCTTTATGGATGATTTTTGTGCATTTGTGTGTGTGTGTGTGTGTGTGTGTGTGTGTGTGTATCTTGCATGTTGTGTGTCAGTGGCTGATTGTTCCAGTGTATGTCCTTGCTCTGTGCATCATAATGAGAGGCTTGCCAGGGGTTTTTGTGCTTGGTGGGTTTGCATGCTGTGTGCTTGCTTTCACTCCATGTGTATGGCCAACTGACGGCATACTCAACGCCAAGCGTCAGAGACATCACGTTAATTCCACACCATGACCGTGTCATTACAAGAATCATGCACAAGCTAATCCAAATAAGCCTGGCTCTGTATGTTACATGCTGTTCGCTGACTGCCTGATAAGACAAGACAAGCACTCAAGGTCAAACTGCCATACTGTATACTTTATTTCAGTTCTATAGCTTTAGATGGGACCTGGTTAACCTCGCTGTCTCTGATAAATTCATGCTTTGGTCATGATATGGCTATTATGTTTGCGGTTTAGATATGGCTGATTCGTTCATACCAAGTGTTATTGCTGCTCTGTTTATTCAGTGCTAGCTTTTGTTCATTTCAGTACCCCCTCTATTATGATATTTCTGTCATGCCCACAGTCAGAACTGTCCACTTGTGGATTTCAGTGTTATGCTTTTTCGTAAATCCACAGCGTCTTCTCTTAAACCTACTCCAGCGCTAGATTTTGGGGTTTTTTTGTTATTCTGTCTCCTGTTTTCATCCTGTGCTCTGTTCTTTTTTTTTTATTCATCCCACCTTACTTTCGGCTCCTTCCGTTCTCTCTTTTCTTTATCCACTCTCTGAGTCCTGACCTCCCAAGTGTGCATTGCAAGTCTCCTCCAAGCTGCCAAGCTCCTATCAAAACAATATCTCCTGTACTATGATAAAACCCACACCACCTTTCTGCCTCAGCCTTCCCTTTTCTTTTGCTCTACTCTCTTTTTATGCACCATTTTACAGCTACGGCGCTCAAGTCCATCCTATGTGCATACTTGCATGATCAGTCATTGTGCCGGAGATTAGCCAGACAACGTTAATTAAGTCAATGCAAAGCACACACATGCGTATAATTAGCATCTCCTGTGAGACAGTTAATGGATAGGTGGTTTGTAGTGATTAAGATTGAGGAGTGTGCAAAAGGATTGTAGGGAAATTAAATGCATGAAAAAAGGCGATTGAAAGTATCAAGAGCTTTGTGCAGGATTAGGTTGCATCAGGATATGGCCCTGCATATGTTCCCTTACAGATTAGGTAACAAAACCACTCAAAAAAACTGTTACCATGGAGACCATTTAACCCTAATACACTCTTACATCGTGGAATTAGGTGGTATTTATTGTGGAACAACTTTATACAGGAGAGAA
>JANDJT010000148.1:10671468-10684863 GCA_024331685.1 Stegophilus panzeri
ATAGATAGATATATAGATATATCTCGCTTGCTTTATTACAAAAGTACATCCGTCCTCAACGGTTGGTAGTCTGTTCTCCATCATAAAGCTGCACTATGTGGGTATGATATTATATCGATTGTACTTCTCTGTTGCATGAGTAGACAATACGCTTTTGATTGACACATGTCTTATCAGTACAGTAACCTATAGTTGCTAGTCATTTCCCTTGAACTTTCCATGGTGATCCTTCAGGGAGTGTAAAAGACGAATAGTTGACATCTCTGCTAATATTACTGTTGCCTGCCTGAGCTACTGGGTCCAGTAAACACTGATGAACCCGGCTCTGCGACCTTCAAAATTACACCAAGTGTTCACCATCGCTCAGGCAGGTAGTAAATACAATTCACACAAGATGTTATAGATGCTTGCTGTCCCTTTTTTTTTTTGTGCAGATGTGCCCAAACCAGGGACCCCTGGGCTAAAAAAAATGAAAGTTGAAAAAGATAAACCTCCTTATGATCACAACAAAATGTTATTTTATATACATAGTCCAACTACTGAGATATTAAATAATAATACTGGAGCCACTGGAACTTTTTTTTATCCCTAAAACTTCCACATATATCCCAAAACAGTTACACTGTATTAAAATGCAGATTCAAGACACAACTAACTATGGTTAGACAGGACAGTTGATGGTGGTAAATTGGTCTGCCAATGGATGGCCATTGGATGAAAAAAAAATTCCTAAAAAAGGCCTAAAAGAAAGTACAAGAGCATTATTACACAAAAACATTATTATACTGGCAAGATCAACTCTTGATGAAATATCATAAAGGTACCAGAAGAACTACATCTGCTTATTGGGGTTGATATTTGGAGGTTGTTTGAACTTTGACCAGGTTGAGTTTTGAATCTGGCTATAACTAACCTTAAAAACTACTCACTTTTACTCCTTTAGTAACTGCTTTATCCTGGTCAGGTGGCCTGGTCAACATCCCAATAATTTCCTCCTGTCTAAAATGATGGCTGATTAAACAAATCTTTTCCTGTTAATGACTGTGAAACAGTGGTGGAAAAACACCTTTAGCTTTCAGCTATTTATATTTATCACCCCACCTTCAGGCATTCTTCAATATGAATTAAGAAAATTCGAAAAATCTGTGACTGCAGATAAAGTTAATACCACTAACGCCATTAACGTGACTGGTATAGAATTTGTCGCTTGCGGTTAGAATTCCCGATGACTATACAATATGTCCAGTTAGTGTTATAGTGACAGAACCTTAACAGACATGAATGTAAATGAAAACAGTACATGATGGTGAATTCTTTCAAAACATTAAGGCTAGGAAATTCAACGTTTTACTACAGAATAGCTAGTATTTATTTATTAGTATTTAATAGCTAGGATTTATTACAGAATGCTTTCATTTTCATTGTTATATGCAGTAGGGTCCAAAAGTCTGAGAATTTTTTTTACATTTAAAATTAGAAGTAAACAGAAGGATTTAGAATTTTTAAAACAAAGAAAGTAAATGTTCAAGATATTGAACATTTACTTTCAACATTTACCTTTACTTTGAATATAGAAAGTAAATGTTCAATATCTCGAATATTAAATATTTTACTTCCTTTGTTTTAAAAATGCAAAAAAATTTACTTCCAATTTAAAATATAAACTTTTTATTATTATTATTATTTCCAATTTAAAATATAAACAAAAATTAGCATTAGTGGATTCTGAATTATTTCGAGAACCATATTTAAATGTAAGCAAATGTGTGATATTGACCATATTAAGTGTTTTGTACATAAGGTCAGATTCTCCTCATGTCTAATCTCTTCTATTGAAGCACGTGTTCAGACGACACTGGATGGATTTGATCTAAAATTGATCATAAGGATTTGCACAAACTTCATGCCAGCTTGAGTGCACAGTCATTAAAGCACAAAGTGGACGAACCAAATACTAAGAAACTCTGAGATTCATGTAAATATTCTACTCTTCAGTCAATAATATAATTTGTAATAAAACTTGTGTTAAATTTGAAAAGAGTGCAAAATTTAACCATTTTCAATAGTGCTCTCAGGTGTCTTGGACTCCACTGCGGACTTTCTCTCTTTTACTTTCCCTCTTCTTTCAGCATTAGTAGGAGTGAAATGGCGTTTGGTGGCAGCAGGACGACTCCCATTGCTTTTTCATTACAGTCAGCTCTTATCTCTCTCCAAGGTCGTTTTAATTAGCTACCGCTACCTGCCGTCTGTCCTTTCATGCTAAATGCTATGCGCTAACATGAAGAGGCCATTGGGCTAATGATCCTCTGGTAAAAACTTGCCAGTCTAGCCCTGTTTACCAATCTGGAGTCTGCTTCCTCATAATGTCTTTTATTTAACAGCATGAATGCATGAGTGTGTTTGATTGTGTATGCTCGCACTGTCAGTTCTGGTGATATGAGTAATATGGATTTGTGCCCCTCTACCCTGCACCTCTCTTTTCTTCTCTTGTCTTTCCATAAGTCGGGGGTATTTTATAGCGATGCAGGATGTGAGATGATAGCAGATTGTTGTTCATGGTCCCCTGCTCTTCTCCAACTCACACTCTTTAGGGAGGCCTATACAGTACCAGCACATTACTTTCCTATTAAAGCCCTTCTGGCAGCTCTGCGGAAGAGAACCGAACTGTTTGTTTTTCCCCGGTGCCCCTGTGCTTATATGGTTGAGCTGGGGTTTAGTCTGAATGAAAATGAACATAACATTATTAGTAGCTATTCGGATATCCAAGGCCTGTTGCATTCAGAGAGAAGTCAGGCTGGAGTGTGCAGAAACCATGTGTGAGGTAGTGAGCTATAGGATGGTGCACAAAATCCTCCAAAAGGACCTATGACCTTCCTTACACAGGTAAAGTCCTGCCCATCCCGTTGTAATCTATAGCACCTTTTCAATTCACATCCTCATTCTGTTTCACATGTTCACCTTCTCCCATGCGTGTGTGTATGACTATGTGTGAGTGTAAATGTTTTTCCATCGCTTCATCTCATGTTCCACCTAACCCCATGCTGCTATTTCAGAATGAACATAATGGCCAGACCAAACTGCTGGATCTAGATGCTGATCTAATGCAGTTTCCTCAGGTAAGGTACACAGTGGTAAACAAAATTAGTAGAAAACGCTCAGCTTCAGTGCCTCGACTTGTGTATGATGGATGGATCAGCCATGTTGTTTTGAAATGGCAAAGTTAAAGTGATCCATACACAACCCTTATTTACTCTATGGCCTACCCGCTCTGTAACTGATATAAAGTGAATGTCACCCTACCTGCCATAAGTGTTTAACGGCCCACTGTGTGTGTGCATTTGTCTTGATGTGCCCTTGAAATGACCTGAAAGTCCAGCAGTAACCTAAATATGCCCTTTTTTCCATACTGAATCAGGCACCTGACCTTTCATTAGTGACCCCTTCTTGTTCCCTTTGAATATAACCCTCCTCAGGCCAAGATATTTCCATACCAACCAGCCAGTACAATAAAAAGAAATAAATGTTTCGGTGCCGTTCTCAGTATGTAGCCTCATGGGACACCTAGTGTGAGCTGAAAGGTCAAACACATCATACGTAGATGGTGGGTGTGTGTGTGTGTGTGTTCAGCTACTGTGCATGTGAGTTTGGACACCGATTTGTTCTTTTGCAAATCTGCACAGGCTGTAAATGCTCCAAGAAAGTCATTCTGAAAGTGATATATTGTCATTTATCCCATCTTGTGCTTCTTGCAAGTTTCTGATTATGTGTTGAAAATCTTCATATGAATAAATATAGGCGTTGTAAACTGGTTCCAGACAAGTTCTGGAACTTCACTAAAGCAGAATATCGGAATTTGTGTATTTGCAAAATATCTGATTACTTATAATGACTGGATTAGGCCAAATTGGTATACACTGTTATAGTTTATATAAGGATATTTATTCCCCATGATCCTTGTGTCTGTACGTGGTGGGTATAAATCATAACCTCATTTTATCTTCATCATAATCCATAATCCATACAACGTTCACACCCTGCTGCTACTGGGCAACTATGTCTGCTCATGCCAACTGTTTACTCAGAGGTAGGTGTCAATCGTATGGAGGAACAAAGGGAATCAGAAAATGAACAATGATTTTACTGTCTCATCTTTTCTTTCTTTACGACAGAATATCCACCAATTAGAGCTTTTTGGAGACATGTCCACTCCACCTGATATCACCTCTCCCTCAGTGAGTGTGCGCACACACTTACACACTGACACACAGTTTTCTGTGTTTATATCATTTGCATATGTACACGGTGTGTTTGTGTTTGCTTTCAGACACCCGCCTCTCCGGCTAGCGCTCTCGACCCAACGCTGCTTCACCAGCCCCCCTCAGAACTGTTTGCTGCATTCAACCCTGCCTCTGTGCCCTCAGGTCAGTTTAACTATTTATGTGTGAGATGGAGAGAGTGACAGACTAAATGAAGTGTTCTCTCCTCTTGCTGTAGAATATGAATGCTCTCATTACCCGCCTGTATACTCGGTTGCATAGCAAAAGCTTTACAAAGAGGACTGAATTAACTACCTAGTGTAGCCCCAGCCCCAGTGTGTTTGTGTTTGATTGTGTCTGTGTCTTGTCCCTCAGGTTAGTTTGTTTAGTGCGGTCATAAAGAACTAAGCATTGAAGCGATTCTGATGGAATTTTGTATGTCTATGTATCTGTGGGCTTTCACAAATCTCTAAGAACAAGAAGAATTAGGCACAAGAATAGCTTAGTGCTGGCATATTGATGGGGAATAAGGCAGATTTCCATTCTCAGTTCTAGCACATATTCTTGGTTAGAAACATGATATGGCACATAGGGTGTGATATTAATAGTGTGTGCCACAGTTGCATTTTCCAACCAGCTTTCCAAAAATTGTGCTAATTTGCCTGTCAAGACCCATGTCCAAATGGTGTTTTCCTGACTTCAAGCAAAGACTTAAAGCGCACCTATTATGATTTGAAACGTGCCTAATTTTGTTTTAAAGGTCTCATATAATAGATTTACATGCATTCAAGGTCAAAAACACTTTAATGTGCTCATAATTTAAATTGCAGCATTACATTTTTCCCCCCAGTGTCACAAACGACTCGTTCAATGATCCGTTCTAAAGGATTCGTTCTAAACTCCTCCTTTTAGAGAGCATACTCTGCTCTGATTGGTCAGATGTCTCAGTCTGCTGTGATTGGTCTACCGCTGTCAGCGAGCAGCCGATGAAGACCAGAGGAGGGGCTTTTAGTTACAAACCTATGTAGGTTAGTACAGGAAGTAAGTCTGGAATTACTAACGAATACTAACGAATTCAGAATTGCTTCCTTCTTTTGGTAGTCAATAACTCCCTTTGTCGTGCTCTTTGATTTTTGAAACATCGCAGACTTTTTACATTCACAAACAGCTATTTAACACACTACATGAAAGGTAATATTAGAAAAACCATAATAGGTGCACTTTAAAAGTCCTATCCTATTTCTTACATCCAAATTTTGTGGTAGCACATTATTACTGTCTACTAGGCTTCAGACTATGTCATTCAAATACTAACTAAATCATTTTAAGAGTAAAAAAAAAAAGAACAGCTGTTGTTGAACTTTGTACCAGACAGTTGACACAAATCATATATTTAATGATCAGTAGAATATCTCACACAATGAATTAAAAATTGTCCTCACCAAATTTATTGCCATTATAGAGACAAAGAACTATACAAGAGCAGGGCTGTCAAACTCTATTCTATCTGGGTTACATCCGAATCCTTTTGGGTCATAAATAAAAACATTTTTAATGTATTTTTATGTATTCTACTGATAAACATCTATAACCTTGGCTTTGAAACCAGAATAGGACAATATTAGGAAAAATATTAGCTAGCAGATACTTATCGACTGCATGCACTGTTCAGTGATAACATTTGTAACTCTGATTGCATTCTGACTTGCATCAAACAAAGAACATTGGTATTAATTTTAATCACGGTTTCAGCCCAACCACAGATGCGAGCCCACGTACTATACGTTCTGTCAGCCAGATAGTTTAAACCTCAGAACCCAACAAAATATCATGGGAGTGCAGGTAGGAACTGACAGTCAGATATGAAACTTACGAGACAAAGAAAGGTCATGTTCATTAGCACAGAGCCTTTAAAATGCTCATGAGGGACTGTGTAATGGACACAATGCATTTCATTCACTCATAATTAATAAAGGCTTTATTCTGGTTTAGGTCACAGTAGTGCATCACTAATTATTATGTTTATATTTTGAGAAAAAGAACCAAATACGTTCATCAGAAAATATCATAGGCATGTGTAAACAGAATAACAGTCGTAACTGTCAGTAATAATAGTGAAACATTCTACAAGAGATTTCTTCAGGAAAGGGCAGGAATGGGATTTAAAAAAAAAAAAACAAAGAAAAACATCCCAGGTGCACCACTACCACAGACAAATAAAATTTAATCATATGTTATTATGAAAGTATCACACTGTGTCATCATCACACTCTTGATCTCAGCCTCAGGCTCTCTCAGGCCACAAAACATCTAATATCTTTAGGCCACAAGCTTCTGATTCTCAGACGTCACAGTCTGATTGGTACACACTTCATGCATACGCACTTCTGTGCATTGGTTCACAGTTATAAAAGAAACTTTAAACACAGTGACACAGTGAGCTTTTGTGCGCTGAAGTTTACAGAATTGCATTCTTCACAGTTAATAAAGAGTTTTTTGAAGCAGTTCATATTCGCACAACCACTCACACATTCACACACTACGGAGTAATAATTGGAAATGCCAATCAGCCTACAACACACGTCTTTGGATTGGGGTAGGAAACCTGAGTGCCCGGAGGAAACCCCTGAGGTATGGGGACAACATGCAAACTCGACGCCCGTAGGGCGGAGGAGGGATTCGAACCCCCAACCCTGGAGATGGTTTATTTGACACTTCTTTATGAACATGAATACAGTCAAATGTCTATATTTGATAATAATAACATCTCTAACGATGATGTCAGATATGACAGGCACTGTGTAGATGTTAGTTTGTCTATCGTTACAGCTTTCTTGCCATAGGGTTTCTTTTTTGGGGAACTCAACACAACGCTTGTGCCGCAAATGGTTTGTCATCTCTGCCTACACTGTAACACAGTTTAGTTTAGCTTACACGTCTGAGACAGCTGCTGCAGCCAGATTGACTTGTTCTAAGACACTAAACAGTGTATGATTAATACATCTGGAAGCACACAGTACATCACTCTACCCATCTGTCTTTGTGTTGCTCTGTAAAACTCAAAATATTGGAAGCCTGGAGCTTGCTGAGCCAAGCGCAGACCTACCTGCCCTTCCTTCTCTGAACCCCTCAAGTTCATTTCAGCTAACAAGATTACACTTCATACACTCCTCATCATGGCAGGCGAGTCTCTCCGGATTAATTTGACTTAAAGAATGAATCAGTTCATCCTCCTTAACCATGATTGCATACGCTCACCTAGCCTTGATTAATTTTACATACTTTTCTATGTTTATTGTTGTGGGATAAGATGCCACTAACAAGCAAATAAGCTTTAAAAAATGGTTCAAGTAAATTGTGGTTTATGCCGTTGGTGCAAATCAGAGGAAAAATTTTTGCTAACCAAAAGGAAGTGTTGTGATATCAAAAGGACTTTTTTCTGGATTGGGCCTTGGGGTGGTAGGTACAGAGACCCAAAAAAAAAAAAAAGATGTTCAAAGATCTTCTATTTGTGTATGGTTTACAAAAAGACTTTATTGAAATCATTTTGCTTGATATCAGGCCCTTTGTTTGCTGTTGCATTTGATGCACTGTTGGTGTGACTCTTGACGTAGTGTAATATATTTTCTCTTATTACATCATCTAGCAGCTTTGTCAAAATAAAAAAAATATATATATGTGTGTATATATATATATATAATATATGTCAGGTACTGCACAGGTATTATCCAGGCTGCGATCTGACACTCAGCGCGCTCAAGCAGCTCGGAGCTCCTGGGATCTCATGACTTTTTTATGTTGACATGTGTGTTTGGTTTTGTTTTCCCCTTGATTAGTGTGTCTATTTATACACTTGCGTTTCTGTGTTATGCCACGAAGTACACACTCAGTTACCGTTTGTCTTTCACATTACCAAGCCTTGTTTCTATGTTCTTTGTTCTGGTTTTTGTCTCATTGCCTGTTTCTCGATCTACGTTTTGCCTCACCTAGTTTTGTCTGTTTTCCAGTTGCCTGTTTATCGATTTTTGATTTTGCCTTATGATTGGGATTTGTCTGCTTGCCTCTCTTATATAAAGCTTTAAACTGCAGTTGCATCTGTCTGTATTCCAGTTACGTGACATATACACACACCCCTGTATATACAGACAGGTGACAAATTAAAGGTATAACCAACATAAAGTGTAAGGTATGTTGAGATGTTGGTATAACCAACATCTCGTGTGAGCAACATGAATAGTTCCATTAGTGAACACCATTCCGCTAAAAGATATACTATGAATTAGGTTTCTGATTAAGTGTTTACCACATTTATATATAAAAAAATCTCCCATAGGTTTGAAATCTGGTGACTGTGAAGGCTATAGCATGTGATTTGTCATTTTCATACTCATCAAACCATTCAGTGCACTGGAAGAGATCACTCCCATCAGGATAGAAATGTTCCATTATAGGATAAAGGTGATTAGTCAGAATAACTTTGTATTGATTTGCAGTGACACTTCACTCAAAGCAGACAAGTGGACCCAAACCGTGCCAATAAAAAGCCTCAAATGTCTTTGGCCTCACTTGACAATCATGTCGTCAGCATTATATTACTCGGACACCAGAAAATACCCCGAGCTTCAGTAATGTCCTATGTCATTTTACCCAAGACAACGTCATGACACAAACTAATGTCACCAAAAATCTGTCACTCAATATACTGTATATTGTATGTTTTGCATTTTGATTGAAGATTACAGAAAAACAAGAATTTTGTCATTTAAGAAATAGATACTGATTGATCTTGCACATTATCACCAAGCACATCAACTAACAAGGTATTATATTAATCTAATATTAATAGATATTATTAAGCTTTTGTGCCTATATATTTCCAAAACACATATCTTTAAGCTCATCCAATCTCTTTATCATACAACCCTGCCATCTTCCAGCACTGCACATAATATAACAGGCACTCTCTGAAGGTGTGTGTGCTGTTCCCTGTGGTGCTGGTCATTTGAAAGAAGGAGATGCATAATGAAATAAGGACTCACATGATGTGAGTCAGATTTCATAATGGTCTCCTCTAAAGCTGTTCATTAGGCCTGGACCCATTGTGAGTGGTAATTACAGTACTTCATCTGAGCTTTAAAGACCTTTTCACTGAGGAGAACTAGGTCATCTTCTTCTGCACATTAAGGTTCATGGCCTCACTCCAAGACTCTTTAGCTTGAATGGTGGTTAAAGCTGATAGGGGAATGGGATCACTGATAATTATGGTCCTATGTTACACTTATTAACACTTATTAATGAGTGTTAGTATTAATATTACCACTTTATGTAGTCCTATTTGAAGGGTGTTGCATCATGGTCCTACTGCAAACTCATATGACACTGATATTTCTTACTGACATTAAATGATGTCTATGAATGACTCATAGACTGTATCCTTCTATCCCTTTCCCTCTCTTTACTTTTGCCCTACCTTCAGGTTACGTGACAATGGGAGCAGTGCCCCCTGGCTGGGCACAGCAACAGTTTGCAGCCCAGGCACCACTGGCATTCGGAGTTCAGTCACCAGTTCCTATGGCTCAGGTGTTACCTGGTGGGCAGCCGCTAATATGGGGCCAGGCCAACCTCTTCCCCGCCACACAGCAGCAGTGGGCAGCTATGGCTGGAGCCCACTTCTCACCTGCTGCCTTTGTCCCTGCACAGACCATGGGACCACTCCCAGCTGCTATGTTCCAGGCACTGGCACCCATGCCCATGGCAGCGGCATGTCCCACCGCTGGTCCTTCCCCAGGCACACCAACCGCAGGCACCTCAGCTTCCACGGCCTCTAGCCCGCAACATGGCGAGCGTTCAATGCCTGGACAGACCAAGATGAACAAGGAGATTTTCAAGGACTTCCAGATGGCCAAGCCACCACCTGCAGGTACACGTAAGAGTGAGCAGCCCAATCTGGCGTGCACCACAGACGCTTTTACCAGCTACTTCAGCCGGGTGGGACTGGCACAGGACAACGATGACTGTGATGACTTTGACATCTCCCAAATGAACCTTACTCCCGTCACCTCCACCACACCGTCCACCAACTCACGTGAGTTGAATGCATGAATTAAACATACTGCTGTTGAGACTGTTCCATCACTGCATCAGTCTCATTTTGAAGTAGCATGTGAATCACAGGGTGTTGAGTTTGAACACAGTATCTATAGGTTAACACAAAACAGAGCACACTCTATTTGGTAGGATGTTTTTTCTTATTTTAATGGGTAACATTGGTAGGTAATTGGTCATCAGTACTATTGTAAGTCATTTGATGTCATTTGATGTTTTCATTTGATGTTTTGATTTCAAACACTTTGTTTCCCCATGTGCCCCAAATACAGCTCATTTAAAGTTGATCGCTGGCTCAAATATCAACCATGCCATAGCCATCAGTGGCCAGGAGTAGAGGAAAGCATAACTGGGAAGGGTGGAAAAGATAACTTTCGTCTGTTCCCTGTCTATCAGAGCAACACTAGCAAATTAAGAAAGCAATTTGTGCTCTTCTCCGAACATGTTCAGGTGTCTTAAAAAGGTTTTGAATTTGTTTCTTGGAAGAAGCACATATTGGCCTTCACCTTGATAAGCACTGAGTTTCAGGCTTTATATATGGTTTTATGGTTTCAGTATACCTTCTAGAGTGTCCTGCGATGGGTTGGATCCCCGTCCAGGGTGTCCCCTGCCTTGTACCCCGAGTTCCCTGGGATAGGCTCCAGTTTCCCCTTAACCCTGTGTAGGATAGAGTTTAAGATGCTTTTGACACATAGAGAGAGAACCATTTTGGGGAAGAGCATCTTTATAAATTTTTACAATCTGAACAACCATATTTTTAAAAATAAGATTACTTAAACATTCCTAAATATAACTGTTATGAATAATAAAAAAATGAAAACAGAGAAGCGTCACCATCCGTTTCTGGTGTGTACCTGTACAAAATGTTCTACATCAGACCTAGAACTACAAAATGGCCACTCACCACACTACATTAAGACTGAGACAGAGACATTAGCCTGTCTCTTCATCCTTCTGTCAGGCTCTGACAGTGGTCCAGTGAGTATTGATGCCGCCTCACAGCATCATGGTTCAATTCTGAGCTTGGGTTAATGTCTGTGTGGGGTTTCTGTACATGTTCTCGTAATGTCTTCCCCCATCCCAAAAACATTCCAGCAGGTGGACTGACTAAGACGAATTGCCCCTAGGTGTGAATGAGTGTGTTAATGATGAGCTGCAATCCGGGGCTAGACTCTGGATTGATCATGCCAAAATTTGCTAGTAACTTCCACTGTGCTTTGAATTTTGTTGAGTCTTTCTATTCCTGTAGTAAAAGCTGTGTGGTGGCTTTTAATGTAACTCTTTATGGAGCAATGTCTTTAGTCAGCATGAAAAATGACAATTAATAATGAAGAGGAGAGAGATGGAGAGAGAGAGAGAGTCAGAGAGAGAGACAGCGAGAGAGAGACAGCTCCAGCTGTGCAGTGCTACAAAGTAGGGAAATTATTACTGTTCTCAGGAGAGCTATCCATTGTGCGTTCTGGTCTATTTGGATCCCCATATTCCTGTTGTGGTAATTACTGCTGAGCAACACTGTTGTGCTATCCATGCAAATAATCACACACGTACAGAGTGAGGGTCACACTCATTTATGAACTGACAATGAAGGAGCGTGAACCATCATATCTTTTGGGTTGTTCAGGTTAATACAAGGTTGAGAGCTGTTATTGCACAGAGAGCCATTGAGATGATGTGAGAGTGGATAAAAACAATTCTATCACCATTCTATAACCATTATATCACCGTGTTATGTTTACATGAAAAGTAACGAAAAGAAACGTGAAATGTTCTACTTTAAATGAAATGCACGGAAACCTTACACCCGATTGGCTCCAACCTGAGATGTTCATGTTCATGTTTTAATTGCTGATAAATGGCTTGATCATATTTATGAAGTGATTGCAAATGAGCCAAGTGTTTCCCAAACGAAAAGTGCTGGGGGAAAATTAAAAAAAAAAACATGGGTAAGTGTTGCAGTTCATCTCTCATTAATTGCAAATTTGTTTGTAGCCATTTAGACCAGCAGATAGCATAAATCTGTTAATGTAATTAAAGAGTTGTGATCTGCATCCATTTAAACCATTACTGTCCATCAACTTACCACTCTTTATGCATAATAGATGTTTGCAGTCTGCGATGTGCCTTTTTAACTTTCATACTGCTTTTGAGTCAAAAAAATACCCTTTAAAATTATGTTACATGCGTGTGCTACTGATACTGAAATTATCTTAAGGTCATCTTGACATGTTTTATCTGAAAACTAACTTTTATTACTAACTGTTACAGGCGATTTTCTTTTTAAAGCAACTACTCCAATTATCAATTTCTGTATGTTTGCTGGTCATATGCATGACTAATGCTGCATAGTTAAATAAAATAGTAAAATCCTGTAAATAATCAGTATTTATCATTAGCTAGAATTTGATTTGCCGTCTAGCCCAGTAGAGTCCAGTAGTGTTAGCTACTGGACTCTAGAATGCTAGTTGATCCTGGCATTAGCAAGAAAACAGGCTAACTTATTTAAAGCCAGTTATTGTTAGCAAAAACTACCGCAACATGTTTTTTTCAGAGTAGATGGATGCCATGCCATTTAGGGAGAGAAAGGAGACAAAGATAGCTCTAGCGCTAACAACGTTATGTAGGTCAACTCACATGATGAATTGTCACAATTCTTGATAGTTTTTACCCTAGTGATGAACTTGATTGGATGCTAAACTGTTATTATTTTGTTTACAGAGCTTAATTTTTTTCATTTAGTACTGCCCTTCAGAAGCTACATAAGATATTTACGTTTCCCAGAAGACAAAATAATAACGATTTACACTGATCGTCATATTCAAAAGTTTACACCCCCCTGGCTCTTAATGTATCATGTTGCCTTCTCGAGCATCAGTGACTGTTTGCTCTTTTTGTAATAGTTGTGTACGAGTCCCTCAGTTGTCCTCAGTGTGAAAAGATGTATCTCAGCATTATATAGCTGCTGTTGGAAAGGGGTCAAATATGCAGAAGATGCTGGAAAAGTAAAGAATGTGCAGGACCTGGAGGATTTTTCTGA
>JANDJT010000148.1:10691210-10728239 GCA_024331685.1 Stegophilus panzeri
CATACACACTGCATACACACTCCATACACACTGCATACACACTGCATACACACTGCATACACACTGCATACACACTCCATACACACTGCATACACACTGCATACCCACTGCATACACACTCCATACACAATACACACACACTCCATACACAATACACACACACTCCATACACACTCCATACACCCTGCATACACACTCATCCCCTCTCTTCCATCTCTCTAATACAGATAAACTCGTCCTAAGGAAAAAACGGAAAGTGTGTGTGTGTGTATGGCTTAGTATTTGGCTACCCCACTTTAAGAAATCAGTGGTCTGACGGTGATACTTTGGTGTGTCTTTTTTTGTCCTTGTAGTTAAGATACTTAAGCGTTCCTTCAAACCCTGAATTCTTACTCAGGAACGGATTTCTCAACTCCGAGTTCAGCAAATGACGTCAAAACAACATGGCTGCTCACAGCATCAGCAGTAAACGAAGCACTTCTTACCTTCAACTGAGTTATACGCTACTATATACAACTTATATGCAATATACAAGTGTATATAAGTTATCTACAAGTATATGCAAGTAGCTTGTTGCTAACAAAAGACAAGGCAGCCATATTTTTCCCCCGCAATTTGTGGCTTGAACGAATGTAGGTCAAAAATTATGTCATTTGTGTAAGTGCAGTGTTCCTGTCATGTTTCTTTTCTGGAATCACTTACATTTGCTAGCATTTTGACTTATTACTTAATCACAGAGCTGTGTTTTGTGTAAAGTCTCCTGGACTTCTTGCTTCCCTACTAAAAAAACACAGCGCATCACAGAATAATCACCTAGAATAACATTCTCTTACTGCGGTCAGTGAAATCAGAACACTGCAGGAAATCCAGAGAATGTAAAATAGTATTATTGAGTTGTATGCACCTCGCAGTCTCAGATAATACTTCAGATATTTGCTATGGCTTCAGGAGAAATATCCAGTCCAATCAGATCTCCCAGTGTGTCTAAGTGTTGGTGTGTTGATAAATCTGTGTGTGTGTGTGTGTGTGTGTGTGAGAGAAGGGAGAGAGAGAGAGCATGAAGCGAGTGTCTTCAGAACAGGAAGCGCTGGTTGATAAAAGAACCAGACGTTACTGTGAACTTCCTCCTGCTATAACTTTCTCTCTTCATCTCCTCCTCGCTGTTCTTTCTCACACAATAATGTAAATAATTATTCGTTTTCATGAAGGCGAAGCATATCACTGATGCCTTTTTCTCGGAAATCTGAATCACAAAGTCACCAGAAGTGAGTGTGCTTTCTCAATGAGTGTGTTTTCTCTCACACACTCTCTCTCTCTCGCTCTCTCTCTCTCTCTCTCTCTAACACACACACACATGCCTCCAGCAAGGTCAGTGTGGTTTCATAGATCAGATACAAACATTTCTCTAACCTCCACCCCTCTCCTTTACTAATGCAATCGAGGAGCGTTCTGTATTGTTTTTTCTAAAACACACACACGTATACGTATACATACGTATACGTGTGCACACACACACACCCCCTCAGAGAGAAGCGTGGACCAAAGGTTAATCATGTATTTTCATCAGTTCAACCACATTGCTGTCTGTCTGTCCTCCGCATGTGTGTAAAGTGGTGGTGGGTGTATACGTGTGTTTCGGAGTGTGTCTGTTTCCCATGTGGTTGTCTTTTTTCTTTTCTTTTTTTTTTTAGTTTCTCCCAGGAAAAAAAAAAAAGAAGCTTTCTCAGTATAAATTTTTGCTCTTCTTTTATATTTAGTTGTTTGATTTGCTGGTCGTTTCTATTAAAGGACTTTTTCAATCAATAATTATCATATATTATTGCTGTTAATAATCATGTATTATTGTTTTCATTCAAAGTGCTTCATGCAGATTCCTCCTGCATTGCACAGACTGTACCGCTGATCCACTCGGTAACCTTTAAAAGGCTCCTTAACCCGCACTAGAGCATGTGTTGGAACCTCAGGAAGCGTGTTTATAAGAAGTGTTATAAGTTGTTTAAGGTGCTATGTGGAGGCGGTTTTAAGTTATAAAGTGTGTGTGTATGTGTGAGAGCGAGAGAGATGGAGTTTGACATCTTAGAGTATAACAGTTTGTAGTTTGCTGGGATGAGTTTGGCTAGATGGACTCAGGTAAACACAATCCCACATATTAGTATTTCTGCTAAAACTACAAAATAGGACGTCTTGGCAAGTGAAAATATCTTCGATATTCAAACTGATCTGTTATAAGATTATAATACACCGAATATAAGCTTATTAAACTGATTTTTACTTATTTCAAGTTTGAAATAGTCTCATTCCATGGGATAAATTTTGAACTTTAAGCATTTATTTCTAGAAAGAAGCAAAGCTATCTGCTAGTAGAATTTGAAAAGAATTTTAGCTTGATATGAGTAAAAATGTCTAGAAATAGGTTTAGTTTGTGATTAATGTGTGCTGTGATTAATCGGTTGGTGTCTTGATCATGGTGCACAATGTTAGGTTTCTTTAAAAAAACAAAAAAAAAAACCACAAAAAAAACCATTTGTTTCTATGGCGAGACATTTTAACTTTCAATGTAAAAGTTATAATAAAATTTTGACTAGTAAAAATTCCAGGTCCGCATGTCCACGATTCAAATTTGACTAGTCTAAATTGAATTTCAGATATCTGTAATTTTGTTTTAGAGATCATTACACATATCTTGAATGTAAATTTCAAGTGGTAAAAACTGAATTTCAGGTATCTGTGGTTAGATTTGTGGATTGAACTGTGGATATGAGAGACAGGAATTGAATGCAAGTCAATGGTGATGTATAACTCGTCAAAATTGAATGATGGATATCTATAATATGAACGTTGACTAGTAAAAATACAATTCTGACTAGTAAAAAATAAATGATATATCTTGAATTCAAATTCTGACTTGTACAAATTGTATTCGAGGTTATTTCAAGCCTACAAACCTGACAACGATTTGTTTTCAATTAGTTTTGACCAAAATTGGTGGTTTATGTGGACTATATGGATTTACATGTTTACTATGAGAAGGAAGTACAAAGTTACAGAATCTACACCTGTATGTAAAGGAGTGGACTGACAGAGCATGAATAAAATTTGCCTGCCAAAATGACATTTCTTCGAATGGGAAGGGACACAGAGAAAATAATAATAATAAGTGTCTCGTGTGACAGTTACTGAAGGCTCAGTACTGCAAGTATGGGGATGATGTTTCAAGACTTTGTAAGACGTTATATGTCTGCTTTGAAGATAATCCTTCCAAATGTACCAAATTTCAGAAATAAGTGCCTAAATTAATTGTAGAGCAATACTAGCATGAGCAAACAGTTATTATCACAAAAAAAAATGCAGAATTTCCATTTGGGTGCTTTAAACCTTTAAACAGGTTTGATTCACAGTTGGACCTTGAGAAGGTTCTGTACAGGTTTGGCCCAATCCAACCCACAGCACCAAATTTTGAAATCTAAAATGAACAACAGGTAAACAAACTTCAAATTAACAAGGAAGGAAAGTCAGAGTCAGTTCTATCCTAAATTCAGTTTATTTTTTACTTCTTTGAATTATTATTATTATTATATATATATAAAAAAAAAAAGATCCCAAAAATTTTCTCTCTCAATTTTCTGATCTCGGTCCTGTGTGCTGACACAGACACAAAAAATATCAGGTTTATCAAATAATCTTATACAGATAAAAGATTTTATTAGTAATTTAAAATATTTGAGAAGTTCAAATCTATAATAAATAGTCAAGCTCAAAATATGACCGTTCTTTCAAGGTAATAACATCTACAGCATGTTGTACATGGTAATACTCACCATAATCTGACTCCGGTGAAAACTTAAACATCAGGATCATCGATTTTCTTATGACTTCATCAGTCTTAAACACAGTGAAATTATTCTCACTTGCTAGAATTGCATACCTATGGGGTTTTGTGCGATTTGGTCGATTCTTTGCTAGGCTTTCTTGGCATTTGCTCAGACATGTACAGTTGAGGATAAAGACAATTCAAACTCAATTAATTCACAGCTCCACACATTTCATGTTACCGTACATTTCCTGTGTCAAGTCAATTAGGGTATCTACTTTATTTCCATTAGAGCTATATCAGATTTTCAGTAGGGCAAAAGACGACACTTTGTTAGTATTTGGTGGCGTTGCCTTTTAATTGCTTGAACTTGAATGAAACACTTGGAGCAGCCTTCTACAAGTTTCTCACAATACTTTGCTCATTCCTCCTGACAGAACTGGTGTATCTCAGTTAGGTTTGTGGTCTCCTTGCTCTTACAACTTTGGAGGTACGCTTAGGATCACTGTCCTACTGGAAGACTCGGCTACAGTTTTAACTTTCTGGCTGATGTCTTGAAGTGTTCCTTCCTCATGATGTCATCTGTTTGGTTTTTTTGAGGTTTTTTTTTTTTTTTTTTTTTTTTTTAGTGTACCATTTCCAGCACCCCCACAACATGATACATCCACCTCCATGCTTCCCCCAAGTTGGAGTGGTGTTCTTCAGAATAAAAGCCTCACTTTTTCCTCCATACATAGTGCTGATCATTATGGCCAAACATCTGACCAGAGGACACTATTCCAAAATGCTGGTCATCACCTGCAAACTTCAGTCTTTATGCCTGTTTTATGCCTGTCTCTGAGTAAGAGCTTCTTCCATGCATGACAGCTTTCAGGCCATGGTGATGTAGGACTTTCTAAATGGTGGATGTTCATACTTTGGTATCTGATTCCTCCAACTCGATCATCAATTCCTTTGTTGTCGTCTCGGGGTTCAGTTGTACCTTACAGACCGATATTTATTTATCCCATGGAGTTCATTTGTGCCTCCTTCCTGAACACTCCTGTCTGTGTGGTCCCAATATTTTTAGATTTGAGTACAGTTGTTTGTACAGATGCTCGTGGTGCATTCAGTTGTTTGAAAATTGCTCCTAATGAGTAACCAGACAATGGTGGTGGTTGTTTTTTTTTTTTTTCTTTTTTTGAGGTCTTGGCTGAGTTTGTTGGATTTTCCCATGGTATCAAGGGCAAAAAAAAGTCACTGGTTCTAAAGGTAGTACCTTAAATGTAGCCACAGCTGCACTTCCAATTAACTCCTAATTATGACAATTGGCTAATGAGAGGCTTCTAGTCATTAAATCAATTTCTGGAATCTTCCAACAGTCATGCTTTACAGTTAAACACATACACAAGCTTCCTAACCAGACCAGGCTCAACCTTTGTGAACAGGAGTAATGGGCTAATCGAAGGAGACTTGTCTTGGCTACCTTCCTGTCTGCTATTGATATGGTTGATAAAAAAAAATTACATAAGTTCTGCAGCCTCTAACTGGAAACATCTGTATTCTGTCTATTTCTTACTGGTGAAGTCTTCTGCTCTCATCACACATGCGGGCTTCATAGCTGGCTGCATCCCCCCTGACTATGAGAAGAAAACAGCTGAGCTTGTTATTCATTTCGAAGTCTTTTCATTGCACTACAATTCATTTCTCTTGACAGCCAGACATATAGATTATTCAACTCATGCATAACATTGTTCCCTTACCTATATGAAATACTTTTATGTCTAGTTGGAAAACATTTGTATTTATTTTTTTGCTGTCTGCACCATGGATGTAGAGATTTTCTGTCATCTACACAAAGGTAGTTTTATCTTTTCTATGAATGCCCACATGTGAGCACTTAATCTATAATGACTCGTGTTACAGTTGTGCCACTGAACTGATTTGAAGCTGAAATTCAGTAGAATGAACACATTCTGTGTTTGGTGGTGGTTCTCTATTCAAGCAGTGAAAAATAATATGATGCTGATTTACAGTTGATGTGACCTAAACTACAGTAGTGTCTCTCCCCTCCACAAAGCTTTAAAGTGCACCTATTATGGTTTTGAAACGTGCCTAATTTTGTTTTAAAGCTCTCATACAATAGATTTACATGCATCCGAGGTCAAAAAACACTTTAAGGTGCTCATAATTTAACCTGCAGCGTTACCTTTTTTCCCCAGTCTCACAAATGACTCGTTAAATGATCCATTCTAAATGATTCATTCTAAACTCCTCCTTTCAGAGAGCATACTCTGCTCTGATTGGTCAGATGGCCCAGTCTGTTGTGATTGGTCTACCGCTGTCAGCGTGTTTCAGAAAGGAAACGCCCACTACTGCAGCAACTTTCAGCTCTGTCCGTCAGTGAGCAGCCGATGAAGACCAGAGGCGGGGTTACAAACCCTTTGTGTTACAAACCTACGTAGGTTAGTGCAGGAAGTAAAGTCTGGAATCACTAACGACTCGTTTCAGCTGTTTCAGAATCGGTTCCTTCTTTTGGGAGTCAATAACTCCGTTTGTCCTGCACTTTGATTTTTGAAACTTTTCAGACTTTTTACATTCACAAACAGCCGTATAACACACCACATGAAAGGTAACATTTGAAAACCCATAATAGGTGCACTTTAATAAATAGACACATTTATTATTATTATTATTATTATTATTATTATTATTATAGTGGACAATCTAGCAACGCAAAACCACACACACAGTATAGCGTGATAAAAGCATGGCTGAGGCGAATCCTTTTGGATTCTCAAGGAGTGAGTTGTGGCCATATTTTCCTTACCTTGAAGATCCAGTGAGATATATGATGAAATACCTCACTGCAATATCGTGCTGTTCGTTCATTTAACTCGAACTGTTTCTCGCGAAAATCTTCCATGGAAGCAGGTGGATCAGTTAGTGTCTGTTAGGTGTATGTGTACTGGCTGTTTTAATGAGACAGAAGATTAATGATGATTGGATATCAGGCTTTTAACGTGTCATTTTGAGTCCCACCCAGACACACAGGCTTCACTGGGAGTGAATGGGATTGTGGGCAGGTGAGTTTTGCACTGACCAAAAAAAAATTGGACAGTGAGCTCTTCACTTGTCCCTTTTCCTTGTGATGATTGGTTGATTTCTTAAAGGGGCGGAACCAGCTGCCAATCAGTAAATCAGTAATGGACATGTCTGACATGTCAAACTTAAACATTTCTGTGCCAGTCAGAATCACCTTAAAGCTGCAGTAATGGTGTAATTTGTAAAATATTGTAAATAAACTGTAATGATAAAGTTCTGTTTAATTATTTGCATTCATTTCTGAAATGTGTTGTTTATAAGTCTGGCTGGCAATCTAGCTGTTACTTCCTTCTTCAGCTAACAGTGTCACCATAGACTCCATATCTTTGTGAATGAGCTGTTACTGTAGAACCGATAACATGTTAGAAGGAACGCATTAATATAAACCTATCGTTCACGTTGCATATGTAACATACTGTATATATGCAACATGATATTTATACACACCAATCAGCCATAACATTAAAACCACCTGCCTAATATCATGTAGCCTTGTATATATACACCCCTTATATACCACCTTGTTTATATATCCCTTGTACTGCCAAAACAGCTCTGACCTGTCGAGGCATGGCCTCCACAAGACCTGTGAAGGTGTGCTGTGGTGTCTGGCACCAAGACGTTAGCAGCAGATCCTTTAAGTCCTGTAAGTTGCGAGGTGGGGCCTCCATGGATTGGACTTGGTTGTCCAGCACATCCCACAGACGCTCAATCGGATTGAGATCTGGGGAATTTGGAGGCCAAATCAACACCTTGAACTCTTTGTCATGTTCTTCAAACCGTTCCTGAACAATTTTTGCAGTGTGTCAGGGAACATTATTCTGCTGAAAGAGGACACTGATATTAGGGAATACCGCTGCCATGAAGGGGTGTACTTGGTCTGCAACAATGTTTAAGTAGGTGCACCTTTCTGTCAGAGCTAGCATTAACTTTTTCAGAAATTTGTGCTACAATAGCTCTTCTGTGGGATTGGACCAGACCATTACTAGATAATTAGGGAAATTTATTAGGGAAACAGAAATCCCTGTTCTGTACAGTGAAAATTATTTTTCTAAATAAAAAGTTGAGCAATGGACAGTTTGTAAAAGGAACAATCAATCAGTTTAATTTCATTTTTGCCATAGTATCATATTATTATTGAGCGTCAGGGGGGACAAAGAAGCTCTGAATCCTGAGGTTCTGTAATTTGGCAGTGGGTTGAACCACCACCCTTCAATGTATTGTCAGTTACGAGGGCTTTTTTAGTTTATGAGAAACAGTCCAGTTAGACAGAACAAAGGTTCATGCACAATAATCATTCTTGTTACTTTCCTGTTTAGTCATTTCGAGATTTATCCTGTCCAGTCTGATCCAGGACTAGCGATTATTATTAACGTTTAATTAAACAATGACCCTAAAATATTGTGTTATGCATTTTAAAGCATAGCCTAAGGGTGTAGCTTCAGTTTCCCAACACCACAGATGGCTTTCTGGCTTCTTCTCTCTCTTTCTCTCTCTCTCTCTCTCTCTCTCTCTCTCTCTATATATATATATATATTTCTCTCTCTATTTCTCTCTCTCTCTCTCTCTCTCTCTCTCTATTTCTCTCTCTCTCTCTCTCTCTCTCTCTCTCTTTCTCTTTCTCTGTCTCTCTCTTGTTGTTTGCTTTAAAATTTGTGCATTGTGCAAGCTGTGAGAATTGGCTGTGTTCAAGTTCTGTGTTTTTTGAGTTGTACGGGGAGCGTGTTTAGGAGACGGAGGAACCAAGCAAGGTTTTAGGCAAGGAGTTAGAGAGAGGAAATGGTGAAGGAGGACCAGAGGGACTCGGCTTCCTCAGCATGTGTCTAGAGACTCGGGCACATCTGAGCTGCAAAGCCCCTGCATATGAGAGCGAAGTTGGATGATGTTGAATGTTGGAATGATGATAATCTCCCTGAGGGGAACAGCCTAACTTTATTGTGTGTGTATAGGTGGGGGACGGGGGTGGGGGGGTCTTTGTGGCGGGAAGATGGAATATTGCACAGAACATGTTTATGTTCATAGAGCCACAGTGCCCTCTACAGGTGATTGAGAGATCTTGTTTGTTTATTTATTTATTTATATCAGAAAAATAAATATCAGATTGTAAATGTTCACTGAGGCTTTCTCTCTTTCACATCCATTTTTACCACGTACTATCGAATCGGAAGATGGCTGTGGTTACAGGCAGTTAGGGGGAGACTTGGTGAGTACAGAGGGGTCCAAAAGTCTGAGATTGCATTGAAAATCTGGGGTTTTTATTTATTTATTTATTTATTTAAAGCTGGAAATATACAAAGTTTTAGAATTTTAGGGGAAAAAAGGAAATCTTGGCTATTCAATATTCAACACGTTGCAGTATTTCTAGGTCAGTGTTAAAGTTTAAGCTAATGTGTGGTTTTGATTATGAACCGCTCCGAGAGTATTTGGAGGGCTCAAACAAACCCAGTGTGAAAACACCCTTAATTTCTCTCTCATGTCTATGAGACAGGAGGCCGAGCCGTAAGCATCTTCTAGAGTTACACCGTTGAACTTTAGCCAAATAGCACTGTGTCTCTTTTAGTGCTAATCCATAATAACAGAAAGGAAGCACAGTAACTCTGAGTAAAATATTCATTTTGATCAAATATGTTGTTTGATGCTGTATTTAGCGATATTTAGAAACAAAAGTAATTATGTGTTTATGAGAGCAGTAACTGTAGTGGGTTTATAACATGTCATTGTATATAAAAATAAGAAGTGTTGTACATTTACAGAATAAAGGAACATGTTACTGTGTTCAGATGAGTGAATGTGTGTGTTACTGCAGAACATTCAACCTCTTACCACTTAACCCTTTTGTTTTTCTTCTTTAGCATTTTTAATATAGGGATTTAACTTCTGCTTTAAAACTTGTGGACAATCATGTGTTTGTTTGGTTGTTTTTATAATGATAATATAATGTAATATAATGATAATATATTTTTTAAATCCTTTGCACGATGTATAGCATAGCCCACATAGATACATTAATACCTTTTTCATAGTCTTCAATTTGAAGGACAATGTCGGGCAGAATGTGAAATAACGTTTTTTTGTTTGTTTGTTTTTTTGTTGAAAAAATACAAAAAATAAAAATCTGTCTTTTAATAGAACTAATCGAATAATCGAAGAAATCATCATTAAAATAATAGTTCATCGCAGCCTTAGAGATATACAGCGCATGAACGTTTTCGCTAATCTTGCTTCCTAAATAACATTTTCGATCGATTTTTCAGTCGGATTTCTGCGCATTTTTCTTTTTGTTTACAAAAAGTATGTGTGTGTGTGTGTGTGTATATATATATAAAGTATGTATGTATGTATATAAAATGTCAATCTATTTATGGAATACAGCTGTTGTGAATGTAATCAAAGGAAATGAAGGAAGAATAAGGTCTGGATGCATAAGATGTGTATTTTCAGCCGTAGTCATCTTGTAATGTCTAGTGCACAATGTAAATGTCTTCAGCTGGTATTAAGGAGTGTGTGTAATAACTATGTAATTATAGTCTTGTAACACATTTATCCTTTATAACAACATTGCGATTAAGATTTGTCCATCAGTGATGTGTGTGTGTGTGTGTGTGCGCGCACATGTTTTGACCCTGGCCATAACACAGTGGCATTCTCTACAAAAACAAACAGAGAACAGAGGCCCTTTTCTGCAAAGTCAAGCTATCAAAATACTGTGCGCAGACAGGAATTTCAGCTCATTTGTCATCACAGGACTGTATTGGGGGATGAAAGAGAGTTCTGCATCATCATATTGTCTGTGTGTGTGTGTGTGTGTGTGTGTGTGTGTGTGTGGAGAGAGAGCGGGAGGAAGAGACATAGCTGTTGTGATTGAGCAACGCATTTTTATCCCATTGTAATGATAATTCCAGCTGTGGTTGTAAGAGCCGTTACACACACTCACATACACACACACGTTTTTCACCAGTCCCTGTGAAGCCGTACAAAACATTCCCCAGTATGCTTAGACTAATGACATGGTTAGTATAGTTCATGGCTCAGCCTCTGTCTAATGACATTCTTCTATCTGCACAAATCCTGTCTGTAGTGTCATTTTATCTGGCAGGCAGGTATTCTATAAGAACTAAGAAAATCGAATCAGTTCTGGAGGAATGAATAGCTCTCACACAAACATCTAGGCTTTTTTAACAGTAATTAGCAGTCCTTATAAATCAACATCTTCAATAAATAAATTAATAAATAAACAAATAAAGTATCCCAACCCTGCAGTTCCTGATGCTGCTGCCAGGGGGCAGTGCTGCTCTTCAGTTTCTTTTAAACTCAATTTCAATTCTTTTGGTTCTTTTAGTTGTGGTTTTTTTTTCCCTGCATCATTTGCAAGGGTTTGTTGATCATCCTGCACTGTCTGACCTAATTACCGCTACTATATATACTTCAATGTGAAGTTTTTCTAAACAATTAACAAGCAGTTGTCATAGAAATGAGCACGCGCTGCGATCCAGTTCATACTGACAACGTTGTATGAGTTCTCACAATTATTTGATCTGTAGGGCATGTAGGTTGGATTTCTTCGTGAATTTCTGAGAGGTTCTAAATATGTTTCCTGTAGGGGGCGGCAGACTCGCAGTTCATCAGAGATTCGCTGAATTCCTCACATCTGGACTTTATTCTTTCCTGTTTATCATTCATTCACACACTTTATAGCAGGGTTCCCCAGTAACAATGAAAGCACCATGGCCAACTGCTGTGCTTCTGCTCCGTGGAACACAGCAGTGTGAAATTCATGCTTTCAAGTTGATAATGAAAATGTATGAATTCTGTCCGGTCCGGCAATTTTTGTTTTACTTCCCCAGACCGTATAAGTGCTGATATAAATATAAAGCACAGCATAGCTATATCCGTGACAGTTTCCCTAGAAAACAACCAGCCGCATTTGCACAAGAGAACGCAATGGCAACATCTCTGTGTATTTTGTGGAATTTAGCAAACCCTAAAAATATATAATAATAATAATAAGAAGAAGAAGAAGAATGTTGTGCTCGATTAATATGGTGGAAGATATTTTAAGTCACAAAAGAATAAGAAAACAGTCCGAGACTTGTTATGGCAAGAACCACAGTGAGAAGAGTAGGAGTTTTGGTGTCCTGTGATAGCACAGACATTGGAATAACCGAACATTCAAACAACAAATGCTTGCTAAACCATTCAATAGAAGAGCGACAAACTGGCCAGGAAGCCAAGAAACAGCGCTTGGGTAGTTTTAACAGACTTGAAGATCACCTACGCACTCTGCTTTCACGTGAGGCTCTAAAAGGCAGCATTCCTGATGCTCAAAGGGTAGAGCGCCCATTTAGCATGTGAGAGGTAGCGGGATCAATGCTGGACAGTTGAAGACTGCTGATTTTATAAATTTTTTCCCCCTAATAGTCAACTGTCCAGTTTGGGTGAGTCTGTGCCCATGATAGCTGCAGATTCTTGTTCTTGGCTGATTGAAGAGGAACCTGATGTGGTCTTCTGCTGTTGTAGCTCATCCACCTCAAGGTTTGATGTGTCGTGCGTTCTGAGATGCTTTTCTGCTCATCATGGTTGTAAAGAGTGATTATTTGAGTTACTGTATCCTTCCAAGATACACGGTTAAAGTCACAGAGATCACACTTTTTCTCCATTCTGATGTTTGATTTGAACCTTAACTGAAGCTCTTTCGTGTATCTGTTCCTGAAGCTCTTGATCAGGAGTTGTTTGAAATAAAGTGGATAGTAATAAAGTAACAATGTGTACAGATGCAGTCAGAAGTTTACATACGCTTTGCAGAATCTGCTAAATCTTAATACTTTTAACACAAATAAGATTGATCATAAAAATCACATGTTGTTGTTTATTTAGTTCTGCCCTGAGTAATCTATTTCACATAACAGATGTTTACATTATAGTCCACTAGACAAGATAATAACTGAATTTATACAAATGAACCAGTTCAAAAGTTTACACATGCTCGATTCTTAATATTGTGTGTCGTTACCTGGATGATCAAAGACATGATGTGTTTATGTTTTGTGAGAGTTGTTCATGAGTCCCTTGTTTGTCCTGAGCAGTTAAACTGCCCTGTTCTTCAGAAAAATCCTCCAGGTCCTGCACATTCTTTACTTTTCCAGCATCTTCTGCATATTTGACCCCTTTCCAACAGCGGCTATATGATGTTGAGATTCGTCTTTTCACACTGAGGACAACTGGGGGACTCTTACACAACTATTACAAAAGGTGCAAATATTCACTGATGCTCAAGAAGGCAACACGCTACATTAAGAGCCAGGGGGTGTAAACTTTTAAAAAAGGATGATCATGTAAATCATATTAATTTGTCTTCTGGGAAACAGAAGACAAAATATATAGCTTTTGAACGGCAGTACTAAATGAAAAAACAAAGATCTGGGGCGCTTGGGAATAAACATGGAAGAGACATGGACACCAGTAGAACATTTCAACATATCAGATGGTTTTACAGGCTGCCACACATGGGTGAGTAAGGAGAGACAGTGGGAAAGGAGAGAAATTCTGCCACTGAGAGCAAAGAAGAGCTTTAAGCTAGATAGCTAGATAGGGCATCCTGGAATTTTTTGGCAAGTTTGTGTTCGTTCCAGACTGCCTTTCTCAGCCCCTGTAGAAGATCTGTAGCAGTACAGATGATGTCTCTGCTTCTCCTTGTCTTTGTGCTTTAAGACAGTCTGCGGGGATGATAGACGATGGTTGGGGCGTTATCGGGAATGTGTGTCACAGGCAGTGTGTGAGTGTAAAGTGTCATGACTGAGAATGCTTTTGTGAGCTCTTCAATCTGTCTCTGTTCAGATCGGCTCTTCTCCATAGCAGAGATTTTGTGTTCAGTGTGAACGTCTATAAGCTCGCAGTCTCTCCTCTCTCTGTCTTTCTCTTTTTATAATACTTTCTTCTCTCTTATTCAGGCTGTAATGCCAGCCCCCGAGTCTGTCAGTTAGGCAGAGAACCGTTCTTTCTCTTTTTTTATGCCTCTCTCATTCATCTCTTTTTTTTATTATTCCTTTCTCCCTTTCTCAGTGGGGGAACTGGGGAATAAGTGAGTCATAATTATTGTGTTGGTTGATTCACTGGTGTCAAGTTGATTTGTGGGTTTCGGATGGACAGCAGGCAGGACTCCGAGCCCCCGCTGCGAGTCAGCTTCATTTCTGTTTTTAAGCCGTCATTCGTTCTTTGTACCTGAGAATAACACACACTGCCTCCTCCTGGGCCGTCCTCCTCTGTCCTGCTCGCTATATGGTAATAACTGGATTGGTGTGAAAACAGAAGCAGGAGGCAGGGGAACAGTCTAACTGGATGAGGTCTAAAGCAGGTATAGCACCTGCTGTAGTGTAATTACTCTTGCAACATTATTTTTTTTTATCTGAGCTTGGCATCTATACTCCTGAGTTCCTTGGAGGAAGAAAAAAACAGAAAGGGTGAGGAAGATGGAGCAACCTCATTACTTCTAGCAGGTTTGCGTTGCAAAGTAAACACAAAGAGCTTTACTGACATCTGCTGTTCGGCTCAGGGAATTGTATTATTGTAAGTTTTATTGGTTCGCTATTAGGCAGTGATGGAAGAAGTAAGGCCTATTGGGGCGGGGTGGGGGGGGGGGGGTCTCTAGAAATGTATTCAGCTATTTAAAAAAAAAATGAGAAGCGCTACTCAGTTTAAATATGAGTTACTTCAGGCATCCTGGCTTTTCAGTCACATGATTCCAGATGCAGATGCCATATTACGGATCAAATTTCTGGCTTTGTTGGACAACGTGAAAGTAACTAGAGGTGAAGGATAACTAAAATTACTCACTTTATGTCAAAAAAGAATAAACAGTGCAAAAAAAAGCAGATCAAATAGGTTATGATCCTTATGTACTTTACTGATTGATATATATACACACACACACACAGTACTGTTTAGGCACAGAAATGCTGTAGAGCAAAGATGCATTCAAAAATAATTAAATTATATGTCTCTACATTTAAAAATACCATAAAGAGCAGTAAACAGTAGTAAATGAAAGTCAATATTTGGTCTTATAAAAAAAAAAAGGAAAAAAAAAGTAGTCTCAGGTAGAATTAGTGCAGTTTTATAAGGAAATGAGCTGTAAGTTTTATTTAGTATCTTGCAGAATCAGACACGGTTCTTCTGGAGACTTTGACTGTCGCACTCGCTTCTTATTTTTGCAGCAAAACCCAGCAGCCTTCATTGTGTTTTTTCTCTGGAAAGTGTCTCTTACCACTTAATGTGCTGCTTTCTTTACTGACATACAAACATTTTCCTGTAATATTTGATTTTGTGCTGGAAAACTGATGTTTGGGAATCTAACATGTTTTTGCACTGACATGATAATGTAGAAAATATAAAATAAAACAATCTATAACAAAGTTCGTACTAAAAAAGATAGGGTGCCTAAAACTTTTGCACACTACTGTTTATGTACATACAGTATATACTGTATATCATTTAAGAGCATTAAAGAGCAATGGGTAAAAGATCCCTGGGTTCCATCTGGAGAACTGAAAAACACTGTCATTATAGGCAGGAAGTTGCTGCTTTTCGTAATGTTAGCTGCAATTGCTTCTGAGAATGTCCTGTTTGTCCTGTAAGCTAGCTAGCTTGCTAACATAGCTACGAATCGGCATCATGGTGGATCTGTTGCACTGCTACTTGTCGAAATATATTGTATGTAATGAAGTGTATCGGGACGTCAATTGTCAGTATGAATGAAAATGCACATCAGACTCAAAAACATTGATGCAGTCGGTCATCTATTTAGTCCACAAGATGGCAGAAGTTATACAGTGTGATGTCACCTGAAATGCAGGGATACACGTTAATTGTGTAAATCTCAGTGACGTATAGTCATAATTTGAAATGGAAGGGTTAAAAAATTCTACTAACTAGCAGTAAGTAGATTTCAGCATTACAAAGAAACAATTACAGCTGAGCCTTAAAGCACTGAGTCTCACTGTAGATATAAAACTCATACACACACACATAGGAACACACTCTGTTGTGTGTCTCTTCTGAATATTAAGCATGTTAAATGGTAAAGCTGCACTTTAGATATCTCTTTCATTCAAGCCACACAAAATGTACAATTCTGGTATTCTTTTGTGTCATTTCATAGGATGTGATTGGACAGTGTTTGCTTAGTCTATTTACGTCTAGTTTTTCCAAAGGCATTTTGAAAAATCCGTATTTGAAGAAAGGATTCCGCCTCATTTATATTTATTACTCCCGATATTGTATTTCACACATGCCTTTTCCATCACTGCCGATGATGTGTCAGTGAAACGTGCTTAAATATTATAGCCCCAGTGCACACAGGAAAAAAAGAAACTTTTGCAGATAGTGTGTGTGTGTGTGTGTGTCAAGATTTCATCCTTATTTTGTATGTAGTTTTTCTCTTTCAAAGAGAGGAAGGGGCAGAGGTGGTAATGCAAGGATAATTTTTAGGGTTTTAGATTTTGTTTTATTTAAAATGAATATTCTTTCTCTGTTACATTTCAGACTTATATATATTAGGCAGCAAGTGAACAGTCAGTTCTCGAAGTTGATGTGTTGGAAGCAGGAAAAATGGGCAAGCGTAAGGATCTGAATGACTTTGACAAGGCTAAATTGTGATGGCTGGACAACTGGGTCAGAGCATCTCCAAATGCAGTGGTTAGTAGCTACCAAAAGTGGTCCAAGGAAAGACAACAGGTGAACCGAAGAGAGGGTCATGGGCGCCCAAGGCTCATTGATGCGTATGGGGAGTGAAGGCTGGCTCGTCTCATCCGATCCCACAGAAGAGCTACTGTAGCACAAATTGCTGAAAAAGTTCATGCTGGCTATGATAGAAAGGTGTCAGAACACACTGTGCATCACAGCTTGCTGTGTATGGGACTGCGTAGACACAGACCGGTCAGAGTGCCCATGTTAACTCCTGTCCACCACCGAAAGCACCTACAGTAAGCACGTGAGCATCAGAACTGGACCATGAAGCAATGGATGAAGGTGGCACAAGGGGACCTACACATTATTAGGCAGTTGGTTTTAATATTATGTCTGATCGGTGTATATGTACGAGATCTTGATTTATTTATATGCGACCTTTACATATATTTTTTAAGTTCTCTTCTTCCTATCGATTTCATTTTTTAAACATATCTTTTGAAATATCTTATAATGAAATCTGTGACATTGAAATATCTTGTGCTTCTGAATACATGCTGTTTAAGTCCATATTTATAAGTGCAACATCAAAGGACATTGTTTGTGTAAAATGGATATATGTACTGGATATAATCCACTGGACTAGTTAGAATTAGTGTTTCATCACTGATAGTGAAATGACACAGGATTATGTCTTTTTCCAGGGGAAGGACCCTCTCTACGCCAAGATCTGCAAAGGGAAGAAGTGAAGGATCATGGGAAGACTGCACACAACTGAACAGTGCTCAGGGGGGAGCAAGAGACCAAACCCTTAGAGCCGTTCTGTGTGTGTGGGTGTGTGTGGGTGTGTGTGTGTGTGTGTGTGGGTGTGCATGGGCGTGTGTGTGTGCGTACAAGCGTGTGTGATCAATAGAAAGAATGTGAGTGAATGTAAGAGAAACGGAAGTGGCAGGATGATGACAGTGTGTGTGTGTGTGTGTGTGTGTGTGTGTGTGTGTGTGTGTGGTTGCATGAGAGTGGATGGTATTCAGAGCTCACCTTTGATGGATCACTCCAGCCTTCTTGGCCTTCAGTCCGCTTCTGGATCTCACTCTGTCTGGAGAACTGCAGACTGGACACTCCTCTCTTCTTTATGTCCTTCCATCGAGCTCTTTGTTTGTGTTGCTCAATGTTACCTACACTCATAAACTGAAAGTGGAATATTAGACACAGCTGATGATGATGACGACGATGATCTTCTTCACACTCTTTCGCTTTGCTCGCTCATTCGTTTGCTCTCTAATTCTGTCTCACTCTCATGACACCTAGCCAGGGTAGTGTGAGTACAAAGTCTGAGAGGTGGCTCATTCCATTGTACACACCACACACACACACTCACTCAAATGAGAGTTCAAGAAATCACTGCTTCATGATCCTTCATAATCCCAGTCTCTGCACTGTCATCTCTCTGCGTAGTCCAGGCCAGAGCAATCGATTACAGAGTAATCCATTTGATCCATCTATAGGATTACGTGATTCATCCATGTGGGTTTGTTTGGTTTTGCTCCCTGATCTATTTGAGATTCTGCTGCTAGAGAGCTATGCAGAAATACAAAAAAAAAAAAAAAATAGAGACTTTGTCTTTCTCTGTGGACTTTTCAGACAGAGATCTGACTCAAGGAGTGACATTGCCAAAATCTCTCTCTCTCTCTATCTTTCTTTCTTTCTTTTTTTGCGGGAAAGACTTCTGAGCAGCTCATACGGAGAAGACGTTGCGACGGCGTGGACGTTGCCGAAACAAGCTGAATCTGTGACTGAACTGTTCCTTCTCTATAGCTTTTGTACAATACTAATAAGACAAAAAAAAAAAAAAAAAAAACACAACGTTGAAAACGGGATTTTTATTTTGTAAATCACTGGAGCCCTCGAGGCCGACTTGAGACGTGTTTTAAGGATAAACATGGCTTTAAAGCATCAGATCATTGGTTTGCCAAACTCATTTTGTAAATAACAATAACGCTGATGATGATAAAAGAATAATGTTCATTCTTTCCGCGGGAGCTCTGTGCCATAAAATAGGCAGGCTTAAGTGATGCAAGCTCAACATTGGAACCCAAGCAATATCTACATGTGTCGAAAAAACCCCCTCTGTGGATTATGTTGCTGTCAACACACTGTGCATGTTTGGTTTACTTAACAATGTGGCGCACATCCTTAGGGTACAATGAAGCAAAGCCGGTAGTTAAAATACCTCAAGTGTCATAGCACAAGACTCATTATAGGATAATTGAGCAAGTGTAGGCTGGCACACTTCCTCCAATAATGTTGTGAGCAAGTGATTGTGCTTCTTGATAGTTCAACCTTCATAAATGATCCTTAAACTCATTTCAAAATGAAACAAACGTTCCAATTATACACTGACTTGTATTTTCTTTTAAGATACATTTCCAAAGTGTGCATGTTTTTTTTTTTTTTTTTTATTATTAACAATAATTAAGCAACAAATCTTGATACTGTATTTAAAACTAAATGAGCAAAAGAATTCGCACAGCCGATCACTGACTGGGTCATGTACTAATAACCTTGTGGTATTTTAGGTATTTCAGTCTGGTCTCATTCTCCAGCTGTCCTGCCATGTATGTTGGTGTTTAAAATGTTTTTTTTTGTTTTGTTTTGTTTTGTTTTTAGATGCCTTATGTGTCCTCATGCATACTGGCACAACCACAAAAAATGCATCACCTCAATCATTTGCTGTACATGTGCATTCCCAAACACACCCTCCCTCTCTCTCTCTCTCTCTCTCTCTCTCTCTCTCTCACACACACACACACGCACACACACACACACACACACTCACTCTCTCTCTCTCTCTCTCTCTCTCTCTCTCTCTCACTCTCTCTCTCATGTGTAAATCAACCTTATTGTCAATTTCTGGAAAATTGCCTTTGGCTACACAATAGGTAAAACACAGACCACACACACCCACAACTGTCTTTTATCATTTTATCCCAAATTAAACCAAGATCAAACCGTGCTAGTATCAGTGTGTGTGTGTGTGTGTGTGTGTGTGTGTGTGTGTGTGTGTGTGTGAGAGAGTGTGTGTGTGTGTGTGTGTGTGTGTGAGAGAGAGCGAGAGAGACATGAGCAGCCAGTTCTCCTGGTATTTCATTACCTGTAATGACTAATACTCCCTATTTTATGGCCAGAGTCCTGTTTTAATCTGAGAGCCATTTTGGCCCTTTAAAGTTCATAAACTACACTTGGGATATAAAAAAGAAGATTGAGAAGCCAGGAGAAGAGATCATTAATGCTTTGAGTATGTTTCTAGACATATTTTAACTTTACCTCAGCTAATGGTTTGTTAAAGGTAAAAGGACATCTTATTTTTATCTCAATGAAGTTGACATTCTACAGTGGATTTTTAGATTTCTTTTCTCTTTTTTTCCCCTCTCGATTTACATATCCACCATGTAATACTGTACCAATAAACACATGAACAAATTATACCTTGTTATTTTCTTCAGTAGATGGCATTAATATATGCATATTGGCAAGTAACTCGTTCTTTTACAGTCTAGATATATGAGTCAAATTCAATTCAGTTTAATTTTATTGGTATATGGACATTGTCACAAAGAAGCTTTACATATGTATATAAATTCAGGTTATACATTTTTTATTTATCCCCAATGAGCAAGCCAGTCCATCAGTGGCAGGTAAAAAAACTCCCTTCGTTTTTTTATGAGGAAGAAACCTTGAGAGGAACTAGACTTAAAAGGGAACCCATCCTCATCTGGGTGACACCGGATAGTGTGATTATTAATAATTCCCTTCTATAACTGTGTACTACATGGACACATGTGTAACCAGGAAATTCATTATAATTTTCACATGAAGTCTATTTTGTTTAAATTATCCACTGTCCACTGATGGAGACTTGACTGTCAAACTATTTGTGGCAATTGCAGTTCTAAAGCTGTCATAACAACTGTAGTCCAAAGCCATCTTCATGGTTTCTATGTAGTACCATCTTCTGTAATCTCATGTATCTTTAGGCTGTCCATATGGGGTCATCCTCAGCAAATGAAAACATTGTCACAAAAGTGTTATTTTTCTACATAATCTCCATTTCCTTCAGTGAACATGTTCCCAGCAGGTATCCAGAATCCTCTAGAATAAAAAATGGATTCAATTCTAATTTTCTAAGTTGTTTTCATGTGCAGTACATTCCCCAGAGTACTGGGTAATTATTTTGGCTAAAGACAATTTAACTAAATTTCACCAAAATGCTGGACAGATTCTACCTTTTAAGCAGCATTTTTATTTCACTGTGAAAAGAACAGTATGTACCAAAATAATTTAACAAAGTTTCACTGATGTGCGTGACAGGAACTAGTTATTCATCCATCGATCTATTTTCTGTACCGCTTATCCTATTCAGGGTTGCGGGGAGCCTGGAGCCTATCCCAGGGAACTCGGGGCACAAGGCGGGGGACACCCTGGACGGAGTGCCAACCTATCACAGGGCACAGTCACGCTCCCATTCACACACTAAGGACAATTTGGAAATGCCAGTCTACAAACCTACAACACATGTTGTTGGACTGGGGGAGGAAACCTCTGAAGCACGGGTTCGTGCACACAGGGTGGAGGTAGGATTTGAATCCCCAACCCCGAAGGTGCGAGACAAATGTGCTAACCACTAAGCCACCATGCCCCCGGGACTAGGTGTACTAAATGGATACACAATAAAATACATCATGATTGACATAAAATTACATTCTAGGATATCCACCACTATATACTGATATGCTAGATACTGTATATGAGGTATACTGTAAAACAGATCTGTGGTAATGGATCTCGCTTATCTGTCATGGTTGCAGTCTAAAAATAAGGCTGACTGCACAGATAACACTGAAGTGCAGTCTGCATACAACAGAATTAAGCAGTCACTACAAATATTCCACCTATAAACAGGCATCGATGTTTCTCTTAAACAGTAGTTAACCTAATTGTGTTCATATTTTATTCATGACATACATTAAGCCTTCATTTTCTTCCCATTTGAAAACTTCTAGAAGTTGCTTTGCTATTCATTGTCAGATTAGATACATATTTTACAGTTCTCAATTTATTCCAGGCATTTACAAAAAAAGAATACAGTAATATTTCCTATCAGTTATTTAAATGTTGCCCATCTAAATAAAGCAGACTTAAAATAAGAGCCTTGCCAAACAAAACCAAGAACCCAAAATCATCCCTTCTGCCCACTCATGGAAAAAAATTAATTTGGGATTAAAATTTAGTCTACAGGTTAGGCTGTGTGTGTGGGGGTGTGTAGGTTGAATAGTTGAAAGTTGTACCTGAGCACTATAATAGTCAATTCAATATTGTGAAAGTTTTCACACTATTATGTGTGTTAATTAAACAGTCAGAATTAAATACCATTTAAAAGATAAAACAGAGTAATTCAACAAAGTAAGAATTCCATGGTACTGAATCATGCCTCTTTTGAAATGTTATCTATAAAGATGAAAATAAAATTTACAATGATATTCTAAAAATGCACGCTACTCATCTAAGCATTGTTTATAAAACAGTAAGGCAGTATCTTGCCTTTGTTATAATGCCCCAAACCTTATTATCCAAAAAACAGCAACAGCAAATACAATCTATTCATGGCTACAATTAACACTGATGATTAATAATGGGAGTAATTCCTTCACGTCCTAGAAGAAACTGAGCTGAAACTAAGGCGATACCTAAAGCACTCCTACTATGCAAGCAGCTGCTGCTTGTGATCAGCCCAGGCCATGCCTGCTGGGCCACATTCTTTTTAAAAGAAAACAGCCAGAAGTCTCTTGATGACTCTCTGTCATACCCGGGCGGGACTCGTCTAACAAGAACAAGTCCTTTTTGGTGATTTACGCATGAATGGTCCATCCGCCTTCATTCCAACAACACAGTCTCGTAGCTTAGGTCACAAACATTACTTTGGATTTGTTTTGCTCATACGTATGTTATGTTTTGTCAGATTGGATTCATTTACAGTGGGTAATTTGTTGGATTAACAATGAGATGACAGAGTTTGTGCTGAGGAAAGTGCTGTTTCTTTAAAGAAGGATTAAATTGGTACCAAAAACGATGGAACTGGTAAGTTTGTGTTACATATCATGACTTATTTGAAGAGAATTAGCACTTAGCACAAATTTTGGGCTTCCCAGGACAGTGACAACTGGACATTCTGTTTTGTTTACTAGCATGAATTAAAAAGGGATATAGCCTGATTCTGGTTTAGGAATTTGACTTACGTTAAATCTATCCCTTTACTTTGATAAAAAAAAAAAAAAAAATCAAGAATTTTTCTCTGAATATGTTTTATTGCTCCCCAGGATGAAGAGATTAAAGTTAAGACCCTGAGGGAAAGGTTCCAGAATGTTGAAACTTCGAAGATCCGAATCAAACCTGCCATCCCAGATAAACCCAAAACTATCCCCCCAGTATCTCCCACCACAAAAATCAGCAACCCCCTAATTGCTTCCATCAACTCAGCTGTGGAGAATCGCATGGCACCTCGTGTGGTCTTTAAAGATGACAAAAAGAACCACCAATTTTCTCAACCGGAAACCTCAATAGTAAAGGCAAAGCCTGTTTTACTAAATAAGAACCAGAAGAAGGAAGCAGATCTTATCAAACAAGCCTTGAAAAATAAGACAATTCTGCGCATGAGTTCTGTTACTCCAGTCTTAGAACAGACACCCAAACATGAGCCTATCCAACAATCCCCAGTTTTGGAGACACCAGTCAAACTCTCTACACCACTAGAGAAGCCTATTTTCAACAAGACAGACAATGGTGAGACAGAGAAGACACGCCCCTCAGAATGGGGTATACCAGCTACCTCTGTCCTTGGTCATTCAGATTCTAGTATTTCCACTCCTACCAAGGCAGAGGTCACAGTTAATAAGCCTATGGTTCCCAAAGCTCTTGTTCCGCCTGTTAGAGCCAACCCTACTTTCTCTGCTCCAGTTATTTCTCCTCCTGCAGTTTCAGTCTCAAAACCTCCTGCCCTGACAGTTCCAGAACCTGTCTCCCAAAATGGTCCTCAAATGGTGAACCCAAGGCCAAAAATTCCTATTAGACTAAATTCCAATGTAATAAGTCCAACAGCAGATCTATTTCCACATGGTTTACCAGAGGAGGCAACATCCAGTCCAGAAATCAATGATATTCTTGATATGGATATTCCACCTCCAATTATTCCTGAGGACTTTTCTGATGGTGGCACTTCTGTTCTAAGTATATCTGCCAATGTTACTCCTGAGCATTCATTTCCTGAGGCTTCTCTTTCTCTTACTCCAGTTTCCAGCAGCCCAGCTCTATCTTGTACAGCCTCCCCTATTCCAGCAATAAAAACCCCAGATTCAGATTCTGCTTTTATTTTCAGTCCTTTGCCAGCATTTTTAGCTCCATCAACAAATGTCGAGTCCATGGCAGAAAAGACAGTGACTGAATCCCACAAGACAAATGACCACACAGAGAAGCCCTTGGAAGTTCCATTGCCCAGCTCACCCAATACCCCTTTAGTGGTCTCTGCTCTAGCGAGAGCTGAAGAGATGGCGCCTGTTAAGCATACCTCTTGTGATAAACGACTGCTTACCCTTCTAGAAAAGGCTAAACAAAAGTCTACAAAAGGCGATCAGTTATCCACACCTGAAATTCTGCCTTTGGTTGAGACAGATCTGCCCAGCAATGCTCCACTTGAGTCTGCACTACCAGAGACAGCCCATGCTGAACCATTCTCACATGTGGATGCCCCAAATGCCCCTGAAATGTTTGGGAATATTCTTGATATCCCCCCTGTTGACTATGAGGGCAAGGCAGAAGGAGCAGCACTGAGAGAGTATAACACCCAGCCTTATGAAACAGCTCTTAATGACCAAGATCACAGTAAGTGAATGTTTAGTTTATCTGGCCTGTTTATACTTCAGTCACGAATGAGCAGCTTAATAAGAACAGAAGATTATTTTATCAGTATTGTTTTTATAATCTTCAGCACCATACATAAAAAATTGATTTCCAAATATTTAAATGCAATGTTCAGAGAAGGTTTTGTATTTTGTTAAGTCACGTCAATAGGAACACCCATACCCCTTTTCATTCAACCCACCACAGGGCACAATCACACACACATTCACACATTACCCACAATTTGGAAATGCCAATCAGCCTACAACACAGGTCTTTGGACTGGGGCGGGGGGCGGAACCAGAGTACCCAGAGGAAACCCCCAAAGCACAGGGAGAACATGCAAGCTCTGCACACACAGGGCGGAGGCGGGATTCAAACCCCCAACCCCGGAGGTGTGAGGCAAAAGTGCTAACATATGAGCATCAGAGTAATTTCAGATTTCATTAGAGTTTTAACTTTACATCTATTATATCAAAGTGAAGTTATTGACAGGTTAATGACTGAGACGTAAGCATAAACTGATTTTGGCAAGTCCAGCCTTTAGGCTAGGGTTAGAAGAACTTTATCCACATCTGTGTGGTATCATCCACGGCAATCTCATAGTGATCTTTAGGCTATCCCCGCAGGCCATCCTAAACAGCTGCGAGTGATTTTCAGGTGAAGGAGGTTCCAAGCAGAAATATCACATTTCACTCTATACTAATGTATGATGTGAACATTAACATTGATCTGTATTTGCATGAATTTATGCATTGGGCTGGCACCATATACTTAGTTGATTGGATAATTGCATGAATAAGCAGTTGTACAGGTGGCCAGTGAATGTTAATTAAAAGGTATTAATGTTAATTAATACCTGCAGAAATATAGCAAGATCTCTAAGCACTGTGGAACAACCTACCAGCCAATTTTCTTTAAAAAAAACAAAAAAAAAACCTACAGGACAATGTACCTCTGATTTTTGATTGGATAATTTGTATTTTATTTTCATTATCTCATTATTTACTCTTTTTTATTTATTACTTTGAAGGAATGGTCACATTACAGAATTTCACTTTTCATGCATTGGGATGAAGTTTCATTGGGAGGGTTGGTATGTGTTGTTATCTGAAGCATCTAACAAATGCTAATGTGGTGGTTCAGGGCACCGTGTTTCCTATAGCCAGAATAACAGAGAAGTAGAGCAATTCACATCTCATATATGTCATCTGCAAAGTAATTCCACATATGACTGAGTGTGTTTGACATGTGTTAATACAGTCTCTGGATTATGCAGTTTTCCTTGATTATTAACCTCTCAGTCCTCTCTTTAGGGAAAAGTTCACCTGCTCCGAAAGTGGTGGTTGTGCAAAGACCTGTTGTGCCTCCTCCACCTCCCCCAAGAAAGCCCCAGTCGACATTGTTTAATGGTGGCCTCACACCAGAGAAACCACCTCAGTCTCCAAGCACAGATATGCAGTCCACCATTCTGCCAAGTCGGCCTCTGAAGGACAATGGTAAAACTACCTCAAACCATGTAGACTTTTTCATTGTTATGTTTAATGTGTCTCTGCAGAAAGATTGAAGGGGAATTGTTCTGGAATTGATTGGGTGTACAGAGTGTGTTTGGGTACAGAGTGAATGTTTGCATGCAGGTGAAAACATCACTGTCCATACACTATTAGTATTATTTATTTTTAATTAGTACTAGTATTATATTATAAAGTATTAGATAACCTACCTAAAGACAGTTGTTATTACTTCTGATGTTAAATCTCCAGCAGACTAGTAGCTCCTTAACAGGATAGCTAATACTGTGCTAAGTATATACTAGTGGTGGATCATCCATATGGGAATGTGTGGTAGAGCCCAACCAGATTTGGACAGTGACACAATTTTCATATTTTTGCCTCTGTACACCACCACAATGAATTTTAAATGAAGCAATCAGAATGTAATTGAACTGTAGATGTTCAGTTTTAATTCAAGTGGTTTAACAAAAATATCACATTAACCGTTTAGGAATTACAGCCATTTTCACAGGCTCAAAAGTAATTGGACAATTGACTGATAAGCAGTTTCATGGCCAGGTGTGGCCTGTTTCCTCATTATTTCATGACAAATTAATGAGATAAAAGGTCTGGAGTTGATTCCAAGCGTTTGCATTTGCATTTGGTAGCTGTTCATGGGAACTCTAAATATGCAGTCCAGTGAAGGAGACAATCATTATGCAGAAAAAACAAAACACCTAAAGGCCTGGAAGGCCACAGAAGACAACTGAAGTAGATGAATGTAGAATTCTTTCCTTGTTGAAGAAAATCCCCTTCACAACATCTAGCCAAGTCAAGAAACACTCTGGAGGAGGTAGTCGTATCATTGTCAAAGTCTACAACCAAAGTCTACAACCAAAAATACATGAACATAAATACAGGCAGTTTACCTCAAGATACGAACCACTGGTAACACTCAATAACAGGAAAATGCCTGCCTGACCTGTTCTGATGCAAGATTAACTTGTACCAGAAAGATGGGAGTACTGAAGAGTACTGAGAAGGAAAGGAAAGGCTCATGATCCAAAGCATACCACATCATCTGTCAAACATGGTGGAGGAAGTGTTATGGCATGGGCATGTATGACTGGGTCACTGGTGTTTATTGATGATGTGACTGCTGATAGAAGTAGCAGGTTGAATATTGTAATGTATAAAGCTACCATGTTTGCTCAGATTCCATCAAATGCTGCAAAACAGATGGATAATGACCAAAAATGTATTGCGAAAGCAACCCAAGAGCTTCTTAAGGCAAAGAAATTAAATGTTCTTAAGTGTCCAATGACCTCAACCATATTGAGCATGCTTTTCACTTACTGGAGACAAATCTGAAGACAGAAACACCCACAAACAAGCAGCAACTGAAGGCCTGTAAAGGCCTGGCAAAGCATCTCAAGGGAGGAAACTCATGTCCATGGGTTACAGACTTCATGCCGTCATTGATTGCAAAGGATTTGCATCCAAATATTAACAATAATCCTAATATTTATGATTATGCTAGTTTGTTTGTTGTTTGTTTGTGTTATTGTCTAAATATGCCCCCCAAAATATAGGTTAATCATGGGAGGAACATTCTGTGAAAGAAACCTGAGCTGAATCTGCTTCTAACAGTACAAAAGCATGGGGATTAAATTAATTAGAAAAGAGGGGATGATACTTACCACATTGATGTCTTTCCAATTAGCAAACAAGCTGCATGTGATGTCCTTAAGATGTCATGCCATTAAGATGATTAATTACTTGTGAACATCATGCCATCATGCACACTGTGAACATATGTGCTATCTGGCCTTCGAGCTGAAATTGGTATTGACTAAACTGCAATGCAAATGTACACAGTCCTATTTTTCACTTGGTTGCAAACAGCCTTTGGCTTTTACATGTTCTTTTTTCCTGAATGTGGTAGTTTGGTCTAGACATTTTTAGAAACAAATCTCACTCAACATGATTATTGTTACAGGAATCATTATCCCAGCTCCTGCAGATTTTACCTCAGAGTATTCAAAATATGAAGATTCAGAAATTTGCGATCCATCTGAAAAGATCGGGTCACATGCAGAAGCTCCAGATTATGGAAATCCTGGGCCATTAGTTCACGAGGAAGCATCTTTGGAACATTTAAATCTTAAACATCAGACTCCAAATATGGATACTACAGATGTTGGGCTTCCCAGAACAGTGACGCCTGAACCTTCAGATTCAGTACCAGACTCTCCTTTCAGTCCAACTCTCCCAACTCCATCCGGGTAAATCTTTATATAGATAATGTATAATATAATTTTTGTATAATGATTTCAAACAGAGACCAAGAGTATATCCCTTAAACTGTGTGTTTTTGTTCTTTAAGTAAAGGCCATTATTGATCTTGTTTTCAGCCAGTTACTGTACAGTGAATGACTGTATTAGCAAACTGATTTTTTTTTCCATAGGAAACAAATAAACTACAGCAGCACAGAGTTGGAAGACCTGCCAATCAGCAAGAAAAGTAAAGCAACAAAGAAACAACGCAAAGGATCTCCTATGAGTATGAAAACACTTTCTTTCTTTCTTTTTTTTTTCTTTTAAAACAATTGACATCATCAGCATCATGATAGAGCAGTCTCAGTCTAATGTACCAATTTTTGATTGAATGTATGAATGCACACCTCAATGTGTTGGAAATATAAGGGTCTATCTGACAATTCAGTTTTTGAGTCAAGTTTAGACTCACAGGAAGGTCAAAGTAAATAGATATATTCAGATATCGAAGCTAAAATGGTTTGAACCAAGATATTGAAGCTGAAATGGTTTACATATCAATTTTTTTTATTTATTATTATTATTATTATTTTTTTGTAGATCCATATGCTGATGCATCTGCTGCGGTAAGTGCTGTTTCATCTATAGCTTTTTACAATTATAACTGGCTTACTACAATATGTGATAGTTTTCCATTATACTAGTGTGAGTTGCTGCTGTTTTTTGAGATACAAATAGATGTAATATAATTGATTTAAATTTATGAACATAGTTTTGTAGTAGAGCAAAAAATATGCATTAATTAATGTATAGGATTAATTCTTAATTTCTTGTCAAATATCTTTTTTTTTTTTCCAAAGGAGATCCCCAAGAAAACATTGTTTTCCAAGTAAGTTTTAATCTTTTATTCAATTTTTGTGCAAATTCCTTTATAAAAAGTCTTATTATGGTGCTTGATACTGTACATACTGACTTTCTTATTTCTACATTTGCAGAAAGAACTCGGTGTCAGATGAAAAGTCAAAAGAAAAACAAAAGCAGAAGGACAAAGAGAAAGAAAAGGAAAAAGAAAAGAAGGAGCAGAAGGAGAAGGAAAAAGACAAAGAGCAGAAGGAGAAGGAAAAAGAAAAGGAGCTGAAGGAAAATGAAAAAGAAAAGAATGAACAGAAGGATAAGAAAAAAGAGCAAAAGGAGAAGGAGCTCAAGGAGAAGGAAAGAAACAAGAAGGAGCTCAAAGAGAAAGAAAGAGAAAAAAAGGAACAGAAAGAGAAAGAAAAGAAAGTAAATGAAATTAAGAAAAAATTCAAGGTATGACAATAAATTGATGGGTGTTTATGCATTTTAAGGCACTTAAGGACTTGCAGGTCTTCATTAAAAAAAAAAAATTGTGTAACATCCCCCACCCCCTCCACCCCTCCTTATATCTGTCTTTCTATGTGTGTCTGTAGATCACAGGAGAGGAGGAGGCCTTGTACCAAACTAAAGTGAAAGAAACCACTAAGGGCCGTAAAGATGATCTGGCAATAAAAGCTGGAGAGATTGTCAGCATTATTCGCACCACAGACTGCCCTAAAGGAAAATGGCTGGCCAGGGACAGTACAAACAAATGTGAGTTAGCTCAAAACATAACATGTGACATAGCAGATGTAGGTTAAACATAATCTGTATACCATTTGGACAGCAGGAATTTTCAATATCAACTGCCTTTATTTGGATAAACGTTTGAAATCCTGGGAGTATATAGCTCGGGTACATGGTGGCTTAGTGGTTATCACGTTTGCCTCACCCTGAGTGTGTGGAGTCCAAAGACATGCGCTGTAGGCTGATTGACGTTTCCAAATTGTCCGTAGTGTGTGAATGTGTCCAAGGTGCCACCCATCTTATGCCCCGAGATCCCTGGGATAGGATCCAGGCTCCCCTACGCCCCTGTGTAGGATAAGCGGTACAGAAAATGGATGGATGGATGGCAGTGCATAGTAACACCATACAGTAATGTTAGATGGCAGTTTGCTACTGTGGAGATTCCCTGGGAACATTGCATTGCTTTATGGAAGACATGGTTTCTTTACAATACTATGTACACCAGAACAAAGTCTTAGGCTCACATCAGGTGTCTTTCTGCTAACTGGATGGGAAGCAAAATGCTATACTGAGTACAACACATTGTGGTGTGAAGTAGACAGTGGTGATAGCGGGGGAAGTGCCTCACCTCGAAAGGGTGAAGTATAGAAATCAACATCTAGTCAGATGACATCCTGGTTATTAAACATCCTGGTTCAGGACTACAGAATCTAACAAACACTGAATAAGCTTTGTCAAGTTTATATTATATATATATATAAAAACTGACTCTAGGTTTTAGTTCAGTGTTCAGTATTAAACACACAGTATATCACCCACTGTGACATATTTTAAGCATATATTTTATTATTCAGATGGCTATATCCCAGTGGAGAGTGTGGAGTTGAATATTCAGGAGATGATGGTGCTGGGGAATAAATCTAAGGCTACTAACAGGACCAGCGTTAATGGGATCATAGACCCAGAGGCCCCCAGTACAGACATCAGGTAAGACATTGCCTACTAGTATAAACTGTGTTGCACTAGCACAACATATATTGTAGGTTATATTTTTAACTGCATTCATTGATCTGTTTGTTTAGTCATAATTAGGTTGCGGTGCTACAGTGCTTTTTGTCATGGTTCTGTTTCGCTTTTGCAGATCCTCACATCATTATAGCCTGAACCAAGAGAGCTGTAAGTTCCTATTTCTGAACTGTCTCACAAATGCATGAAAAAGCATGGCACTATTATACTTTCTGCATCTTGATTCTTGAACAAATTGTTCTGGATATTCTCTCATCCATATTATTAATATTTTAAAGGTTGTGATTTGATTTAGTCGTGTGTACTGTGTGAAAACTGGAATGTTTTTTATCCTCAGTCGAAGATGACAGTGAGGAGTGGATTGACGATGATGACACAGTTTTCCCAACAGCTGACACCACCGATCTGTGAGTACTGAGACAAAGTGTGTCTTCTCTACATGTAAATAATAATATCATAATATTCTTGTCTTGTGCTTTTGAATCTTTTAGACACGTGAACTGGAGGGCGGCTTCTCCGGACAATAGTGAGTCGTGAGAAAGCATGCTTTTGTTCTCCATAGTAGACACGTGACTTCATGAGTCACCCAGATATGAGGAAGAATATTAGAATGTTAATAGTGAATGTTGTATAGTGAAAACTATCCTTTTTTTCATAGGGTTTTAAAAGAGAATTTGAGCAAACATTGATTTTTAATTTAGAAAAGGGTTTGGCTTTTCTTTTTTTTTTTGGTGGGGTGGTGGGTTTTGGTGATGACCTCTACATCCAGGTTGTTCAGTTTTATGTCAGTGTGGCTGTAGGGTTTCATTCTAACCAAGCAGGAGCCACTCATCATCGTTCATTGAAAGTCAAGAATCATCTTATGTGTTGGATCACCTGACTGGAGCCACACTGATCCTTCTCGGATACGATTGGACTTGTGTGTGCTACATGGACAGAAGCTAGTCAAATTAGGCGCTTCTTGTTTATAGCCTTTTAAAATATGACAGGTCCAGACTTGCCACTTCAATAACTACATACTTTTTCTATTAGTCCCACTATTGTTACTGGATAATTCTTAGTAGTTACTGAATAATATGCATCAAGAAGAATAAATGGAGGCGTTAAAGGCTTCAAACTGTATATTGTATTGTTTTTATCATTCATTTCCTAATCTTGCATACCTCAGGTCCTGAGCCAGTTCCAGCTCTACCAACACATACTGATAGCAGCAATACGTTTCAGTAAGTGGCAGCCCGACTAACATCTTTCACACATATGCATATCTGTTTAATCGTTTTGTACAGACTTATGCTCATGTTTAAGCATGCTACATGCTACGTGCTTACTTCTGCTAGCAAGTTGTATCGGTGATGGCTGGTCACAATATTAACTGGTAAATTCTACTACTTATCTGTAACTTGTGTTACTCTTATACAGACACACAAGCTTATTAAAAGACACTCAGGACTTCCTAAAACACCATCTGGGCTTCTTACATTTTTAAAAGTCCATAATCATGCTGTTTCTTTCGATTATCGAGCATAGGAAACAGAAAAGCTGCACTTGCTCTTTGCCAGCTATTTCGTTCAAATCGAGGAACTTGTTTCTGACAGAAACTTTGTGGAATTTGTACAATTTATGCTTATATGAATGTCTATTTTCTTCAAGAAAAAAAATATCAAGAAAGTAATTTACTCATTCCTTTTTATTACTTCCATAATTATATTTCACGTGTCTTCTCAGTAACATGTCAACTGCTGACAACTTGTTATGGAAGTGTTATCCCTGCTGAAAAAAACAATAGAAACCCTCATAGAATTTGTAATGGTTTTAATGGTTATGATGGGAATTGAATTGATTTTAATGGAAACTGTAATGGTCCCTGTGGGTCTCTACTGGTAATTTCTTGCCTATTGATGGAATGTTATGTATAGTGGATACCATTAAGGACTTGCATCCATACTATGTAATGCAAACCATTTGGTAATGGTTTTAATGGTTAACAGCTGATGGATTGTAATGGTATTTGTAGTGGAATTAGAATTTCAATTATGATTTCTATAGGTGTTTTTTTTTTCATCTAGAGGGCATTTCGCAAAGGCAATCACGTACACAGGCTGCTTTAATTTCCAGCATGGGCTACAAAGAAATCAGTGCTTTATGTGAACTTTTATCTATAAACAGTGGTGGTGGAAGTTATTTGTTCATAGCAAAGAAGATGATGTGGATAGCAAAAATGGAACCTTCTGTTTACTTTTTCTTCAAAGAAAAACATCCAATTTATACCAGCCAGCCCTGAACTAATTCATATTTTTTATTTATGAATTCATATGTATGAGTTTATCATGGATCTGTTTCAATCTGAATTATCATGCGTCTTTGCAGTACAGGACAAGAAGCACTTCATAAACTGACGACCTTCTTTGCGCAGCCTCAAGTGCCCTCACTGCAGAACAATACACCGTAAGATTCAGCTCTCCTGCTTCTCAAATCTTTTAATATCTGAAAATAAACATTTTGGCTAGCGCCTGAAAGTATTTGTACTTCTCCCTATTTTTTCCTGCCTGTTTATGTGCGAAGAATCAAAGAACCAGAGCCGCTTGCCATCAGTGCTGAGGAACCAGCCAGTTCGTAAGTTTTTACCCCCCCCCAGAATGTTGACATGGTGATTTTGCTCCTGCGCTATGCTGTCAGACTGGTTCTGCATGTTGAATGCATAAGATTCCCCTGTCACAAAGTTATTCATTTAACCTGCCCTTCCTTCACTTCCTTCTATTCTGTAAAGACTCAAACAGGAAACAGATCTGCAGATCCTTCCACCGCCGGATTTGTATGCTGACATCGTCATGGGGTGAACAGAACGCGTTTATTCCATGTATGTGATTGAAATTAGGTGATTTATATGAGTTATATTGTATAGATATAGCAAGTACTCTCAGCTGCTTGATATGTACTCAGCTGCTCTTGCCTCACCAGTTGACATGCGATGGACATTTTGAAAAACTGCAATGTATGCTTCGTTCTGTCTGATGGTGCATTGAAAGAAAGAACTCGACTGCAACTCTTCCCCCTGGCTGATGTGAAAGAATGCTGTCAGACATGTATAAAAATGAGGTGTGGGTATGCACGTGGTATACACATGGTTGAAGGTGGGGTTCATTTACCTCCCATTTTACCTAAGAAGGACTTTGAACGGAGGAATATACAGTAACTAGTTTGCTGTGCAACGTTATTACTTTCCTTCTGGAACCTGGGTGTTTTTACTTCCACCATGTTATTCTGAGTAATCTGATTAAAGATTGCTTTTAGATGACGTTGGCTGTGAAACTGCTATGTAATACAAAGAGCTTGTAAGACAAAGCTAAACTGGAAAACAGTCAAAAACACCAAGGCAACCAATCATTTGGTTGAAGTTCCACTAACACTAAATGATATTCTGTTTCCTGTTAAAGACCTTTAAGATCATGTTGTGTACTTGTATAGTTAGTTATTTTCATGTAAACATGAGCCTCAGTTTATATTAAAGTATTCTCAGCACACAGTCTTTACAAAACCCAATCACACTTGACAGGGTCCTTCCATCTCAAGTGGTCCAATACAGGGTTGCTTGACCATTTTTAATTTTCCTAAACTTTTTGAGTGATTACCTCTAGTGATTTGGCATTGCACAACACCAGGAAACACCAGGTTTTTTGTTTTGTTTTGTTATTTTACTTGGTTTAACTATCTTTGTGTTATGGCACACAACAAATTTTGGTTATACAACTGTTTACAGAAACCTCAATATCTCGGCTCAGGATAGCCCCGAGTTAAGCTCCAAGTGGGAAAGAAATGGTGGTTTTGCAATGCCAATACATAGAGGTAATCACTCAACAAAAAATTTTAGAAAAATTAAAAATGGTCAAGCAACCAATTTTACAGTTATTGGACCACTTGAGATGGACTGACCCGACAGAAAGATGGATTGATTCCTGTTGTGCTTTGATAGTATTATATCCATGTACAATTATATTATTAAATTTGTGTGGTGTATGTCTCACCTGCTTTAGACTGCCTAAGTGTTTGGATAATGGTTACTTGTTAAAAAAAAAAAAAAAAAAAAGTAAAACAGTTTATATTACACATAGAGGTATAGTTTTGCTTCTTTGAGAACGATTGGACTTGGCACCCAGATAATGATAAAAACACTAAAATGCATGTAAAGCCATTTTGATAATCTATCCTAGCATATCTTAACCATATTTATTTGAACTGCTAAAATGAAATTATTTAGATTTCCCAATAACCACAAGACAATATTGTCATTTATATGCTCAATACACATTCTGTTTACTTTTTTTGTACAATAAATAATAAAGTGCAAATGAGAACAACATGCAGTGCATACTCTGTGGAAAAAAAACAACAAAAAAAACGTGCAAACTTGCACGTCGACAGTGAAACGCACACATAACACTGACTTCGCTTTTCCACACCAGGTATGTTATGTACACACGCTTATACAAGGCCCGACTAAGAAGCAAAAACACACTTTGGTTGCGTTTACTGATTTGGATGGTTGCCATGCAGAGAATATTACTCGTTTCCGTTTGGAGTGTTTACTGCACATTGTGTCGGAATTGTGAAATAATGACAAAACTTGTTTGCGTCTTGGCAAATGATCTGTTAAACAAAACTCGTTCAACTCGGTCATTACGAATCGATTTTCAGTGTGTAATGGTGCATATTCAGCAGTATGGGCATTGATTTTCTAAACATTTTGCAATCAACAGCTTAGTCAAAACTGACAACACCCCAGCAGCACCATGACCAGGTGAAACAAACTCTCCCAGGTTCTACGAGAGAGCCAATGCAGCTTAGAGACTTTTTCTACAGACACAATAAGGCACGATCTGCCCACTGACAATAAAACACACCCGCTCCTTGTTCAAAAATATTACGTGTCTGCAGTTTGTTCACTCACCACAGATCAAAGGATATTTATCTTTCTACAAACTCATCACTTCATCTAAGCACTTTCATGCTTGAAGTTTCTTTAACATTCAGATATGGATGGTGCATTGATTTACTGCAGCCTTATTGTGTAACAGTACAGTACATCTAACATGGTACAAAAACACACTGATGCACAAACACCATGCATTGACCAAAAGCCACTTCACATTCAGTGCAGTACAAAACAGAAGGACAGGAAGATTCAGGAAGACCAACTCATCCACAAAGGCATTAACTACAGAACAAATCCCCAGCATAGAGGACTCGTGTGGTAGAAGAATAACTGTCTTACCATGTGCTAACGTGTTAAAACAATTCTAGAAAAAATAAATAGGATATTCAAGAATATATGTGAGGCATTCTAGAAAAAAAAAAGAAAAAAAACTTAGCTAGAGCTGAATTCTCGAAAATAGACGAAAAACTTGGTTTTGTCCAAAATTGAGTTAGTCCACCAATAATAAATCTCTACTTTAGGAAAACATAAACATTTCTTCTTCTTTTTTTTTGTACCAAAGGGCAGTGATAGCTCAGTGGTTAAGATGTTGGAATCCCAGAACTGCCAAGCTGCCACTGGTGGGCCCTTGAGAAAGGCCCTTAACCCTTAACTGCTCATTTGTATAAATGAGATAAATGTAAGTCGCTCTGGATAAGGGCGCCTGCTGAATGCCGGAATGTAAATACCAAAACAATGTGGAAATGTTTTTTTTTAGGTTAATTTCTAACGATAGCTGTCTGCCTCAAAAGATCACGCTGGGTACGGGGCTAGTTTAAAAAACGCAGCAGTAAACATTCAGTCTGCTGAAAGATGTCTAAAACTTTGCTAGTTAGTGTGCTTTTCTCACGAATTGATCAGGACATAGGAGGGATTCATGCTGCAAAATGGAATTAATACAGATGCGTAATTCAGAAAAGAGAACTTATACACTCTGTACAGACAATAATGGACAAAGATTTAAAATGTTTCAATGGCCCAAGTCATTAATAACAAGAAAATTAGCCAACAGAACAAAACTTGTAGTTTTCAGAACTATATGCCTGTAAATATATAAATGTCCAAATTTGACCCTCTGAGGGGTTTTCGCAGGCCGCCACAAATATTTAAAACATCTCTCTCTCTCTCTCTCTCTCTCTCTCTCTCTCTCTCTCTCT
>JANDJT010000148.1:10728339-10744444 GCA_024331685.1 Stegophilus panzeri
AATAATGTATTCATAAATAATAATTATTTTTGATGTGTGATAAAAGAAAACAAAACATTTTGGTAATAATTTAAGAAACGTTCATGCTGTGGTTCTGTGTCACAGTAGCCCAATCACAAGCTGGCACGTTAAACCATGACATTTTTCAATCACCTTCCTGAATTCCCCAAGTCCTCTTTCTGAAGTCATCAGGTCAGAAGTAAACAAAGCCCCTGGTAGAAAACTATGCTGTCAGGGGCTCTGAAAATTCCAGCACTTACAGTAGAGGAACAAGATACACACATCTAACAGATCTGCACACACATGTATACATTCACACAGTGAAGCATAAATCATCAGACACAATATAATATGTTGCTTTTAAGGCATCAGAGGAAGCTTTGAATGGTTTAAATGCTCATGGCTTTAATCTCTTTGCCAAATGTCACCAAATACACCCCATCTCATGCTCCATACAGTATCATATATCTAGAAAAAAATTTATGCAGCAAAACTGCATTCTGTTGCTTGTTCTACTGTACATCACTTCCTTCTCTCTGTCCTTCCTTTTCTCTCTACAGTCCCCTCTGAATCTATTGGAACGGCAAGGCCAATTCAATTGCTGTAGACTGAAGACATTTGGGTTTGAGATCAAAAGATTAATATGAGGTGAAGCTGAAGGCTAAAACCTAATGTAGATGTTCAGAGCTATTTATTGTTTAAACAATCAGTCTAACAGGACACACCTGGGTAACAAGAAACACCTGTCAGTCACATGTTCCAATATTTTTCCTCACCTAAAAACTGGGTGGTCTGATACAAAAGATTCTATGTTTTATGTTGTTTAACACATCTACATATTAATACCAGGAAATAAAAGATGAAATCTTAAACTCTTATCTCATCTCCATCTTTTGATCTGAAACCCAAATGTCTTTGGTGTACAGCAAACAAATGAATTGGCCTTGCTGTTCCAATAGTTTCGGAGGGGACTGTATATCTCTCTCTATCCTACTTTCAGGCTCTAAATCTCTCTTCCACTATTCTTCTTTTGGCCTGTCTGTCTTGTTCTCTCTCTCTCACACTCTAAATGTCTCTTCCTTTGACTCTAAATCTCTCTCTGGATGTGCCTCTACATTTTCTCCTTGATCAAGGCCAGTATGTGGTGCTGAGCACAGCACTCAATCACTCTCTCGCTCTTTCACTTCAGCTTGTGGCGCTGTGTTGAGTTATCAGTGTCTCTGACTGGAAATTCCATTAATATGCAAGTTAACAGCACAACACCATCCAGCAGCTAAAAGAAAAGGCACTGTACTGAAGGTAACCATCTATATTTACTTACAGATGGAAGATCCTAGGAACTGCATACTTGCTTCTGCTACTCGAACTCGAAGCAAAGCCACGTCGGCACTCGCTTTTGTGCTCTACGACATCGATGGTGTGTATTTGTTGACATGCTTGTCATGCTCTCAATTCTCAAACTGCCAAACCATTCCTCAGAATACTTGCAATTAATTCATCACTCGACTAATACATACTTAAATAAAATAACTAAATACCATAAAATATCTCTAAAAATAAATAATCTAATATATAATAAATGTATAATCACCCTCTCTTTGAATGCATATAAACTTAATTTTTGGTATATCACTGCAATCAACCTGCAACTCAGCTACTAAACTGATTGATAAGAGAATATAAATAGATTATATTATCAAAATGTTATGCGTATAAAAACAAAATGGATGAAGCATGCTGAAACCTGGAAAGGCCCCAGAATGCCGTACTGCTACAATGAACTGAACCATCAGTATAGCAGCAAGCATCATGTCTATAATCATATCTAACTGTCTTTGTGAGAATTTAATTTGTGGCTGAATCTACAGAGGTCATGTAATTTAACCCCTAACCTATCTACAGATACCTGTTACTGTGCGTAAATGAGTGTGTGTGTGTGTGTGTGTGTGTGTGTGTGTGTGTGTGTGTGTGTGTGTGTGTTTCAGCGTGCCAGTGTGGTGATGAGACTGGCGCACATCTCGAAGAAGTCCATGGTATGGCTGCCCTGTCGTGGTGCCAGAATGGGCATGTTGCCTGGTAGAGAGCATGGCAGTGAGCTGCTGAGCGGTGGTATATCCATAGCGACGGTTGCCGAGTCGATGCTGAGACGGGGACGGTGGAGACCTGCAGCAGACCCGGAGCGCTGAGGTGTGGACGAGCCAGATTTCTGCTCGATGATATCATCTGGGAAGCACAAACACTTTTCTGAAAATTTCTGCCTAACACACTTTGGAATCCTGGGAAAGTTATATCGCTTTTTCACCAGACAGTGCCCAAGTGACCCGTACTATGAATAGGGACATGTGGATAGAGCTACAAATAGTACCAGAGCACATCACTATGTGACTTTATTTAACATCAGACAGTTTCAAGGAGTTGTTAAATTTCGAACAAATCTGAATTTTACAGATGTGACAGCAAGAATGTGACATGATATTCATCACTGTAATCCGTTGCTACATAATAAAGGAATAAAACTGCGCTTGTTAACCCTGCTCCTTGGTGAAATGGCCACTAATTTACCATCAGTAACTAAAATATGTGTGTGATTTGAGGCAGAGATCTTTTACTTTCTCTGAATCTTTCTTGTACTTTTACTTTCATTCTTTAAGTACATTTAAGAGTTTATATTTTCTACTTTGAGTTAACATGAGTTAGGTTTTGCACCAGACAGTACATCAATGCTGATAACAGTGTCTGTTAAGTTTCCATCGAGAAGAGTGGGAAATCTAGAAAGATCCAATTTGCTCAATCTGGACATCTGGAGTCAAATACACAAAACCGTTAAAAAAAGAAAAATCTTGTATGAAGCTAAAACATGCATCTAAACATACATCTCACACACCAGGCATTACTTTTCTTACATTTAACGGCATCTATTTTATTCAAATGGTGACACTCCTAACACTCATATTTATTCGTTGGTGTCTGTAAAGACTGTCTGAGAAATATAATCTTCATTTTCATATATAATGTATAATATATTATGAATATAATGTTAAACTCACATGTTCAACTTAAATCAACACATCATGGACTCATAATGCATGAGCACATACCATCAATGCTTTTGAAATCCAGTAGATAACTGCGGTTGTCCACCTGATAGAGCTGCAGGCTCATTTTCACAAAGTTTCCAGTCACTGGGTTCTTCCTGCGCACCCTCAGGTGATAGGGGTTCACCACCTAGAATGGACAAGACATCAGAGATACACACTTTAAGCATACACATCCCTATGAAAAAAAAAAGCCAGATATTACAGAGCAAGTCTAACTGAAACTCTGTTGTTGTTTTTTTTTTTCAACTGGGTAAAGATGAACTTTAGGAAAGGTCACACTATTGTCCAAACCAGTACATTTCAATGTTGTAATGTACTTCATTTTTTAAACCTTGGAACATTACAATTCAAATTTTGAAATAATCTCATTTGCATGTGATTTCAATGTTTTCCCAAAAGATTCCAAATCTTAAAGAAGCGAGCAAAAGAAAATGTCATTCATTACATTTCTAGTAACTAGTTGTGCAAATAGTCTGGGGAGCAAACAACAAAACTGTGATCAAATTATCACCAGCTAAACTCCAAACTGGAATACATCATCATTTATTCCAGTCTATTTCAGCATCCGATACCACATCTTCTCTTTATACATGAAATTTTCTACCTTAACCAGTTACACAAGAGGTTTTGCTACTTTAGCTGTTTCTTGTTCATGCTTTATAAAGCACAATTTCACTGTTTTTTTTCATCCACAAACAAGTAGCTGGAAATCCAATCCAAATCCAATCCACATTTGTGTGAAATCAATGTATTATTTGGCAGCATGTATTATTTGGCATTCACCTTCCAGTCATACTCAAGCTGCTTCATGGCTCGGTACACTTCAGCCATGATGTCGTAGGGTCTGCTCTGACTGCGGATACCAAGATGCCACTTAGCCTTTTTCACTGCCAGAGGTTTGGGTTTGGTGGTGTTCAGGGCGTCCAGTGGGCACCGGGCCTTGGGGCTGTCTGCCAGCAGTGGGGGCATCCTCTCAGGGTGTGGCTTGATGCTCTCGTCGATGAAGGAGGCAGCAGGTGGGCTGGAGGCCAGGTAGAACTCACTGGCCTGGTTCATGATACGGCGGTTGTCGATGATGAGGTGGTAGGCGACAGCCAGCTGGTCCTGAGGGTCGCCGCTGTACAGGCTGCTGAGCACCTCGGCCTCGGCACATTCAAACTTCTCACAAACGTCCCGCACAGCTTCCTCATCGACCGCAGCACTGTCGTATGAAGCGTCCTCCGGGAACAGGTAGCTGGGCAGATCCTGCTTAAACCATTCATCTTCTCTGAGGGGACACAGACACATAACCACCATTGGACACATCACATTGCTTACTTGACACTACATGACACTACATGAAACGTAAGTGGACACCTGACCATCACAGTTTTATGTGGGCTCCCAAACTGTTGCCACAAATTTGGATGCAAGAAATGGTCTTTGTATGCTGTAGCGTTAAGATTTCCCTTCAGTGGAACTAAGAGGCCCAAACCTGGTCCACCATGACAATGCTCCTGTGTACAATGCGAGCTCCATAAATACATGGTTTGCCAAGATTGATGTTGAAGAATTTGAGTGGCCTGCACAGATCCCTGACCTCAACACCAGTGAACACCTTTGGGATGCAGTGCAACACTTGACTGCACTCCAGGCCTCCTCACCCGACATCAGTGCCGAACCTCACTAATGCTCTTATGGCTGAATGAGCTGAAAAATCCCCACAGCCACGCTCCAAAATCTAGAGGGAAGCCTTACCAGAAATGTGAAGGTTATTAAAACAGAAAAGGGGAGACTAAATCTGGAATGGGATGTTCAACAAGCACATATGGGTGTGATGGTTAGGTGTCCACAAACCTCTGGCCATATAGTGTAAAGAGAAATACTTATTGTACTTTTAGGAATGCTTAAGTACAAATGTCAACTTCAACATTTGCTTGATTATTTTACTACAGTAAATTTCTCCAGATACTTTCTATTACTGGAATATTGCAGCTTTTTGATAAAGCATGTAATGCACCATAGAAAGATCCTTATTCTCTTTCTCTATTTTTGATACGCAAATATTTCTGATACGTAACTACAAATAATATCTCAGACTTTAAAACTTCAACAAGTAGTTTTCTTATGGGTAACCTTTACTGAAATTATTTCCTAATAAGATAAGAAGATATTTCCTAGTAAGATTTCTAGTACATTTACTGTTACTTAACTATTGGGTACTTTATACTAGAGGTCAACTGATAGTGGATTTTACCGATTAATTAACCGAGTAACTAAGTTGGGCGGTACCTGCCGATAACCAATTAATCAACTGGTAGTTTTTAAAATTGATACTGAATGAAAACATAACACGCTAAGTAAAATACTGAACTTTAGTACAAAAATAAACAGTACTGACTGTACTATAAAAATGTACTGTTCTTTTTTAATGAAATAAATATATAAACATTAATATATATTAACTATTAATAAATATTAACGTCAATTAAGATATACATCCAAACTGAACCGAAAAGTAACACTCCAAATAACAAATAAAAATAGAGACCTCCAAAATGAAAAAAATCCAAACACTTTAAATAACACAACCAAATCTGTCAGTAAAAATTTTACCTTTAGAGGCCGCTCTCGTACTGTATAATGACAGTGGACCCTTCTCAGCCGCTCCCGCAACGGGAAAAACTATTGGTGTGCCGATAACGATAGTTCCAGCAATCGTTTATTGGTGCCAATTAATTGGCAAAACCGATCAATCAGTCGACCCCTTCTTTATACAACACCGGAAAGGGTTAGGAGTTACTAGTTTGTGTTTATATAAGTTGTGTTTATGTTGTGTGGGTTTTTAAAATGTGATTTTAAAACCTGTTGCTTCATGATGTCTTGAGGCATCAGCATTTTGATTGTCTAACCTAATGTCTTTGATTGTGGCCCTCTTCAGAGGGTCCACCTGGAGCATGAGCATCAGCAGACTGGCCACAGAGCGATTAAGGTACTCAGGGATGTAGAAAACTCCTCCACGGATCTTCTTGAAGAGAGTGGGTACATGCTCATCATCGAAGGGCAAAGTGCCACACAGCAGAGCATACAAGATCACACCACAGCTCCAGATATCCACCTCTGGACCTGCGTACAGTCTTTCAGGGACCACACAATATACAGGTAAAGTGTGTTTGTGAGAACAAACAAAATCAACCTCTGTGTTTGATTTCAGTTTTGATCTAGTGTTTAAAAACATGAGGTTAGTTACCAGCCAGATGCCTTCTACTTCTACTTTTTGCACTCACATCTCACATCGGATGATCCACAAGCACAGGGAATGCTTTTGTGAATCTAAACTTCTACTAAATATTGTTTAAGCTGCTAAAAGTATATATTATAATAAGAGAGTGTTTTAAAATAAACTGTACTATAGTACTGATATACAATCAAAAGTTATACTGGAGCCAGAGTTGAGTTATGTGTACATTTGTATTCAGACATCAGATGTAACTACAGATTTAAGCACAATTCAGAGCTTGAACAGGATTTGTGTGTGGAGTTTGCCTAAAACAAAATCATGTCTCAGTTACACGTGATGCTGAACATGGACTTAAGTGCAGTATTCTTGTGCGATATCAACTTGATTGAGGAGCAGTATTAAGTCAAGTGCCACTGTCTAATACTTTCATTTAACCACAATATGTCATGCTGAAATTTATTTTCTTTCAAAATTACATATATAAATATAACACTATTAATTAATTATTAGTACTGTCCACAAAAAATGCTTGTGGAAGAGGAGACAGCATCTTAATTGAGGACACTTCTTAATTAGGACCAAATGTGTTATGGATAAAGTTAGGAATAACATTAGGTAATCTGTAAGTGTAATAGATGAGTGCTTGGTCATTATTATTTTATTCATTTGACTCAAAATAGCCAATTAAAAGTGTGATAAAATAACCTACATATCACATACACATTACATTTTCATGACCTCGGCCTTGTATCTGTGGCTTTATTAAAAAGTGCGCACAGTCGGTGCTTTATATAAAAAACACTAATAAAATGTGAAATTAAGTGCTATTTTATAAGCTGAAGAACAATGAGGTTGAAAGCCATATTGACCCATATTCAGGTATAAATTAAACCAAATTTACAGTGATAAATAAAATTAATACAACTATGCATGCAGCAATACATTGGCAACTAAATTCCTATTAAATTTATTCCAATGCTAGCCATTTTCTCATTCACATATATCATAGTGTTACTCTTTTTTATTTTAAAATTTTCCTTTGTAATATTGTATTTGACAGCAAAGAATTAACAAAAATGCGATCTGCTTCCTCAGTCTGCAATTTCTTTCTCCCATTTTTTTTCAGGCTTAAAAGCAAGTGCTTGAGAATAAAGGTGGTGGTCTAAGTGCAATGGAAAAACTCAGATCTCAGATGCTTCTTGTAAGGAAAAATCTGGCAACCTGAGATGCATGAACTACATGTAGATTTGCACAATCTGAATGCGGCACCCAGAAAATCAACTGATGATAATGATTTGCATTAGATGCTTTGGCAAGCGGAGATGTTTCAATATACAGTCTAAATCTGGCCTGTGAATTATCTAGACTGCACTTGTAGCCATTATAAAAATCACATTTTGATGAATGTCATATGAAAGCATGACCAGCCTGTCCTCTACAAAGACTAAGTACAGAGACACATGCAGTTACAACCATTTACTGTTTTGTTTTTTTATTATACATCACATAAGAATTCGTCAGGCAGTCAGTCTTTCATTTTAAAAAATGCAGGTGTACAATCACCAAGTAGTCATATATAAAGCAAAAATGGCAGCATCACATAGCATAGTCAGTTTGTCGTACAAATTAAGAATATGAGATCAGAGGTCATGACTTCTTACCTTCCAGAGATGACCTCTGGAGCAGCGTAGTTAGGTGAACCACAGCTTGTTCTCAAGAACTCCCCATCTGACATCATGTTTGACAAGCCTAAAAAAAATACAATAAAATATTTTTTTTAAAACACGAGACAACCACACTTACTCTCAAATAAAGGGAACTATAACATATTAAAGCTCAAGAGCTGTTCCTTTTAAAGCTTCAAAATGCAATAGAACAACTGCAGTACATTACATATAGCTGCCCTGAAGCCAGTCACTAGAATGGATGGATATTACAGTGCCATCGATTAAAGAATGGGAAACTAAACTGAGAGGAATAATAGAAATGGAATGAATAATATATAAAATAAGGGGCCTAGAAGCAGAACATGCAGAACAAGAAGATTTAGTAAGCAGATTAAGTTCCCCCCAACATTCCCATATGTACTCCCTTTCTGTCTTTCATTCTTTCTTTATTTATCTATCATTTAGTCATTTCTGTAATGATCTTAATATGGGTGTATAGTTACCCTTTTTGTGTGAAGAAAAATCCCAACTTTTCCCAACAAAATTGTAAATGCACAACTTGCAATAAAATAATAGGAAAAAGCTGTTCCATTTGACTGATTTAAAGATTCAAGTCTAACTGCAAAGGACAACTAATTGGGTTCAAAGGTCAACAAAAGGAAAAACACTCTCTTTTCAAGCCAGTCGCAAGTATGTAGATTACGCTTTTAAAATGATGATGTAAAGTCTAGGACTAGCTCAGGTGGGTAGAAATTATAATATACTACCCATAATCAAAGCAGGACATTATACACGGCACACGCGTATTCAAAAAAAGAGGACCACCAAGAGGGAGATGAAGGTGATAAAGGTCAAAACAGATACTTTCTGTGAAACAAAGTAAAAGTAAAAGGAAACAACTCTTTCTTGTAGCTTCTTCTTATGATAAGAAAAGTCACACATAGAAGATTAACATCCTACAAGTTTTCAGCAGCCTTTTGTTATAATTCATGCTTCAAAAAACTGCTTTTCCCTAATAGCTGTCATTACCGGGGCATTTCTTTCTAAAAAGGTAAATACGATCTCGATCTGACAGCTTCTTTCCTAAATGACCAAACGACCTGCTTAATAGACTAACTGCCAGAGATGATGGCAAAACTGCCTGTTGCTTAGCAACTCTCTGTGTCTGTGTACCGAAGTCAGCAATCTTGGCGTTCATGTTGCTGTCCAGAAGGACATTCTCGGGTTTCAAGTCTCTGTGCACCACCATGTGTCTGTGGCAGTAGTCGACTGCAGAGATGATCTGCTGGAACAAACGTCGTGCTTCGTTGTCCTCTACCTGCTCGGAGAGAAGGGAGAGAGAACGTGATGAAGAATTATTCGTGTGAATCAATCAATCAGTCACATCAATCACCCTATATAGTGTATCTCCAGGGGTGGACAAAAGACAAATTCATGAGCTAGCCCACCAGCAAAACAAAAGCTTCAGTGTGTGTCCCAGTTTCACTTTGTGGTTGCCCAGAAACCTGACCCGATGGGGTTAAATTAATACGTGGTAGCTAATATAATGTAATAACAAATTTAAGTATGCACTTAATGTAGCGTGCATCATTACATGTTTGCTGGGGAACTATGAATAAAAAAATAATAGTCGGGACAGGAAATCTGCGTGTCCCAGATGCCCATGCTAGTGATTTCCCACCCCCGATCAACTGTACAACAAATTAGCACAATACTTGTTTAAAAAAAACTATATAAAAAGATACACTTTACCTTTAATAGCCACGCACTGGACATTTCATTATAATCTACCATTGAGGTGCATTTTGCAGTTACTGACTGTAGCCCATTTGTTGCTATTCACAATCGGACCGCATCTCTACACTTTAGAGAGCATAATGTGGGATTCTTACCCTTCCATGCTTACAGATATAATCAAAGAGTTCTCCTCCAGATACATATTCCATCACCATGAAGAAGTCTGTGGGAGTACTGATCACCTGATACCTGCATAACACACACACACACACACACACACACACACACATTTATTACAGCAGACTTAGTGCTGTGCAAAGATTGAATGTGTAAATATTGTTTCAATTAAGATTGCTGTAGTATTTACTGTAGTTGAAGAGATTCAACAAGTACTGAGACTCACTCTACAATATTCATGAGTGGTGGCATAAGTTCCTGTTAAAATGGTATGACCTACGTATATTGTGCTGTATGTTTGTCAGCATTGCTTATGTAGTTAGCCCCATTATCATGAAATTGTGGTGGAACCCCAAAATACGCTGGCCTGTAAGTGCAAAACGTTACCAAACCAAACACACGACAGAAAAATCAGAAAACGCAAAAACAAAACAAAACCAAAACCGCAAATTTGGAAACATGACAGCAAAACCAAAAACACAACAGCACAAAATAATGAACATCACATGCTTCTTAGTGGTTGGACATGCCATAGTACTATCACAATATAATACGTGCACGTTTTCTGTGTCCTATCTAGTTATCCCAATGAAAACGATTTATGTCTGCATAGTGAGGAATAATTGTTTATCCTGAATAATCCAGCTTCCTTTAGCCGGGGTTTCGGCATTCGCATATTAATGCTGTTAATCTAAAACTGCATCACATCAATGTCCTTCATAAAAATAAACATGAATAAAGCATCATCAGATTCATTTTGGCTCATATTTCCTCTTACTGTAAACATCCTCCAGCTCTCCATTTTCAGTGGTCTCTTAGCCTGATGTGTGCGGTAGCCAATCAGCAACAAGCATGTCATGTTCAGTACGGCCCTACCCATTCTGTTCAAAGGTAATTCTGTTGCGTTTTTTGGTTTTGCTGTCATGTTTCCGAATTTGCTGCTGCGTTTCTGGTTCTGTTGTTGCGTTTCCTGATTTGCGGCTGTATTTTTGGTTTGTTCATGTGTTTTGCACTTATGGGACAAAATGAAGTTGGTTGAACTTGATACAAACGTTTGCCAAAATGCAATAAATGTAAAAGTACTTGGAACTTTGGTGAAAAATACACAACAGTTGGTGTAAATAGGGATATTAATACAGAGTGGGCCTCATTTATCGAGTTGGATACAAATGGGTTTGTGCGTAAATCGTTCACACGAGAGTTTACACAAGAAATTTGGTACTCATGGAAATTCTGAAAAAAGTTCGTATCCTACTCGTGCTACTCATGAGTGTGTGTAAATTTACTCATAAGTACCCTAACGTAACTCTTGACTTTATTGATTTCATATCATATCATTTGTATGGATTGCTGCACTGTCATATATGGATTATACTGCTGAGTTTAAATTTATTTTTACGCTTATTTCTTATTATGTTTACTGCGTTCAGCAGATGCTCTTAACCAGAGAAGCTTATATACAGTAAGTGCTTTGCTACATCTGCATGCTAGTTCACTAGGACAGTGATTGTATAGCATCAAGAACATTTTGTGAAAACCAGTTGCTTTACTTGCTTTATTGGCATTAATGAACGAATAGTAAAAATAACAACACTACAAACCTATGAATTAAGACAAACAAATCATTCAATTACGACAAAAGAAATGGTGCTGTATAAACAAGTCAAGTCAAGTGAGTATGAGCCGGTCTGTCTGCACATAGTTGCAAGCTGTAAACAAATGCCTCAGCTCATGGAAGATTTAGTGCTTATTATTATTAAAATTATATATTATTTTTATTGGCATAAAAGTGAGTCAAAATAACTTCCACTGCTTGATCATTAAGGCCCATTGTCCATAATTCAAATGACAATGTAAAGACTATTGGCATAATCTAGCAGGAATAATCTTTGCCTTGATATCAGCTGTCACTGTGAGAGTAAATGGCAGCATTGCCTGTTGCTGTACGCACACTGAGAGACCGTGCATAATTAAAGGTCAAACTGCGTATTTAATGGACATCACAGCCAATGAGATCTGACACGAACCTTTTCACAATGGAGCTATCAATAACACATGTAGCTCCTCTGGCTTTCACACGTTCATCTTTGATATCGTCTCCCCTAGAGGGACAGCGAGACTCCCGCCGCAGCTCGGAACACACGCCGTCTCCCTGTGAAGCGTCATGGCTGGGCTCTAGCTCTCGTTTTAACAGGCTTCTGTCTCCTCTTACTCGTTGCAAGCTTTCTACTGTTTTGATGACAGAAGACAGCAGATTCACTGCAGGAGAAACTGCATGAAAGCCTTTTTTCAGATCTGCTTGGCTCAGCATGCGGGAGAATGGTAGAGGATGAAAAGCTGCTGGAGTGGATATCAGGAAACTGTCAGGATAAGGGAAAATCTAAGGGGCTTTTACAACCTAGAAGCTGCTTGTATGCGCTCTACACCAATCAGCTATAGATATTATTAATTAATAACTCCTTGACTTTCAATTTAAAGAGCTGGGGGAAAAAATCATTCTCATTGTCATGTTATAGCAGATCTCTGTACTGTCCAGAAAGACTTAATTAATATTAATATTCAATATATTAATATTTTATATTATATTGTAGAGGTGTAACAATACAGTGTATCATATTCTTTTGTTCGATACGAGACTCACGATTCCAGACTTCATGTCAAACAGTACATTCAACAGGTTGCATAAAGTACAATCATACATCATACAATATCACATATTACATGATGTGTTACATGCCTCCTAAGCATACGCTTCTCTGTAGGGCTGTACGGTATACTGGTACTACGGTAGTATCACGATATTAAAGCTTCAAAATACCGCCGACGCCACTGTATTTTTGGAACAGTAGTAGAGTCAATACGGTAGTACCGTAAGTAATGTTGTACGTGCGGCAGTTAATACTATTTTCGCTAAAACGGCACATCCCACTGCTTTCTCCGAATACACAACGGTTAGTGACACTTCATTTAACCTAAATTCTTTACCTTAATCTTTAAAGATTTCCTGTTTGCTACCAAGAGAGCTAATGTTACGCTGACCGCTGTGTAAATAATAAAATTAGCCATGTTTGATAGTAAGTGAGCTAATGTTGTAGTTCATTTAAAAATTGAGCTATTTATTCCTCGTGATGTGTTCATTCTTAGCTCTCTGAGGACAATTTCCATTTGTATGATTTCATTGCTAGGGAACAATAGATGTAAAATGGGGCACACTGAATTAGTCACTTGCCAACTGTATGATTGTTCTTGAGTTTTTCCAACAGCCAGTTATTCATTCTCATTAATAAAGAGGAAAATTCGGTTTGTCTATTTTCATTCATATCTATGTATTTCTGTAAATTTGCTTCATTTTGTAGATTTGAATTATGAATTAACACAATATTGCGTGGTATCGTGATACTTCAGCTGGTATAGTATCGTAAAATATGTTTATGGTATCATGACAACCCTACTTCTGTATTGGTCTCTAAAGCTAGACAAAAGCTAGAAGCCAGACGTGCACACACACAACACTGTTGATTCACAGACTGGGCTAACGAAATCACCGCAGCAACAGAGAAATTCATATTCACTAGTGGAGAGTGCAGTATTATAAAATAGAGAGCTGCGTGACACTGACAGCACAACAAGCTAACAGCAGCATGAGAAAAGCCTTGTGCTTCACCAGTGAAAGATTAGCCATGTTTCATTTTGTTACATTTAAATGCTCTTTTGTGCTTTGGAAATGTTGAAATGGATCGTCATTATGAAGTTTTAATTATTGTACCTTTATAATGTTGAATGTTTAAATGAACTGAATGTGGAAACCTCATGTACATTCATATTCAGGCAATGCTTATTTTTGCTGTGTTGAAAATGTATCACATTGAGACACCACTGTATCGTATCTTATTGAACTTGAATTTTGTTGATCGTTTCACTCCGATTATACTGGTATAAATATCCTGTGGATGTACATCCAGGCTGGAACTAATATAGCTGCCGTGTAGAGGATAAACCGTAATAAAATCCACATACAACACAAAATGTACCCTATGTTATAGGCAGCTCAGTGGCACAGCAGGTATCGCTGCCACCTCGCAGCTCCAGGGTTTCCTCCGGGTTCCTCCTACCTCCAAAATCATAACTCTAACCCCTAAGTAAGTGTGAGTGTGTGTGTGTGTGTTTGTGCATGGTGCTCTGACGTACCATTATGCCTCATGCCCAGTGTTCCCAGTATAGGCTTTGGACTCGCCATGACCCTGACCAAGATAAAGTGCTTACTGAAGATTTACTCAAACCCATTACCTGTGAACTTATTCACCCTTGTGGAATATCTGAAATATTCTACAAATCTCAACAGGAACTTGCGTCATCACCCAAAATTTCCTGAAGAACATGGGAAGAAAATAAGTTTTTCTTTATTTTCAGTGACTGCAATATTAACTGACGGGGTCACCTTGAAAGTCCAACACTTTAACCCAAATTTATAGAATTAAAGTGAATTGTTAATTAAAAAGAAAGTAAATGATTAGAATGTCCTTAATGTTCTTATACTATAAGTATGGATGCTAGTTAACCACCTTTTGTGTATTTGCGTATATTCTAAACCTCCCCAGTTGTTACTATCAACCTTATTACTCATTTAAGGGCAAAACACAGTCACTGTGAAAATGAGTAAAAATTTTGTTGCTGGGAATGGAATATTTATTAAATTTCTGAATGGCTAGATTAATGTTTTCTTTTGATTCACTGTTGAAACATCCATCCATCCATTTTCTGCACCACTTATCCTACACAGAGTCGTGAGGGAGCCTGGAGCCTATCCCAGGGAACTCGGGACGTCCTGGACAGGGTGCCAACCCATTGCAGGACACAATCGCACACACACTCACACACCCATTCACACCCTACGGACAATTTGGAAATGCCAATCAGCCTACAATGTATGTCTTTGGACTGGGGGAGGAAACCGGAGCACCCGGAGGAAACCCCTGAAGCACAGGGAGAACCTGCAAGCTCCACGGAGGCGGGAATCAAACCCGAGGTAAGTGTCAAAACCCAACCACTAAGTTGAAGGCTTAATAGAATCCCACTTTAGATACAGTGGAACAGTAAAAGATTGTGGGTACAAATAAAATAATAAAATACATTAATAAGTACTTATGAAAGGAAAGTGGCTCGAGCGCAACTTTCTTCTCAGGCTCCGGTTTTAAGTGTGTGTGTGTGTGTGTGTGTGTGTGGGTGTGTGTGAGTGCATACTCTTCCACTCACAGCTTGATGATGTGTGGATGCCGGAACAGCTTGAGGTTCTGGATTTCTCGTTTGATTTTGCCGACCACATCTAGACTGCGAATCTTCTGCCTGTTCAGGATCTTAACAGCAACCTTGTGCCCTGTTAACTGATGCTCTCCGACTGTTAGGCAAAACGAACACATACACCAGTGCACAGATGAAATCTCAGTTGCAACACCACCACCAACAGTTTCGTCAAACACAGCTGGCGAAAGATCGGTTTGAATTGAAAGAAATCAGACTACAAGACCAGAGGTCAGTGACATCCTGCTTTAAGCTTCTAAAAAAACAATGAGAAACAAGGTTTCATTGTTTCAGTGTTAAGCTTCCCATCCCTGACTTTGCGAAGACAAACATGGTGTGATATGACCTGAAAGTGAAGGAGCAAATGCAAGGCATGATAGTATCATTACTTGGCAAAATAACCTTTCTCTGAATGTGCTTGCTTCACTTCCAAGTAAAAAAAAACATGATGTTAAGTGAAACCACACAGGCAGTAATATGATTTATAATGCCACCTGTTTAGACACCAATAATAATAATAATTAGCTATTTTTAGAGCATCACAATCTCATGGCATTGGTGCAGAAAGAATTTTAAGCTTTCCTTACGGGAAAGTGCCTTCATAGCCTCTGGATCACTATATATATATATATATATATATATAGGTTAGATATGAAGGCACCAATGATAAAATGATCAGTCACATTGTGCTTGAATTCCAGAATTTTAATTTAAAAGTTACGAACCTTCTTATGTCATAATACTTGAGAACAGAGAAAATCTTGATGTGTTCACTAGACCTATTCAGAGTCTTTATGAAGACACCAAAAGTTATCAGCCATTATTGTTTATATTGTGTTAATTGAAGCATGAAAAAATGCTTGCGCGGACTCTGATCTTTCTTTCGTGGGTATTCACAGTAATACAGT
>JANDJT010000148.1:10745812-10764085 GCA_024331685.1 Stegophilus panzeri
ATCAAAGATAGGGAGAAAAAAAGATTTATTAAATAATTTTAAGTAATAAAAACAACCTTAAAAATTACTCATTGGAAAAAGGTAACTCCAGTTGTCTCAAACAGGCCTCATAACCTGCGAAGGGGTGTGGCTCTACATTCCATTGTTGTACTTGTTGTTGTTGTGGTGGGGGCGTGGCTCTACATTCTGTTGTTATTCTTGTTGTTGTTGTGGGGGCATGGCCCTACATTCCATTTTTATTCATGTTGTTGTTGTGGGGGCGTGGCTGGCTCTACAATCAGTTGTTCTTCTTGTTGTTGTTGTGGGGGCGTGGCTCTACATTCAGTTGTTATTCTTGTTGTTGTGGTGGGGGCGTGGCTCTACATTCCATTGTTGTTATTATTGAGGCGTGATTCTACATTTCATTGTTATTGTTGTGGGGGCGTGGCTCTACATTCAGTTGTTATTGTTGTTGTGGTGGGGGTGTGACTCTACATTCAGTTGTTATTCTTGTTGTGGTGAGGACGTGGCTCTACATTCCTTTGTTATTATTGTTATTGTTGTGGGGGCGTGGCTCTACATTCCGTTGTTATTGTTGTGGGGGCGTGGCTCTACAATCCTTTGTTATAATTATTGTTGTTGTGGGGGCGTAGCTCTACATTCCATTTTTGTTATTGGGGGCGTGGTCGCAACGACTCTAGCCGATCATTCTAGTGAAAAGACACTGACTACGTTTACATGGACAGCAGTAATCTAATTATTGACCTTACTCTGAGTAAGATAATAATGTGATTAAGGTGTTTACATGAGTCTTAGAATATCCTTTCATGTACCCGTTTTACATTTCACGTATTAACATACAGTTCGTCTTCGTTATGGTACCGTATACAGTTTTGGGTATTTTATTTTTAATTTTTCGAACGCTTCCAGTGCGGTTAATTATTTGTCATGCTATACGTGCTAATAGACGACTGCTTGAACCCGTGGGCTGCGTCCCAAACTGCGTACTTACCTACTGTATAGTAGCCGAGATACATGTATTTCGCCTACTATAGGCCTATAGTAGTCAAGTACGTGGTTTGGGACGCAGCCGTGGTCTCGTTTGCCGTAAAATGGTTGAGCACTGCCATGTGTGATCGTGTCCTGTCACAAAATGCGGTGAAAACTCTCACACGACGTTAATAATGTGATTAAGGTGTTTATATGTCTGTAATACACCTCGATAATGCGACTAAAACAGGAATACTCCACATGTCTTAATTCCATTTGTGTTTACTTCGAGTATGAACTTAATCGGATTAAGGTAATTAAACATTGCTGTTTACATGGTTGTTTCTTAATCAGAGTATTGTCTTAATCGGGTTAATAGTGGATTATTGTTGTCCATGTAAACGCACTGATTGACATTTAACTTAAGATCTTTCGGCATCGTTTGATAATAAAGGCAACAAATGTAAAGGTAAAGAACAAGTTCATCCTCTACAACAGAAACAGAGGAGCGTTATGAGGCCAGGAAGCCACACGGGGGCGGTGAAGATCAGGACTGTACAGTACAACAGAGGGGAGGGTTTGGCGAGTTCTCCAGGCGCTCTGGTTGGTTTTTATCTAGATTCCCTTACTGCTTCCTCAAGGTCATGCAAACTGCTACTATATTATATCACCAACATACACTTGCACCTTTTCTCTCTGTACAGCATAGTGTCATAATACATAAATGTCCCAAGGCTATGTATTTCAGTACAGTGTGGACAAGCACACAGTGCGTTTGCCCATTGATCTTGGTCAACTGAATCAGATTCTCAGGATGAGACTGCGAAAAACAAGCAAAATGTGTGCATATATCATTAATAAAACTCTTCCTACCCGCGGTGATAAGAGTAAACCCTGGGTACAGGAGTAGACAGAAATAGTATGCTACAACGTAACATTTAATATTGCAGTTACATCTAGAGCCACATTTACTATATCAATTATAGTATAGTATTCGGGGGTTAGAAAGCAGTGCTTTGTTTAACTATCCCGCAGAACTGTTCAAGCTAACGAAGCCCCAACCAAAGCAAACAGCCCGTTTACACACAGTGCCAGTGGCATGTCGGGCTGAAACTCCGGGGCTGAAACTGACCGCCGGCAAGTAAACGGCTAACGGCCAAGAAAACAAACGTTTAACGCTATTTTCCCTTCAGCATCAGCAAAACCACAGAAAAGCCACACGACTTAACTCTTCACTTTGCCAAACGTGCCGACTCCGAGCGTGTCTCCAAGGATGTAGTGTCCTATCTTGACCCTGCCTTCGTGCTTCTGCTTCTCGGCCATTTTCCTACCCGTATTCCGTTAGCTCAGTGCAGCCAGAGTGCAGAAAAGGGGCGGGGCTCCACAGAGCGCAGGCACAATTTCAGACGGCGCTTCAAGCTGCTAGGATTAGCACCGATCTCAGATCATTTTGTCTAGTCAACAGTAAACAGTAAAGTGATATCCGCGCTCCAGGAAGGTTGTTCTTGGGTCAGTGCATCCAGGCGTGTACAAAATAGGGGCGGGGCATGAAAAGAACACATAACCACTTTTGAAGCAACACGTGTTAGGCCAAATACTGTAAGCAAATAAGGGTTATAACATGAACGTATGACTGATATGATAGTATGTATTGTAGTAGGCTATTATAATACATTTAAAAAAACCGAATTTAATTAAATAATGACGATTGATCACATGCTTTTATTTGTTCCAAACTGTTACTGGCGTATTTACAAATGGAAAATGACTATTAACACATTTAATAGTGTACGGATGCAGCCTGTTAGTATAGTCTATTATAGGGGATTGTTTTTATTTTTTATGATAATGCAGTGGTGATCACTATCAAGTTATAGTTAAGATATATAGATATTATTTTAGCTTTAGTTATATAGTTATTTTAGCTTTTATAGCCTCTTCTAATAACTTCTACACAAGAATACATTGTTTCCTTTTGAATTTAATTGAAATAACCTAAAGACATAGTGTATCTTATGAACTGCTTCTTAGATACATAAGATACAAAATGTTTCTAATCTATCTTTTAACACAGTACAACTGACTTGGGTTTCATAAATAGGAAAACAGCTTTGATGTTTTCATTAAACAAATATGTATTGTTCAATGCATTATTATTATTATTATTATTATTATTATTATTATTAGTAGTAGTAGTAGTAGTAGTAGTAGTAGTAGTAGCAGTTGTAGTAGTAGTAGTAGTAGTAGTAGTAGCCTTTACCACTAGGTGGCAGAAGTGGATCAGTGTTGAGATTTTATAAATAGAAAACGATCAAGCAGAGTATAAATATTACAGAACACTGTAGCAAGTAATATTCCCTAACCTTTGGTTAGGGGCACAAACACTCACCAGTGTCTTTCCTTCAATTATACGTGCATACTTATACGAATTTATACGATATTGCGAAATAATCATTATCATCATCAGAATGTATCTGTTTAGTGCTCATGGGTTACGTTGTCGCCTCACAGCTCCAGGGTCCTGGGTTCGATCTTGACCTTGTGGAGTTTTGCATCGTTTCCCTATGTTTGCATGGGTTTCTTCCGGGTTCACCAGTATTTTTCCGCACTGTCCGAAAACATGCAGGTAGGCTTATTGGCTACATTCATTTGTAGGTGTGAATGAGTGTGTGCAATTAACTGGCCTCCTATCTGAGGTGAACTCTCCTGCCTTGTGCCCAGTATTACCCGGATAGGCTTCGGATCCACCACCACCCTGACCAGGATAAAGTGGTTACTGACGAATGAATGACTGAATGAAGTAGGTATTGACAAGAGTGCCTAATAGTACCTAATAGTAATGAACATAAACAAACAAACAAATAAAACAAATAAATAAATAATCATTAGCTTAAAAGTTTTCACATCCTCTCTTTGAGCTCAGGTAAACTTGTACTCTGCGTAATATCAGACACTGCGCTAATTTATAACAAGACGGTACAAGTTCTCTCATCCGCTATGACGCATCAGGGTGTTTTAACGTGAGTTTTTCAGCTTTCACAACAGCGTGTTATTGTCTTATGAATGAAATGTGACTGGGGCTGTGCTCACGTGTTGCTCCACACTTAGAGCTCCGCCGGCGTGCATAACTGTCCGAGCTCACAGCGCACAGGCGGGGAGGAAGAAGGGGGCTGAGCCGTTCCCTTGCGCTTAGCACGAACCGTAAAGGGGAGAAGCAGGAGGAGGAGGAGGAGGAGGAGGATGATGAGGAGGAGGTGGAGATCAAGCAAGGATTCTTAAATGTGGAGCTGGACTTTCAGCACTTTTAAAGCACCGCGCTCTCTGCCTCTTCAAAGACCCCTCAATCCAAGTGAACTGCAAGGTTTTTACTACTGCATAGGTTTGATTTGAACGGTACTCTTAAAAAAACTTAAGACAGTTTTCTCCGTGAACAAATCACGTTTCGTAGAGGGGACATTTGGACTTTTTTCTTTTTTAATCGCAACTTTCCAGGACTTCTTTCCAAAAACAAACGGGATTCCTTAGACTTGCTGACACGTCCTTAGGCTATTTTCTAGGACTCGTAGGTTAGTGTATGGACTGAGATTTTGATAGAGAAGTACACTGTCTGTTGGATGCAATCGTACATGTACGAGAAAACGATGGCACCCGAAACGAGAAACGGCGGCACATCGACGTTCAACAACAACGGCACTGGCACAACCAGGAGGAAACTGTTGATAGTCCTGGATATCATCTGCCTTCTTTTAGGTGAGTGTTGCAGCCGTGCGTAAAGAACAACTTGAGCCAGGATGGGGGTTATAGAATTAGATTCAGGCTTGCAATAGAGAGATAGAGAGACAGACAGACAGCAGACAGAGAGCGCTTCATTAGGCGGCAGTTTTATTGTTATAGTCTACCTTTCCCTTGAAATGGCCCGAAACAAAACAAGAAGTTCTGTCTTTTGATATTTAAATAGGCTATATATACACACTATACAGTGAGATTCCTCCTGCAACGTGCAAATCTCTCTCGACAGTCTCACACTTTTAATTCCTGACACTTGTGAAGGGTGTCGTTGTACATTGTTATCACGTTAAGCAGAGATGTAAAGTGCCGTTATAAACAGTCTTATCACGGGGAATAGGGGTTGGGCACACAATGCACTGCTAGTTCAGTATTTACTTATTCTTAAATGGAGGCTAATAACGGTTATATGATCATAAGAATCGTCATAATAGCCTATTCAGTGTTCTATTTTGCGCTCTTAGACGTTTCTGTGGGTTTGGTGAGAAGTTTGCGCATCACTTTCTACGCGCATCTTTACAATCTGCCTTTAAAACACTGATATAATCAGTATTAGAAAGTTTTTTTTAAGGTTCTGGGTGAGTTTGGGAGTTCTGTAACGCTTGCCAGTTTGCTCAAGATCAAGGTCCTAGTTTGATTTCTCTTTTTTCCCCCCCTCCCTTTATGTAACGGTTTTTGGAAACTTTTTCGGAAACACTTGGAAAGATACTCTTCTCTAACCGTGTCTGACATATTAAAACCCACACATGCTGAAGTTTAAAAACAAAAAACAAAAAAGCAAACAAAAAAAAAAACCCTTTCTTTTTCCTGTGCAGCCTACTTTTGTTTGCATGCACAGGCCAGCACTTTTCATCAGACACGCACCTGCACTGTCTACATTCTTTTTATATGGTGTGGGGAACAGAAATGTGACTTTGTGCATGTTGGGTCTCTGACTGTAGGGCTGACAGATTGGATCCACTGCATCTATCAGTCGATTCTCACTGAAACTTTAAAGTGACTAAGCAAATGCTTACATCTATGGTTCATCTACAGCTCAAGAGCATCTTATATCCTGTCTGGTAGCATTAAAAATAACCTAAAAGGAATGGTAAATCATTTAGTCTGGCAGCATTTGAGGTCTGCTCAGCAAGCTGTTTGGAGGGTGTTGATGGCCGATTCGCCTAATAATTGTTTGTGCGCCTGGAAAACATTAGAATGGTATAATCAGTTCACTAATGTCAGTCAGTGTTCAAGGATAAAACGTTGCAGCAAAGTTAGACTATACTATATTCTATCTTCCTCAAATGTCAGCATTTAGTTGACTCTCAGCAGATTTTCAAACTTTAACACAACGTTAAATGTACATTTGGGATTGGGATTTGGGATTGCAAACGTTCTTTGGAAAATGTTGTGCATTCATTGTGCGGCCCCAACATTGTGGATCCAAATCCAGCATTATACAAATGCAAGTCAGTATTCAGAGCTCTGGGATTAGCAAACATGAGGCCAATGGTATACATTCTACAAATCCCTTTCTTCAGCTGCCTTGCCTCTTTTCAAACCACTACACTGCGTCATATCAGCTTTCTTTTAGAGTGGAGACAGGCCAAGTGCCTCTCTGGTCTTTGTGTTTGTGGAATGTGAGGGGAAAAATGGCATAAAAATGTGTGTTTTTGCTTAAACCGTTGCTGACCCTTCAGCATGCAATTGCTTTTGTATTCAGAAAAAGATGAGGCAAGTCCGAGAGAATAAGAAAGGGATTTCTTTTGCATTACTACATTTGATAACCTGCTATTTGATGCACCTACACATTGCGATATTTTGTTATAGCTGTTATAAGTCCAGGATATGACTACAACTGTGATCACAGTGCACTCACCCCTCCAGTCTGCCCTCCTTTCCTCTTTTCCTAGATGGAAGATAATGAAAACAGACACATTTTACAGTGTTTGCTTTACATGCACTTTCAAACAAGACTCTTATATGTGGTTCTTATCAACGCAGAATGCCATAAACAACATATGGAGTAAATCTCCTGTTTGAGCGCACTTCCTTCTCCAATTAATAAATGGCAGTGGCATCAGCTTCGTGCATCAAAGCGGGATAAAAACGAACATTCTCTTTGTGATGCTAAAGACAGGGCGGTTGCTCTCCTTTATGTTGTGGGGTGGATGGTGTTGTGAAAGAGAGGAGACTCATTAAGATGGGGACTTGAGGAGGGGGGGTGCAAAGTTGTGGGCCACTTGAAGAATGTCTGATTGAATGGGCTTTGTTCAGTGTGATGCTGGATGCTTGGGGTTCCATCTGTTTAATGCTGCCTCGCCTGAATTCCCAATTTACTCTCACTCTCTACATAAAGCCTTATACCTTGGGCATAGTAATAGAAAGTCACTGTGCTTGTTGTCAAATCCTGACCGCATGACCAGTGGTAGACTGGGACTTGCTGCCATTTATGAGCAGACTTAAGGTGATTCTGCAAATGCAAGCAGTCAGACAGATCGCTGCCTGAGAAACCTCGCCTCCCACTGAGCTCCTCCAGAGAAAGTGAAGCTCAGGCTCGCCAATTAGCATACAGTAGTGCACTAAAGCACAGGAGGTTTGTCCTCCCATATTCCCCCCTACCCCCAAGGGGTTAGTGGGGGGTTACACACATTCTGGTACATGCCACAGCCACCAAACAGGCTTTCACCCTCTCCTTCCATCTCTCATTCTTTATCTGTGTTGCTTTGGTGCGGCTGGTTAATCCGCTTTTACTCAAGAGGGAAAAGTGTAATTGTAATAGCTTATAATGCTTATGGCTGTGTAATTGTGCAACATTAGAATGTTTATCGACCTTCTGCCCCCACTGTAACTTCCTTTGAGATATTTGTTATGGAGAGACTTGCTTGTTGGCGGCCTTTCGCAGGAAGCCGCCTTCTAAAAGTGGCCCTTACCTAAGTGCCACTGTGCTTCAATGACTTTCCTCAAGCACACAATGGAGCTGGGATGCCATTCAAGGCAGGATGGAGCCCAAGCACGCTCTGTGCATTTTAAGATGGTTCAACACACATTGAGCCAACTTTTACTCCAGTAAGCTGCAGGGAATTATGGAAATGCTAACACTAATTGTTGGCTGTTTTATGCATGGATATGGAAGGAGAGTCTGTCTGCAATCAGTAGTGATTGAAAAAGAGTGCTCTCCAAATTATAGCAACACCAGAACTACCTGGAACTCGCTTTTTCCTCCACCTGGACCAGTGTGTGATCAAAGTGAATAAAAAAAGGTTTGATTGTCTTGATTTTGGCCATTTATGTGAAGGTATGAACGTATGACTGATATGATAGTAGGTATTGTAGTAGCCTATTATAATACATAGGCTATACATAATACTATAATATAATACAAGTCCTATGTGAAGCGTGGCATTCCAGAAAGGGGGTGGCGGGTTATAGCATGCTGGAGAACCCATGAGAGCCGCACTCATTTAGTGTGCCTGTTTTAACCTCTCGTTTCACAGAGGTGCAAACATAGTCACGTCTATAAATATTTTCCAAGATTTCTCAAATGCCTGGTCCCGGGTCAGCATAGCCCCTGCTCTTACGCTGACATCTGGTGTAATTTTTTTGGCTTGGGCGTCTGCAGAACCGAACTCAGGAAAGGGTGGGAAGAGGAAAAGGTCGTCTTGCTCTCTCACTCATTCTGCTCTTGCTCTCTCTCTCTCTCTCTCTCCATCCCTTACTTTCACTCTTTGCCCTAGATGTGGCCAGCTTTGCTGTGAAACGTAATCCCTCTCTTTTTCCAGACCATTTCCTCAAACGCAAAGCCTCTCGCTCCCATTGACTGGGTCATGATTGCAACTCGAAGCTAGCATAGTATTCAGGAAAACCTGCCGAGCCCAAGTCATCCTGCAGCAGGAATGTTTCGTCTGAGATTGCACTAATGGTACACTTCATAGTTAAAATGTTACATGTATGTTTGACAAGCAATCCATCATAATTTTAGACAAGAGTCCTCTGCTAAGGGGTTTCAGCAGCAGTCAAGCCGAGCAGGCAGAGAGAGGAGCTATATTCCACTCTGTATAGTTATACGTCTGTTATATTCTCAGACATGGTGCAGGATGTTTGGCATGTTTACAGGCTAAGCTCTACGTTTGCAAATGTACACCGAAATTGCATGAGCCAGGCGCCGGCTGAATGAGCAGTGTTAAGGACGAGGCGACTCTCGTGTGCACAGTACACGTCAGAAGCCACTATCCACTGGGGCAGGGCAAAAAAAAAATACTGTGATTGTGGTCAGCTGAGTGGGCTGGGAAGTGTGAGGGCCATAATTTAAGAATGAGAAAGAACAGCGTTGCTTAGAGAAGAAGAGTTTCCTTTCGAGAAAGAAGCTGGAACACAGCGAAGCCCACAGTTGGCCATGAGATCTTGTCCATGTTGTAAGTCAGTGAGTAATATTGAATGGCAGCATTTCAGTATGCTGTATATGCTCATATATCTCCTATTCAAGGGGCATCATGGCTTAGTGGTTAGCACGTTTTCCTCACACCTCTGGGGTCGGGGGTTTCGAAATCCACCTCCGTCTGTGCATGTTCTTTCTGTGCTTTGGGAGTTTCCTCCTGGTACTCTGGTTTCCTCCCCCATTCCAAAGACATGTGCTGTAGGCTGATTGGCATTTCCAAATTGTTTGTAATGTGTGTGTGATTGTGCCTTGTGATAGGTTGGCACTCCGTCCAAGGTGTCCCCCACCTTGAGCCCCATGTTTCCTGGGATAGGCTCCCCTGGGATACACAACCCTGTGTGGGATAAGCCATATGGAAAATGGATGAATGGATGATGGATGGATATATCTCCTATTCAGCAGCTATTTAGTTGAACCTAAATTCAAATTGTAGCCTGGTCTGAACATATATATTAACTACAGAGCCTGTACTGCCATCATGTTGTCATCCAGTGTATCCAAATGACAATTAAATTAGCAGTTGCTTTGTTCTAATTTGTCATTATAGCATCATGTTGACTTGCGAGTCTGCATCTGAAGTTGCATCAATATTTATGAATCCATATTTATTCACTGTATATAGATACAGGTGCTTAACTTGGATTTGAATTCAGATTCAGATGATTCAAATTTGTTCACGCTATGAGACGGATGTTAATACCAGGTGTGAACCGTCTTAAATGATGACATATCTGCTGGCAGTGTGTATTTTTGGAAGAGCGTATGTAGATGGAGTCAGATTAGGTGATGCCATAGATGGTTATGTGTGAAAGCTGTGTATGTGTGTACATGTGTGTATGCTGGGATCAGTAGAGTCATTTAGTCTCCCTTCCACACACACTCCATAAACCACACCATCTGAGTGACACCCACAACCCACTAATGGGTCTGTCAAATGGTAGGGCTCAAGTTTGCGACTGCACCAGTATACTGTCTGTATGTTTGTGGCTGGTCAGGTGATTTGCAGCCCGGGATTTATTAGACGTAACAGAGTGCCTGACGTAGCAATTAGATGCACACGGTTGTCTTACAGCTATGTGTGTGTGTGTGTGAAAGAGAGAAATAGAGAGAGAGAGGGTTGATGTTATCAAATCCTATAACAGACATCAGGGAAGCAATGAAGTGATAACAAGCCTCTGGCTTTTGTTAAATACCCCAGAGTGTCTGTTTTCTAGTGAGCCTGCTTTATCAGCCAACAGTTGACCAACACCATATGCATTTCTCTCCTTTTACTGCCATCTAACTGTATTCAAGAACAACAGGAAATCCACGTAATCAGTTGTTGTGTTTAGGATATACTCTAACAACCCCCTCTTTGTTAGCAACTTTTCAATGGAAATAATTTAGTTATTTACAGTGAGATTTATTGCATTTTATTTTCTCTCGTTGGCCATCTATAATCCATTGTTTCAGCAAATGAGGCATTATGTGTTTGTTTGTTTGTTTGTGTGAGTATAGGATAGTTGGTTAAAGTGTATGTTAGAAATAGTGACCTTAGCAAAGGCTCTGCTTAACCCACTTAGCCTTGTCCAGAACAATTTCTCTCAGTCTCCTGAGCTTAGTTAGCATTCCGGGGTGTTTTCAGGAATGTGATTTTGTGGAATCTGGTGTGTGTGTGTGTGTGTGTGTGTGTGTGTGTGTGCGCTTGGAAGTGCATAGTCTGAGATCTGAGATGAGATTTCAGGAATCCTGTGTGGGCATCTGTTAAACAAACCGCATCTATGTCCCAAAGGCCAAGGACGACCTCACTCGCCCCCTCTCCCTCTTCTCCCTTTCTGTCTTTGGTTAAAGTCTGGGTGTTCTGCATTCCTGTGTTTGTGTTGAGCTGTCCAGTGTGTAAAGGTCCATCACCTCTGGGTCTTTCGCTACACCTCACACTCTCATACATTGTCCAAGAAAGAGGCAAGAATATAATAACGGACAATTAACAGGCTGTTATGTTCTGTGAATTCCATTCAGTGAGATTAAGCTAAACTTTTATTTAATTGGAAGTGTAATGATTTTTTTTTTTTTTTGCTGAAATGCATACACGTCCATGCGTGTCCATGTGATGTCAGTATGTGTTTTAGTGTTGTTTATCTTAGTCAAGATAGCATGTGTGCTATTCAAAGCTCTGGTTTCCCAAACTTAACTACAAAGAGGAAGTGGAAACAAACAATATTTAAAAAAAAAACCCCAACAGTTTTTCCCCTCAAACAGGAAATTACATATTTCTTTACCTCATATCATATTTGAACCCTTCCTGTGTTCTATATTTGTAACATATTTATTTTTTTCTTCAGGAAACCTGTCATTCTGAATGTAATGTACTTGTATTTATTCTGGACAGCTGATGTATGTTCAAAATCATTCCAAATAATGTAAGAGCCGTTAACATCATTATGTTGATCTAATTAGTGCCACGATTGGCCTTTTGATAAGAAATATGAATTTGTTGATATCCAGCTGCTAAATTCTGTGAAAATGCAGCAGGTGTTGATAAAGAGTGCGTGCCATTTGACCCAGTGGGCTGCTCAGTGCAAGTGTGAACTGAGCTTGGCTAAAAGATAGGGATGTGTTGCATAATTGACTAAACCAGTTATATCAACTTATATTTCTCATTGTTATTAATCAGTCAAAACAGCACTTCATAATGGCATCGATTTAGTCAGTGTGTTAGCTGTACACCAGTTGGGAAAAAAAGTATAAACAGGATATTCAGATATATTTTGATATTTATTAAGTATTAACTTAAGCATTTATTCTTCGTATATATTGAATTCCAAAAATGTAAGACTCACATGTATGGATTAAACTGAAACACTCACTTCCAGACCCACACACATGTTAACACACTCCGATCCAGACGTGTAAACACATCTGTTTTCATGCCACGGATCTAAACTGGGTCTAAATGTAGTTTTAGTTGTCTGCATAACATGAGTATAGAAATGCTATGTATAGGCATGGTTACAATTTTCTGACCACAGCAGACACTCTCTGTGTCTGTGTAGCTTAAGAGCGACATGGGATTTGGCGCTGAGACTGAGATTTTAGACCATGGATTTTGGTTCTGGATCACACAATCACATTATCACACTGAACATGTTTTTTTGTTGTTGTTTTTTTTACACACACAGTTTTCGGGCATTTTCATAGATTTTTCATTTCGTTGACTTTTCCTGGTCTGATTAGTGAAGTGCTGACATGGCTTGTTTATTTTTTTAAAAAGTCAACGATGAATACAGAATGTTTAAAGACGAATATCCAAGCGCTGCTACGAAACAAAACACTCTGAATTGCTGAGTCTTATTTATAGGCATGAATGAATCACAAATGGTTAAGCATTAACCGGTCCCTCTAGGATTTCACGATTTTGTGATCGAAGAAATTAAAGCAAAATCAAGCAATATTCAGAGGAGTGTGCAATTGTTCAAAATTACCGCAGATTTTATGCAGACTTGGGCCAAAATGCATCATGTGACATAATCACAATGTGCATTCAGCCAAAACCCTCTTTGATTCACGATTGAAAAGGTTTTATTTATCAACAAACATCACAGCGAAGACTGTGCGAACCAAATTTCAATCACAACAATCACAAAAAACTCCACAAAATCCTGTTACGGACTGATTAAAATATAACTATCGTCGCCTTTCGGTCATGTTAGTTGTCCAGACCTTCGTAAGCAAGGAAATGGACCTTGAAAAATTTAAGTCGAGTATTCCTATTTTTCCTATATTTAGTTGAAAGTCATCGTTTGCTATTTCGCTTGCTGGTGTGAATGCAGGGAAAGAGGAAACTGTGTAGGTGTCAGTGTTGTGCTCGTGTGTTAACATATTATCAGCTCTGTTATATTGTAAATTCAGTAAATAATACTGAAATATAGGTTTATACTGTAAGTACATGGCCAGAAGCTTCTCAGTGTTGACTGATTGTGAACACACGAGCCTCAGATTTGACTTGTGACTCAGCAGAATACTCTATGATAGTTCAAGACCTGAGTTATGACCCAGTAGACCAGCACAACAGACCATATTAGTGCTTTTAGCAGCATGATTTAAAAGTCTCCCATCTCTTATTTTGACATGTTAGGGTATACTGTGAGCCTCCTTATTTTCTTTAAGAAAACCACAGTAAATGATATTTATGCACACCCACGTCCCGTCTTAGGTAAACACATCCCTGCCTGATGTACGGTAAGCACCATGCGTAGTGGGTGGGATAGGGATCAAAAAGGTAAAATAACAGAGCAGCTTCAATTCAATGCAATGTAAAAAAGCTCTGCACTGTGATTTCCCCCTAAACATGGACAATTTCTAAATATAGATCAGCATCTAAATATAGATGAATGTACACGGTTGGATTTGATGTGCTACCAGAAATCAAAACATATACATCCATATACTGTATACCCCTCTATCAGCAGTGCAGCACTGGACGACTCTGCCCACCATGTGTGTATGTGTGTTAAAAAAATTCAGGACCAGGTCCAGGCGCTGATATTCTGTGAGTAGAAATTGCTGCGTGTAAGCATGTTTTTCACCCCACAGCGAATCCAGCGTATTGAGGCACTGAGAACACTGAGCTTAGCAGCTTGTACAGACAATGCTGAGTGGCGTTTGTGCGATAGAGACAGTTAGAGACAGAGGAATGGTAGCTCTTACTCATAGTACTCACACACACAAACAAATCGTCACTGACCAAGAGGATCACAGAACACCAAAAGTATCAAATGTTTAAACTGAGGAAATGTACCATTTTAAGGAAAAAAAATAAGGTAATTTTGAATAACATATGGGTTTATCAGATTTGCAAATTTGACACAGTGTGTGTGTGTGTGTGTGTGTGTGTGTGTGTGTGTGTGTGTTTGTGTAAGGGTCATTAGCCATGCAGAGGTGACAGGAGAGAGGATGTGTAGCAGGCAGGCCACACATTTTGGAGTTCATAGTTCATAGGACAGAGGTCAGCTAGATCATGAGTTTGAGTTTGCAGTGATGGTGTGCCAGACACGGTGCATGTGTGTGTTTTGGAAATTCCATACCAGCTTGCAGTACACCTCTGACTCCTGAGGAATGCCACACAGTGCAGCCTAATACCAGGGAGCAAGTGCGGCGTCATATTTTTAAAGCACACGGCCATAAAGTCACACACAGACACATACAGCTCTAAATATACAGACATTAAAGATGGATGCAAAAATCTCTCTCTCTCTCTCTCTCTCTCTCTCTCTCCTTCTCTCTCTCTCTCTCTCTCTCTCTCTCTGTCTCTCTCTGTCTCTCCCCTTCCTATCCCTGCCACCTCACTCTCTCTTATTCTCTCTCTCTTCCCTCTCTATATGCTCCCACCCTGAGTAATTAATGAACTTTTCCTCTAGAGTTCCTCTTGTTCCCTACAGCAGTCCCGACCCCCCAACGATTGTATTTTGTTGCTCTGGCACAGGCGGATGAGGTCTGGCAGAACTCCATTCGTTCTCCACAGGGCCATTCCCACAGCATGCTGTATTCTCTCACTCACAGCCTCCATACACCACCCCTCTCCTGGATTTCGGACTGTGATCCGACCCCTGACCCCTGGGCCTCTCCTCCAAATGATTGCCGTTGACAAACCAATCAGGAGAGCTGAAACCTAAATTCAAAACAAACCCCTTCTCTGTGTGGAATACTGATGCCCCTGTGAGGCTAAAATGCTGCGCTAAAAGGCTAATATGTGCTGTCAGTTATGGCTTCAAGCTGAAACCCTCCTTTTCTGTTCACTACTTAGCAGTGAGCTTACTGTTCTTTGTGCCCTGTTTAACCCTTTTGGTGATTTTTTCCCCCATAGCAGTACATTTGGATACTTTAATTTAATGCTCTGTATACGGAAAGTGACATAAAAAGTCATTTGCATGAAAAAAAAAGAATGTAGGTGGACATGTGACCAGGACTAAACACATGATGACATCATAACACTATTGTCATGTTACTCCATAGCACATATGTATTGTTCTTAAATTTTTAAACAAGTCATTGCAGCAGCAGAAAAGCTTTGAATATCAGAGATGACTAACATGCTACTAACTGGCTGACTTATCAGTTTGACACATTTCCTTTATTCACACAGTGCCAGGCTATTAGCTGGGTGATGATATAAGTGTCACACAGGAAGAACAAATTTCTCCATATCAAGTTGTGCGTAAGAGCACAGTCCCCCTCAGGCAAAAAACAGTTACGTGTGTGGGAGGTGTAAGCGTCATTCTTGGTTAAAATTATAGTAAACTGCTGACTTTAAATGATTGATGCGTCACTGGTTGTTTTTGTATTAATGTCACCAGGTATATTTAAAATGGGTTTAGGAGCGAACATGAAGTTTTATCTGCTTTCAATAGCAGATAGTCAGCATCTAATGTCACTTTAGACATATGAATCACTAGTTAGTACACTGTTAGCATGACATCAACTTAATATCTTAGATATTTTTTTTTGCATGGTGATTCACAGGAATGAATGAGGAAATGTTACATATACAGTATTTAGCCTGCTAATCTGCCATTCCTGCAGTTAAGCCGTGCTCTCAGTTAAAATGAGATATCTTAAGCACACTAGCTGCTAGGGCACGGACACTTAGATGCTCTGATTGACTCTGCTACATGCCTCCTATATTTCTTGACATGGTCACTGTCAGTAATTGTTTGCTTGTTCCAAGGTCATGACAAACAACATCTTGTGTTCAATTTTTCTCATCTTATCTTCTTTATGTATTCAGGCTCCAGAGTTATGTATTTCTTACTTAGCGCCGTCCCACTACAGGTCTGGCTCGTGACCTCTGGCCCTCTGCTGATCTGTCTTAATGCTGTCAGTGATGGCGTTGTGGGTTTAACAGAACCTCTGACCCAAATGTGTCTGTGTTCACATATGCGTGTATGCGAGTGTGCTGTTGATAGACTCCCCAGCTAAAGGCTTTGACCTTTGTACTCTTCTCTTTCCCCAATTTTGTGTGTGTGTGTGTGTGTGTGTGTGTGTGTGTGTGTTTTCTTTGGAGCATGTCACAGCACATATAAAGGATTTCCTCAGCATGACTCATCACAATGCCCCACTCCCTTTCCCATCTAATAATGATTGATCTTGTTATAATGATAATTTGATTATTCAACTTCTGAGTGCTCAGCGCTAAAGAGGTGCAATCCTGACAGTTTTGTCAAACCTGTCACTCCATGGCAGACCAGATTCACACACTCATTCACTGCTTTGGTCAATTTAAGGTAGCCAGTCAATCTACCAGCATGTTCTGGCGAGATAGGAGAAGGAGAATGTGTAAAACTTCACACAGACAGTAACCCGAGGCTATGGTTGTTCCGGGGATCCTGGAGATGTGACATGGCAGCGTTACCAGTTCAAATATAAACCTGACTAATCAAATTGTATTCCAAGCAGGTGGAATATTTCCATGTTGTGTTAATGACTGGATTTAATATGGAAAAGAGTAGTGGATAGAGCAGGGGCATACCTGTCTTTAGATAACCTGGAAAAAATTATGAGTCTTGGCTAGACTACTGATTTATATGGTAACCTACTGGTGTTGCTCCATGCTGGTGCCAAACCACACACTATTCTTGATTGGCCTGACTCTGATGGTTATCATATCATCAGGACGCACGCACACACACACACACACGCACGTCCCTCATATTGCATGTTTAGCCAAGAAGTTTGGAACTTCCTCGCTTCCAGCAAAGCATCATGTCTGATAAGGCTGCGCCAACAAATCTCTTCTCTGTGCTCATTTCTTGTGTAAACAGTCATTTTCGAACTGACATTCTGTCATGCCATGTTGGTATCTCTGATATGCTGTCTTGAGCTTTAGGCGATCCGCGACGCCTGCTCTCGCCTTCGCTCAGTTTCTGCTGCAGGAAACTGTGTGCCCACATCTGATAATCCAAATAGGAAAATTCCCCATGCAAAACTGCACTCTGCCACCCACTTTTTGATTGTTGTTGTATGCTTGTGTGCGGCGTGTATATGTAGTTTGCCTTCCCCAAGATAAAACCCCAGTGCACATTGGCTCCAGATGATTTTCATTAGGCTCTAACCGAACGATCTGTCTGGGGCAGCTTCACGGGCCGAAACTGTTTATGCCAAGCAAATCTGGCGGCTCCTGGGAATTCGCTCTTTCTCTTCTAAGGTTCTGCTAAGGACACACAACCTAATGGTGTCACATTTGTTAAAATTACAGCACTATTAAAACTCTTAATGAAAGTTGCTCCATTGGACCAAACCAAACCAGAACCTTATAGATTGCTAAATGAAACCTTTGCTTTCCAGTGCTAATAGTTTAGAAAGCACAACGTTTGAGTGTCTGTCCATTCAGTATGCTCTCTGTGATCTCCTCAATTCAAACCAGATTTATTCTTTTTTGATTTTTGATTGATCACACACAGAGTTCAGGTGCCTTGTGTTTAGTTAAGAGAAACAGAGAGAGAAAGACAGAGAGACATTAAGGCGAAGCGCGCATGAGCACTATTATTTATGAGCCTGTTTCGTTTGAAGCCCTACAGCTTCTGTACTGTGACGCAAATGAGCCCAGGCATGAGGAGTGAATTAGGGTTAGGGAAAGAGAACGGGATTATGTGTGTGTTCGTGTGTGTGTGTGTGTGTGTGTATGTGTGTATGGAGGAGAGGGACGGAATCTCCACATACCAGCCGTCTCTCATGGTGATGGCATGATGGGCTGAACAATTCCAGCCTGGCATAGTGTGTCTGGCAGTGTGGGCATATACAGAGAGCCTTTCATCAGCATTTGGTGCAAAGGCACACATACACACACTCACACTCTTTTCAGGCCTATTTAGGCTTTGTAGTAGGCCTTCTGCATTCTCCCATGCTGTCGTTGGGCTTATTTTTAAGGCCCAGTAAGGGGCCAGTGCCCTGCCACTGGAGTTCCCACATGCACTAAAGCAATGATTGCTTTTCTCTATATATCTTTCACTCACTCCAACCCTCACTCTTTGGCTGACAAGCGAAAGTTCTCTCTCTCTCTCTCTCTCTCTCTCTCTCTCTCTCTCTCTCTCTCTCTTTCTCTCTCTCTCTCTCTCTCTCTCTCT
>JANDJT010000148.1:10764185-10809185 GCA_024331685.1 Stegophilus panzeri
TCTCTCTCTCTCTCTCTCTCTCTCTCTCTCTCTCTCTCTCTCTCTCTCTCTCTCTCTCTCTCTTTCTCTCTCTCTCTTTCTCTCTCTCTCTTGTGCTCATTTACATCATAATTTCAGTGTGCATAGAACCACAGTAATGTGATGGAAATTTCTGATGGTTTAATTCAGATTGGAATTTCTCTGTTCACCAAGAACTTTGTTCGCCCTTTGAATTTGTGGAGGGTGGAAAGGCAGACACAAACACACTTATCCACGTGCATCTTTGCGCCCTGCCTATGACTGATTGCAGGCCATTCATTCTCGTCTATTTCATACAGGTGTGGGAAGAATCCAGACATGTTTGTGAAGTATCCGTAGCACTGGGTGTTTCCCCAGGTCACAACCTGTTCCCATGAAGTCCCTCCAAGTCTGTGAACTCCCCAACCCTCACCGATAGTTTACCTTACTCCTAAATGTGCTTCCTCACAACTGCGCACACTTTGTTTACGCAGGTGAAGCCCTGAAAGAGCTGCCATGCTCAGCTGTTTACAGAGTGAAAAAGACAGGCAGGAAAAGTTCAGCCATGCTGTGGTGATACAGAATATATTGAAATATCAACTCGTGCATATGAATTATTCCAGGACTGGTATTTAAGAAATCCTGAATGTCATTTCGCATCAGGTTTGAGATTGGTGGTGCATGCCTTTTTGAGGTCAAGATTTTTCTTGCCAAATGGAGTTCAAACTTGACTTTCAAAGTACGTCCAAATGAAAGTTGGCTGTTACTTGTGTGTTTAGCCCACTCTGTCTAACCACACAAACCCAGAATGCTTCCTTATCCTGGCCTTTCTTGCCATCCCAAAGACCCAAAGTTCCAGAGGTTTGGGTGGCCAATGTAAGCTTAGCCTTGTTTTTCTTGTTATTCACACATTTTACAACCTTTCATAGCAGCCGTCTTTAAGAGCTCCCGCTACCCTTTCAAACCGCTTGCGTTTTCTTTGCTTTGATTTGGAAATCTAGATTTATTTTCACCGCGTGACAGCTGACGTGTGTTTTGCAGGAGATGTGACATTTTAACAATGTTAACGAGCAGGCCATTTTGGGCTCTGCTCCCAGACTGGCAGACCCTTCCTCCAAATAACACAGTGGGCTGAGAACTCGTAAGAGAACTTCTTATAGATCTGGTTATTTATTGGACATGTATGGTAAACCTCTGTGCTGTTGGTATGGCTTTGTGGTATAACTGACCTGCTTTGGACATACATATGCATATATCTTTGAGCTAATCTAATTAAGCTCACTCTGTATAATTTAACAATAAACTGATGATAATATCAATCACACACCTAATTAGCTTAGCCGCATTTATCCGCACCTTATTTATGAAGCCTCGGAAATCTTTCAAATAACCAAAGCACCAGAGATCAGTTCACTAAGGAAATCATACCTCGTGATTCTCACCATGGTCTGTCTTATTACTGTTAACTACTATTTGCACGAAATCTGAAATGAAAAACAGAATTTGGTATGTAAGCACACTGTATGAAAAAGGGTTCTTTGGATGGATAGAGGTTTCCGATTCCTAAGCAGTACCTGGAACCTTTTCTGAAACAACAACAACAACAATAAAATGCCTGTTTCTAAACAGAACCTTTAAAGCTTTTCTCAGAGGAACAAACTGAAGAAAAGAACATTTTCCTTCTAGAGAGTGTTGTTCATTGAAGTTTGCTGAAGCGCTCTCTCAAGTTTAGTTTATTTAAGAGATTTTAGCTAATGCTATTTAGAACGTATTGTCTCAAGCTTTAGCCTCTGCTTTGGCCCTCACAATATGCTGAGCCGCTTGAATGCATAGATACCGCTACTATTGTACTTCTCTGAATTCTTTAAATGAGTATGCTAACAGCGAGAATATATACTGTTTGACTGTTAGGCATACAGTATATTTGTCTTTAGTTAGTAGATAAGAAGTGCTTAGGCACCCTTTGAAAAGGATCAATGAATACTGCAGGATCACTGTTAAATATACGGATCACTGTTAAATATACTGTCTTTTCTTATTATTTTAAAACCCATTTTTATCCTGTCTGAGTGATGCAGGGAGATTGTTTGTAAAAACAAACAAACAAACAAAAAAACTGTTAAATGTACATAATTATGACCAGCACAACATCTCAGGTAAGTCTGTGTGTGTGACGACATGTGCGGCGTCTGTTTGTGTGTTCTGCGCAGTCATGCTGCCCTCCATGGTGCTGCACAAGTCTTCAATACAGCCGTACCAGCGCGGCTTCTACTGCACGGACGACAGCATCCGCTACGCCTATAAGAGCAGCACTGTGCCCTCTTCCGTGCTGATGGCTGTGGGCGTCCTCCTGCCCCTCGCCAGCGTAAGTGCCCCTGCTGGGGGCATCAGACTCGGGGCATGGTACTGGGCAAGACTGGGGATGGCATGGGAGACTGAGGCCTCTGAAAGAGTGATACCAATTTGTCTAGGCATACTGTATCTTCATAGAAAGTAAGGTAGTTTGTAGTAAGACAACAGTACTGGATATCTAGAAATATACTTTTTTTTAAATAACAAAATATATCTCAAAATATATACATATAATAGAGCTGAAAACATATAGCGATGTGGTGAACCCATTTACACACAGGGTTTAGTTTAGTGGCTTACTCTTTTTATGGCCAGTCCTCCATGCCAGAAGCTCCCCACCTTTCCTAGTGTATCCCATGATTCTCGGCTGCTGTGCGTGCTGTGCTGTGCCACCTCGCCTCCTGTGCGTGTGCCTTTCTGTTTGTCTGTGACTGACCTGAAGCATCTCTCTCTCTCTCTCTCTCTCTCTCTCTCTCTCTCTCTTTCTCTCTCTCTCTCTCTGTCTTTCTCTCTCGCTGTAGCTGTCCTGCCTTTCCTGTTAATTGAAACTAGCATGATCGAGCCGTATCAACGCGGGTTTTACTGCAGTGACCAGTCCATCCGGTATCCTTATAAAAACGGAGACACCATAAGCGATGCCGTGCTCTCTCTCGTTGGCATTCTTATTGCCATCGTCTCTGTAAGTGCTCCTCTTATATATCCAACATATCATCCTTAACCCCACTCCTATAGGAATAGACCTTCACCCCTCCACTTAACCACAGTTAAATAGTGAAGTATGAAATCTTGTCAAAATAACTAGTGGCTTAATAACATAGAACATAAAACTCCACCAGAACTAAACCATTCATATCCATCTGACAAAGAGAACCTAAACTAACTTAATATGAGAGAGTTCATCATGGTCAGAGGTTGCTTTTGGGCTTCTCTTCTTGTTCTTCTTCTTCTTCATCTTCTTCTTCTGCCATTTTGGCCTCCATTGCTGTCTTTCTGTGATTGCATATATTGTGATTGCATATTTTGATTTGAGTTATGAACCCTCATGGTGAATGTTTAATTTTTAAAATTTTTATTCTGAATCATTTCCTATTACGGCGTCGAGTCAAAGGAACTTTGGCTGGAAATGGATCAATAGATAACTCCATTTAATAATGGTTTAAATACCTCTTTTGAAAGAGTGGAGAAATCAAACCGCCCCTGACCTAAACAGTATGAGGCTAACATTCATTTCTGATTTACAATTTCTATTTGGGAGAGCAGATCTAAGCCTGCTGATATACATAACCCTGCAGCTGCTGGGCTGCTGACTTCTCTTTATTAGATCTGAGAGAACTTTTAATAGCATCAGTGACAGCTGAAGCCGGCTTCCTGAAATACAGGACACAATTTTTTGGCAAAGAGCTGGGATATAGTAGCTTCTCTGGTGTATATTGGTAACAGGATCATATAAATGCTACAACTTTATTCATTATAATTTCATAATACCAAAAATATACTGTAACAATCCCAAACAAAGCTGTATAGACGTTCTGTAAATACTTAGTAGTGTCTCCAGTCTCATGCTGGGTTTCCATTCAAATGTTTCACACACAAAAAAACAACCCACAGTCATGCAAAAAAATCCTGAAGATAACATAAAAGTGATTAGAGAGAAAAGACTACAATACCAAAATTATATGTCTGTTTTTTCTCATTTGCCAGAAAGAAGATTTGACATTTCATGTTCATCCTCATTCATCATCAGTAATTTTTTTTTATCCTGCTGTCACGTTTGATGTTGCTTTTGCTAATTAAACTGAAAAAATGTCTTTGTCTGTTAGAACAGTGCATGAGTGCCCTAATTGGCCATGTTTTTGTTTAGAAATATAGCAGTGAAACATGTGACCTACTGTATGTTTCCATTTATTAAAAAACATTCCATATCCGTTACATTTTTCTGCATTTATTCTTTATTGATAGGCCAACTTTAAAATTAAATGTAGGCTTTTTCATTCAGTTTTTATTTCCCCCTCTGTTTTCAAAATATGCTTAAAATGGCTGGATGAAAAAGCCTGTTCCGTTGGTTTTGGCCGGAGAGAGCATCTCTTCGCAGGTTTTTCCATTAGAATGTGAAATAGACTTAAAACTGACACAGACAGAATAAGATAGAGACAGAAAATTAGAGATAGAACAATTAGCCACTTTGTGATAAGTGGCTCAGTGTGTTTACATGAGTCTGTAAACTCCAAATTCAGCCGATAGCTTTTCAAAAACTCATAATCCACAGCTGTCACTTTATGATAAGGTCACCCTAAATTCCACTCCATATAATTACCATCACTAAATGTCATCACTTAGAGGAGAGGCAGGTCATGCCCGTACTCATAAACCTGTTCTCCTGTTCCCTTCACTCATTTCTCTCTCTCTCTCTCAGTTTCTCTCTCTCTCTCTCTCTCTCTCTCTCTCTCTCTCTCACACACACACACAGACACACATCTCATAAGTGTGCATTCTCCACCAATTTCATTTGCATGTACCACTATGCATGTCTAAGACCTGACCATTATGAATTTTTGATACTGATTTCAATATCCAAAAGGATATTTATTTATTTATTTATTTATTTAAAGCAAATGTCAGTAACTATCTGTTGTTTCTCTGCAGATTGTGATTGGCGAATGCTATAGGATCCGTTACCTGAAGCAGGGCTCACACTCGTTTGTGGGAAACCCCTACATCTCTGCCCTTTACCGGCAGGTAGGCGTGTTCATATTCGGCTGCGCAGTCAGCCAGTCATTCACGGACATCGCCAAGGTATCTGTGGGGCGCATGAGGCCACACTTTCTTCACGTGTGCCGGCTGGACTACTCACAAATCAACTGCTCTGACGGCTACATCACCGACTACGTGTGCTTGGGTGACCCCAGCAAGGTGCAGGAGGCGAGGTGAGTTATATAGTTCATAAGTTCATTCACACATGCACACACACATACACACACACACACACACACACGTATGCACGCACACACGCACGCACACACGGTTATACTCACTCACTCACTCAGTCAGTGACACACACCTGCTCACTTCCAATTATGTTCATTGTTCCATTCACATATATCAATGCAAGGTCTTCTCATATGCAGTATTTAGTCATCTGTTTTAGTCAAACCCTGGTGTCTTTACTCCCTTCATGTGGTTTGTTTGGGCAGGTGTGAACACAGTAATTACACTTAAGTGTCAATCAAAACAAGCAAAAGTTGGCCTCTTTCAAAGCAAGTCCTAACAGAGTGTGATTGCTGTGAGAAGATGATTCAGTTGAATCAAACATGTGGTGTAGTATGGATTTTGAGCAGCACTTCTCAACATGTGAGCTGCAAAACTGAAGTGTCAGGGGACAGGCAGACAGATAAAAGTGGTTAACACTTTTACATTTGCCTGAAAACTCCAGGGTTGAGGGTTCAATTCCCACCTCTACTCTGTGTGCAGAGTTCGCATGCTCTCCAAGTGCTTCAGGGGTTTCCTCCAGGTACTCCGGTTTCCTCCCCCAGCCCAAAGACATACATTGTAGGCTGAGTGGCAAGCAAACAGAATGATAAACTAGAAAAGCACACTATGAGTTGAATATTAGGATATTTCTGTCATTAATCTTAGGATTACATGTGCTTTTTACTTTTTGTCTTTTTAGGAAATCCTTCTTCTCTGGACATGCCTCATTTTCAATGTACACCATGCTGTATCTAGCTGTAAGTATATTACAAAAGCACACAAGCATGGACACATACATATACGCACACATACACACACTGACCTGTTTTCCTGCTCCATGGCTGGTTTTGTTGTGTTTGGGGGTGATTTCGATTTCATCTGTTGAACCCTACAGGTGTCTCACACCGAAACTCATTTTCGTTGATCATCTTGTGCTTGGATATAACCCAGCTGTTCTTAGTTTTGCAGCTGCATAGACGTCCTCTGCTCCTTTATCCTTCTCTCTTACACTCTTACTTCACTCGTTTTGATTCCCTGTCACTCTTCTCTCCTCTCTTTTTTACTTCTGTTTTCCCCTTTACCTCTCTTGCTTGTTGGCACCTGTTGAAAGACAGTATTTAGAGTGTGTTCTGCTAATTAGATGTCCCGCCAGTCTGAACACCCCACCCATTCACTTCCTGCTTAAGCATTTTCACGTTTCCACATTGTAGATCAAACCGGTTTCCTGCTTTCAAACCTATTCTATTAGTCTCACCTCAGGTCTTGGGCCCACCCTGTTTTTCCTCTTTCTGGATTTCCCTTTTTTCTCACTCAGGCATTTCCCTCTGGATGCCACACCACCGCCTCCTCCCTCTCTCTCAGCTGTAGCCTAGAGAGCACTGAGGTAGGGCAGATGAAGTGTGGGGGCCGAGGGTCCTGTTCTCTAATGAATGTGGCCAGCTGTGCTTTCCCAGAGTTTGGAAAGATTAAGTGGAAGTGTGAGAGAGGGCAGAACGTGGCAGGAGCGCCGCCAACTCAGTGTTATTGAGACCCTGGGACAGTGTGTGTGTGTGTGTGTGTGTGTGTGGCCAGAGGGCCAATAGGATGAAGCTGTTTTAACTCAGACAGCAATCACCTTAATACACCCCGAGCAGTCATTAAATTAATGTGCAACTTTGACAGCTTTGTGGGCCTCACAGAACTGACAGTGTTTCATGACAGAAGTGATTGGCTTTTCATCTAGTGCACTTTTAGTAAAGTAATTAAGCACAAAGTAGAGGCCAAGTGCATGGACTCTCACTGCAAGAATTTAATATCCAAGAAACCATGGCAATTGATATCCAACAGAGCATGTGAATTAGGGCTGTCAGAATGCATTTTGCTGGTTGAATGTTCATAATACTTACACATTCTAAGACTAAAAAACCCACACATTTGAATGTCTGATACACATAAATCTAGGGCCATATACAGTAACCCTTGCTTCAGGGGTTTCCTCTGGGTACTCCGGTTTCCTCCCCTAGTGCAAATTGGCCGTAGTGTGTGAATGTGTGTGATTGTGCCCTGCGATGGGTTGGCACCCCATCCAGGGTGTCCCCTGCCTTGTGCCCCAAGTTCCTTGAGACAGGGATCAGGATAAAGTGATTACTGAAGATAAATGAATGAATGAAGCCAGTTGGGATTACAGTTGACAGTACGGAATAATCGAGTTGATAACTTCAAATCATAAACCGCCCTTATTTATTCCTTCTCTCCTGTTGAGTTCTACTCCATGGGAGACACAGTGATTTCATGACTCCGTCTCTTACTGTCACTCTTTCCATCCTATTTACATCTGCTATTCACAGACCAGAAATCCCCTCTGTCTACTGGGTAATAGGTAATGCATCGTATTTAATGGTATTGTCTTAACATGCCTTAACTGTCTTAACACACATTTCTAATTCATTTTCTTGCCAAGCCAGTCAGGAATGAGATGCTTGAAGCCTAGGTTTCCTGGCCCACTTTTTTTTCCATGGGATTTTTCAGGAACTTTAAACATCATCTAAATGACATTAACTAGCGTGATGATTGATGGCTGACTCGAGGCAGCAGTCTGCGGGGATTTCTGTATTCGTCTAGTCTTTTGCTAAGCTCTAGCCGCTCAAGTCTTGGGTTTTGGTTTGAGGCATCCATATAGTGCCCAAACCACACAAGCCAGCTGGTAGAGTTAGGAAATGATGGGACACCGTAGACACTTTCAGAGCCTGACCAAGGGGTGAATTTGCAGAGTGATGACCTTTGAAGTGCTTGCTTTTGGTCATCACTTCCAGTGTTGGAGTCACGTCAAAAACGATCCTGGCTCACCATGTTACTTTCTTTAAGCCTGACCTCAGATGAAAATGTGGAGAACCCTGGCTGTGTGCTGCCTGCCTTAGAGAGCAAAACAAGAAGATTGCATGGCGTTATGAAACAAAAGAAAAGAATCTACCATAACAATGGGGAAAAACCCCACCCTCTCTTTGGTCTTTTGTTTAGCAAATCTACTTTCTTTACTTATTTTTGCACTTCACCTGGTCTCTCCCCAAAATAGAGAGGAATATTCTACCAATAGGTCCAAATATTTACTATATGGTTGCATGGCCTTGTTCATGGCTATGTGTGGAGTCCAAGGAATTACTAGCAGTTTAAAAATACACCTTTCTCTTTTCCACTGGGCCAGCCAGACTCCCCCACCCCACCCCTACATGGTGTATCACATCGTGCGATCCACTTGCCTGCAGGGAATGCATGCATGGTAAGAGAATCCTAGGAAGACAAAGCATGTTATCTCCTGGATGAGTGTGTTATGTCTCAGCTTAGTGTGTGTATGTGTGTGTGTTACACCACACCCTGGGATAAGAGTATCAGGACACACTTTGTCTTCCATCCACACACAGCTCCTGATGGGTTTTAGGAGATCAAGGGCTCTGAACACTAGTGTATGTGTGTGTGTGTGTGTGTGTGTGTGTGTGTGTGTGTCTTGACGTCTTCACCACATTGACTTTATCAGAACTTTGATAGCTAAGGGCTCTATCTGAGCTCGAAAGAGTGTTTCTTCAAGCACACTCTGTTATCAACTAGCCGAGAAAGACTGCATGTTGCCCTGCAGGGATGCTGTGGTCCTTAATGTCCCAGAATCTTCGTCTCCAGGTCTAGACACGTCACTCCACTATGTCTAAATCGTGCTTAACTAATCCCCAGCTCCCTTTCTGCAACACCCCTCGTCTACACCATTTTGTTTCCTCCATGTGCTTATTTTGGAACTAATTGCTGTTGTTTGATAGTTGTGCTTGACATATAGTTTTATAAGTTCAGCTTTACCATTAGATGTGGTTTGGGGTAGTTGGATGGTGTCACATTCTTCTCCTGTGTGTCTGTGTGTGTATGCTAATCTGTTCATGGTGTATACTATCCCAAGGGTTTGGTTGACTTGTTTGTTTTGTGGTCAGTTGTTTATGTTCAGAGTGAAATCAAGAGCATTCCAGGCATTGTGTAGCATTCGTAATGATAGCCAGAAGGGAAGAGTGGGTGAGAGAGGAATAGCATAAATGAGAGCTCTCCCATCATTTCACATGTCATGTGACGAGAAGATTAGCTTAACTACTATTGTGCATTTTGTTTAATTGTGTTGATTTGCAGTACATTTTATACTCTGAATGACATGACGCAACATATAGCCTTCATAGTCTTTTATGACCAGGCTCTGCTTTGATACCTAATCCTTAAGCAATTGAAAGTCTTTGACAAAGAAAGGGCATTTTATCCCACCATAAGTAAAGTTTTCTCTTCATAACTGGATGCTCTCAAAGAGTTTAGTCCTTGTTTTGTCAGTTTTATGACCTGGCACTACTGAGTCACTCTATGACAAATTCTCCACAGGCCGCAGTTCTTTGGCCCAAGAACGTCCTGTTCGTTTTCCATGAGAATGTGTTAGAATGCTTTATTTATGTGTTTGTTTTTAATTCCTATTTGGATACTACTGTTTGTTTTAGCAAAAGGAATGCCGAGTATCCGCAAGTCAGCAGTTAAAATAACTCCGAGGTTTAGGTTAGAATATCCCTCGGTTTTCCCTGGCTGCAAACGGAACAGGGCGGATTGTACGAGCAACAACATACAATAAAGCGTCGGTCAAACTTGTGGGTTTATAAACTTGAGATATTTGGTGTTTATGAGAAATCACAGTGCTCACTAATGGAAGTAGGTACATAGAACCATTTAAAGCAATAAAAACTGTTCACATAAGACTTTGATCAAATCCAATAAATGCTGCTTTTTTGCCTGGAATAAAAGATGTTCTCGGTTGTTCAGTGTAAATTAAAAAAAAAGTGTTTCATATTGAACAGTGGTCTATCGCTGGCCTTTTAGAGAGACCCATTTTCTTTCCTTTAAAAAGGCTGGTGACTTTTATTTGGAAGAAAAGCAGGCAGGCAGTCCAAGAAAGCGAGACTGGATTGAGTTTCTTCCCCATTTGCTGAGTCAGGATGCAGTAATACTGTATGTGTTTGGCCGTTTCATGCTTTAACATGACTGGATAATAGCTAATCTGTCTGCGACACACTGAGTGAGGGTTAGTGTCTAGAACACATGCCCACACACGCGCAATCACATTTAGCTTTTTATCACCATTTTGCTGTTTGTGAATGGGGGATTAACAGACCAAATTAGCTGATGTGTGGGCCGTTTTCAGTATGCAAAATGATCTTGTACAGTGTTAGCTGGAGGTAAAATTTGTGAAATCTTTGCAGCTACTGTATATGCTATATGTGGATAAAAAAATGAACAAAAAAGATTTTATTTTTAGCTTATGGGTTACAGTCTGGCTAGCAGTGAGCAGCGAGCTCCACCCATCCTGACCTGACCGGAGAACTAGAAGCAGTGAGGAAACTCCATTTCCAAACATCCGTAGGGAGGGATCCTTTCCTTCTGGTACACATACAATAGCAGCTATGTGAACGGCAAATCGTTCAGGAAGACAAAACTGACCTCGTCCGCACCTTAGCTGGCAATCTTAATGTTCCCGTGCTATTGTTTGTTTTGTCTGACACTTTGGTCTTCACTCTTTGTCTGATATGGTGTGGGTGTGACGGGAGTTAGTTAACAGTTCACCTCCATGGGAAAGGGAAATTGGCACAAGGGAAATTGTTCTTTTTTATGCCTCTGATAGATGTGCAGCCTCTGGATGGTGAATGCAGGAAATTAACGGTGTTTACATTTGCCCTTCTGTGAGATCTGTCTTCTGGGGTCTTTTACTGCCCGCTGCATCATCCAGTTACTGACCCCTACCTGCCACTTTCTCATTAACTCTGGCTCTCATCTGACTGCTGGTGTTTTCTTGATCCAGAGGGCCTTCCTGTTCCCAGAAAATGCATTCTTTCTCAAGGTTTTTGGGTCAAGGAGACTAGAAATGATGAAGAACATCCAGGTAGATGTCTACGATGTTACAGTGACACATCAACGGTTGAAAAAGTTCGTACACATGATACAAGCCTCCTTAGCGAAGAAGTCTCATTTGGTATTTTTGAAAGAGTTTGTAGCATAGTGTAGTATTTGTTTAATCTGAGTATGTGTGGGTTGCTTCCTCTTCTGTTTGTACAGCTGTGTGAGAGAATTATTTATTAGAAACAGTCACGTGATTGCTGTCCTTCCTCTGCCGGCTTGAGGCTTTCTAATTTCAAACTGACACATACTGTATTGAAAACATCTACTAACATTAAAATACAGCCCTGTTTTAATATGAAGGCTTCTCTCTCTCTTCTCTCCTCTTCCTCCAGTTCTACCTGCAGTCTCGGTTTACGTGGCGTGGAGCTCGTCTCCTGAGGCCGCTGGTCCAGTTCACGCTTCTGATGATGGCCTTCTACACCGGTCTGTCACGTGTTTCAGACCATAAGCACCATCCCACTGACGTGCTCGCTGGCTTTGTACAAGGAGCGCTGGTGGGCTACTGCATAGTAAGTACATCTTGCCTTTCATCCCTTTCCACATCCCAACATTTTCTTATCATATACAGTATACTCTGATAGGCTGCTTTAATCTGTCATGTTTATCATCATCACTTAACAATGCAACATTGATTGGTTGATTCTTGTTAAAAATATTTTAAATACCAGTATATCACATCCAGTATAACAAATACCAGTATCACAAAATCATTTCACATGTCTGGGCATCCTGATAGATGTGTTTGAACAGAGGTAAATGTACATAAAAGACTAAAGTTACCTTTGTTTTGTTTGAATTGAACCAAGCACTGTTGGAAAATAATCTCTAGCATTATTTCACATTTAAAATAGATCAGTACAGAACTTAAGGGTTAACTACTCTGTTCTCGGTTCATGTTACGATGGCGGCGCCGAGTTTCCACCAGCTTCAACTCACATACACTTACACACGCTGTTTGCAGCAGCAGCCTCAAACAGCAGACGTTGCGCCCACAAACACAAACCACGTGCTGAGAGCAGCCATGCAAAGGCTCTGTGCCTTGTTTTCCCTCTTTCTGATGCTGTTTTTTTTAAACCAGAAGTTTATAACTAGACATGTTCACCCCAAACACAATTCCCACTGAGAATCTTTTCTTGTAGAATTTTCTTTGTCTTCGTATAGACCGGAAGTGTTATGTGGTGAGGTTTTCGCTTGCCACAAGGAGAGGCAGTCAAGAATTGCAAAATCATTGGCTGTTTTTCCCTTCATGTCAAAGTGAGGACAGAAGACCATTTGGAGTCTGGAAAGCAAATCACTGGAGACAGACCAAGACATTCCCCAGAACATACCCTCTCCACCATTCAACCCCTCTTTGTCTCTTTATTTCGTTCTCTTTTTCCGTGTTAACAAACTTGTCCAGTTGTAAAGAGTTTTGGTTTTTTATTCAGCTCAGAAGGGCTAAGACATGAATATCTTTAATTATTTGGGAAACCAGCAGGGCATGAGACCATGGAAGCACTATTACCCCAAATCACCTTCAACTCAAAAACCACTTTGCCCAGCACATAACTGCCTTTGCACTGCCTCTGAACAGGGGGCCAAAGGCAAACATGGAAATTGTTACTGGCGTTTCAATGAAAAGTGCTTTCACAGAGACTCCCTTGGTGATTACAAAATCCTGGCAAAGTCACTGTTGCTCCAACTGTACCAGGTCGTTTGTCAGTGGTTGGCACATGTTGCTGTATTTCTGGTGGACTACATTACCCAGAAAGCACAGGAAAACTTAGGCTGTTTTCCTACATTTCGTAGTACACAAGTAGTGTACATACATCCTTTCCAACAGTTTGCACAACACTGAAGTCCTTGTATCACATTACAAGTTGATTTTTTTTTTTAGAGAAAGATTCCAAATGCTTTTCTAAAGCACCCCATCCCTTGTTTTTTTTGTACCACAGGAACACAATCCATTTTTCCTACGAATAGTTTTCCTTTTTAACTAGCCTTTTCTACAATATTTTGTCCATTAAAATAAAGCTTAACTCAACTTTTATAGCAAGTGCTGCATAAAGTGCATGTCTGTGACAACCAATCCCTAGAACATGTTAAAAGGAAGAGTGAGAGCGCAGCCTTGTAGATTAAGGCGTCCGTGTGATTTTTTTATGACCTTGCACTGGAATCTCTCCCACTCCCATTTCTCCCCTCTGCCTGTTCCACTGCACTCACACGCACACATCTGAAAACACTTTGGAAACCCAATTAGAGTATCTCTAACAACAAGAGTTCAGTGGGAACATATGGGAAGTACATATAGTGCACGTGGATGCCGAACAAATGAAAACACAGCCAGAACCTAATGTTATAGTTTTATGCAATCACATACTGGACTGCTTGGCACCATATTGGGGCACGACTGAAGACTCAAAGTGCCAAACCCAGCCACTTCTTACATGTTTGTGCTGGTGTTTATTCTGGTGTGAAGCCTAATTTTTTTCATGGATAGGATGGTTTGTGTAGAAGAAACCAATCTCTTATTCTTGATGTGATACCAAAGCAACAGGCTTTAAAGCGGCTTTGAAGTGGTGAGTCCTGACTTTTAAGTGGTGTGTTCTGGTGAGCTTTGGCAGTGGTGTGGAGCTGCTGACAGGCTTGGCGTCTGCTCCTCATTAGCTGAAGTTGACTCTCAGAGTATCGTCAATCTGCTGGTCTTTGCTTGATGAAAGGAAACTCCAGACGTGGAGCTCCTTGAGTTCCATCTGTGGAGAAGGAAGGACCTCCTAAGCCTCCCAAGTGTGGCATATACACACCAACATAGAGTCTATAGACCATGAGCTATATTTTCACAAGCAGAGCCAAAGGTTGCCTGGTTTGTGTTTTGTCTGACAAACCAATAAAAAACCCGCGGTAGTCTGCTTTCTTTGGAGAGCCGTCACATCCTTTTGCTCTTCCGCCCACACATTAATGTTTTTCATCAATTCATCAAAGCTGACCCAATTTCTGAGTGCATACTAAAGAGAGAAGAGAATAAGATGTTGCATACACCAGTCAGGCCTCAGTATGGAAATGCTTCTTACAGAAAGGGGATGGTAGATGAGGGGGGGAAACAGCTGGAGAGGAATGCACCAACTGCCTTTTCCTCTCTGCTTTTCTCCACTTCTCCACTCTCGCTCTACATGCTCCTCCTCTCCTTTCTACACTTCCTGACCTCCAGTATCCCAGCTTTCCTCTAGAGCACTAAGGGTCATGGTCACTGTTCCAGACTCATGTTCCTTCACTGATAAGAGTTTAAGACAGAGTTCTTCTCTGTTGGTCTGCATGCCAAGATATATATTATGATATCCTATCGTTTTCTTCCATATGTCTGCTCGTTTGGCTTGCCTTTTTTTCTTCCAACAGTTTCAGCTCTCTTGACAGGCTGGGGAGGCAGTGTGGAGCCAAAAATAATGTTTTTGTTTTTGTAAAGCTGAGGAAATATTAACAGCATTATTAAAGTCAGCCCAAGTTAAACAGGGAATGAATATGCACCAAATACCGATGCTGTCTTTACAATCGTTAAGCAGATGCACCTTCGTGCACCGTGCCCTAAAACAAATTATGGGCTGCACCCACACACTCCTGTGTAGACTGTGCATACAAGCACAGTCTGCACTCTAAATTTAACATGGAGAAGACCACACACATTATTAGTTTATGATTAGCCTGTTAACATTAAGCCTATGGTCAGTAGTCCTGTCTGTCTTTATATACTCCTTTCCTGTAACATATTTGTTAAAAAATATCTAAAATATTTTCTATTCCAGCAGATTTACTTTCATAAATTTCCAACATCCCCTGGCACAATGGTTGGATGTTGATAGATTAATTCTGTCAGTTCCTGTTTGACTCAGAAGTCAGATGCTGTAAAGTCTGGGCTCCTAAAGTTCCATCTCATCACCATGTGGTTGAATTTCACCAGAATTAAATATATTTGTTTTAATTATGGATTATCTAAAGACAAAAAATAAGGCATGTATTTAAAAAAAAAAATCTAAAACAGGAACCAAACAGCTTTAAGTTCTGGGAATTAATGCTTATAAATCTGTACTTTTGAGTAATATACTATCATTTTTCCAAGTAGAAAAACTAAAGCACCATTTCTCAGTGTTTCAAATGAAAGAGTGGAAAAATATTCTCTTGGAAAGTAGCAAAACTCCAGTGTGAACTTCACTTGAAAGCATGATGGACTTCAGAACCTATTCTGTGCACAAACCTCACAGACATAAAGTAGATACTTCCTTTAATGGCACTTTTAAAAGGCCCCTAAAACTCCATTTGGGACAGTATTGAAGACAAACTCATGCATTCTTACATGTAAATACACACAAGCCACACTGGTTCCTGTTGCTGATGAGGCATTTCGAACACAATGGGGTAACAGTGCAGAGGAAGAACACTTTCACATGGAAGGGTCTCGCCACAGGAAGCACTCCCTCCATGATAAAGCTTCATTACTGCCTGGGGTCAAAGGGCAGAGGTCATAGTGTTAGTCTTTTGTGTAAAAGGATGGCTCATGTGCCACAGAGCTATTATATACTCATGAGCTCATTACTATCATGTACTCCATTGAGGAATAATGACATACACATAAAATTAATCAGGGGCATTATGTTCCAGTTTTCTGATGTCATTCATACTTGTGTTTAAAGGTCACATCAAGAATGGCATGAGCTAATCATGTACACTTGTACACTCACAATTGCAAACCCGGAATAAGGCTGCCCTTTCTAAACTGTGCAGCCTCAAACTATGGTAAAGCTCTCTTTGTGTGTGTGTGTGTGTGTGTGTGTGTGTGTGTGTGTGTGTGTGTGTGAGTACGCAATGGCAGGCTTGTTGGAATCTGTTACTCCACGCTATTAGCGTTTCACTCAGCTGTAGCCCAGGCTTCAGTCAAACATATGGGTGTGGAAGACTGAACATGTTGAAAGCCTGCTTCATCTACCCAATGTTATGTCAATTTGAAGAAATTCTAATGAAAACGAATGATTTTGTTGGATTTCATGCAAGTTGAGTCATAAACAAAAACCCTGCCAATCTATGTTGCACATCGCCCTCACCTGAACCGTAACTTCTCATGTTGAAATGGCAATAATATATACTTTTGACGTACATGTACTGTAACCTGGCTTATGTGAACTGTGAGAGTGTGTTGGCTTCATCTTTACATCAGCTCTGCCAGAAACACTAAATAATCTAGACTTTTCCAAGCCCAAATATCAGAGATTCGTACTCCATTTGGCTTTATAAGCCAGTCCAGGTGGAGTTTTAGATCACCAGTTTGACCTTGCTTGAGAATCCTCCTGGAAGTGCTTGGCTTGCTGCCACAGGCACAATTATTATACACCCCTTGTTTTCCTGTTACTCCAGTGATGTCATCACCAGCTATGGCTGGCAGGCGATATCTTTTCCTTTCTCCGTGCCTCTCACATGGTTCACTCTGACTTCACTTTCTTAAAGGGGGCCCAGGGAAACATGTGGAGGCATTTGTCTTCCCTTCTGACTCAGTGATTTTGAAAGACTGTTGTGATTGGACACTCGTTATCAGAATGTGAGCCCAGAGACGGAAGTAGCTGAGTTCGGGGGTTGCTGAGGACAAAGGGGTGAATGACGACATTGAGAACATAATAACTCCACTATTAGTCACAGGCTAATTGAGTATTTAAAAAGGTGCGCTTTAAAAAAGTGTTGCAAGACATTTGAATTGTAGGAGTTTTGTGTGCTTTAAAACTGTCTCATTAAAATTCACTATAAATTTATATGTACTGGTTGAGGGGCCATGGTGGCTTAGTGTTTAGCATGTTTGCCTCACACCTCCAGGGTTGGGCACTCGAATCCCGCCATTTCCATGTGTGTGCGGAGCTTGCATGTTCTCCCCATGCTTTGGAGGTTACTTCCGGATACTCCAGTTTCCTCCTCCAGTCCAAAGACTTGCGTTGTAGGCTGATTGGCATTTCCAATTTGTCCATAGTGTATGATTGTATGTGTAATTGTGCCCTGCAATGGGTTAGCACCCCGTCCATGGTGCCCCCTGCCTTGTGCCCCAAGTTCCTTGGGCTAGGCTCCTGTCTCCACTGCAACCCTATTTAGGATAAGCAGTATGGGAAATGGATGGATGGTGGACTAATACTGACAATATGTACAAGTTATAATTTATCTATGATTTTTTTGCTTTGTAAGTTTACAGTTGGTCGTCACTATAAGTTTCATTTTAACTTGCTTTTGTTTTCTCTTGTCTCCTCTGTAGGTCTTCTATGTGTCGGACCTGTTCAAGCCCAAAGAGAAGACTGTCAGTCCTCCACCATCGCCAATCAAGAAAGAACTCCTGCCTTCCGCTGACATCATAGACAGGAACAACCGTCACAACATAGTGTGAGAGGACGATATGGAAGGAAGCATCCCTAGAATTCAATCATACCTTTGAAGAATCTGAAGAGCCACCTGTGAATGAAGAGAAGCAGCATTTTAGCTGCTGCCCTCTCTTTCTCTCATCTGACAGTAGAATGTAGGGGCAGGAGACAGAGACTTTTTTTTTTTTTTTTTTTTTTTTTTTTTTACTATTGAGACTCTCTATTTTTGTACTATTACGAACCTTGCTGTTTCTTATTTGAGCCCAATTTATGAACGCTAAACAATCATAAGAAAAATCATTTATTTTAGGGAGTTTGTTCCCAAAGAAGCAGGGACTAAGTGGGCCTTTAACTTGCTTTGCAATACTCTAACTGGAGAGGAAGAAAAGCAAAACAAGTACTAATGAATGAATGGCTGAATGGCAAATGAATGAAGAGTTTTCCCCATTTTCCTCTCTCTTGTCTCCGAGGCCTTTCGCCAGTATAAGACAACAAATTCCTTAGTTATAGGAATGATACTTTATTACCTGCAATGTTACTAGCACAGATATATTAACAATATAAAGAAGAATAACTTATAGCACTATATCCGATCATTATAAATCGTCACCACTCGCTGTCTGGGCGGTGTAGCTCTGAGGACGCTCGATGAGGTTTAGTGTGTGGTAGACTATTAGTGAATTCTTACCCTGTGGTATGTGAGGGTCCTGCAGAATCTAGTGGACTACACATACCATTATGATATGCTGACACTCAAGCACTAGACCCATCCCTGCTAAGCTATCCACACAGAAGCCTAGCTCCAATGGATGTTGCATTTTACTGGGATTTTAGAGGGTGGGCGAGGGGAGGGTGGGCTGTAGATAACAGAAGTTTGTCAAATTTTAATAGTGAAATAGTGAATTCAAGATGTCCACCCAGCTGAGAGAGCATGGCAGAGCCGTGCTTCTGCATCCAGTGGGTGTGATTTGTGCTGGGAATGATGGGATGGGATAGGATGGGATGGGGATGGGCATGTCGAGTCTATTCTACTGCACTGGCTTGGCACATTTCATTTTGGATGGGGTGAATGAGTCTCTTCTGCTGGCTGGTATGGATTCTTCTCCCTTCCATGCACATAATCACTCAACAGCAATGCCAACTGTATCTATAGCCAGGGATGGTGTTAATTAATTTGCCTGCCTCCAACTCCAACCCAACATGTTCAAGGTGTGGGGTCCCACCACAGTCACTCAGTGCCACATTTTGTGTATGTGTGTGAGTATGTATGAGTGAGATTCGTTGTATGTGTGTGTGTCTCACTGTGTTTCTGCACCTAGTCCTTGCCTCTGTGCAGAGGACTGTTACCATGTGAAGAAAAAAAATGGAAGAAAACTGTGGATTTATTTTCTTTAAATGCCTCTTTGACCTTTTCTTAACTAAAATAATGTCTACTGTTCTCGCTAACACCTGTACAGTGCTGCCAGATTAGTTTACATACCATATAGTACATCTACACAAAGCCACACAAGCTCCAACATGTTGCACATCCCTCACATTGTCTAGTCCGTCCTATAATTTCAGCAAACTGTCCTTTTTTTCTCCTTTTAAATATATAAATAATGTATAGATCACTAAAATTATCTATGTAAAATATTATTTCTGAACATATTTAGATATATCCACTATAAATAAAAACAAAGTGTCATGACCTGTGTTATTTACAAATTGCTGCTTCAACAAGCATTGATTGACAGATTTTTTTGTATTTAGCTTACTAAACTATTGTAGATTTGTCATATTAAGTTTTTTTTTTTTTTAAAGGACTACACCTACAAATGTATCACTATTAGTATTTTTGTATTGTCTCATTTTGTACAAAAGAAATAATAGCATTTTTTTTTCTGCTAAATGTACGTAGAGCTAATACATGTGTTATGAAATAAAAAAAAATGCTCATTATGAACAGAAACTCTTATGTGATTTTTTAATAAGGGTGTTAACTCTACCATAACACACTTTGAAAGAGTGCATGACTTCATCTTGTTGGCAGTGTGCTAGAGTGGCACCAAGTGTGTGGCTACCAGCGTTATGGTCTCTGAGAGCCGTTTTAAAGCCAGTGTGTCTGACTCGTTGCAGTAAATCTACTTTCAGATATGTTACAGCATGGGGTGGGGACTCTAAAGAAAATTCTCTGTCTACACCTCTAAAACCTATCCCCAGGATGGACTTAAGAACAGATTAAGCTCTCTGAGAGCAGGCACAGTACCATGGTGAGTCATAAATGTGTGTGAAAACTTCAGCCAAGAGCACAAATGTGCCAGGGTTGAGCTGGAGGTCTTGGCAAAAATAACATACAGATAGATATGAGATAGATAGAGAACAGTACAGTTATATATTATTCTACACTGACTTGAGAACAGTACTGAGATATATTAACCTAAACTGACCTGAGAACAGTACCGAGATATATTAAGTCAGTGTAGGTTAAGCTCGGTACTTTTCCCAGGTCAATGTAGAATAATATATAACGGTACTGTTCTCAGGTCATTGCAGGTTAATATATCTTAGTACTGTTCTAAGGTCATTGCAGGTTAATATATCTTAGTCCTATTCTCAGGTCATTGCAGGTTAATATATCTGTTCTAAGGTCATTGCAGGTTAATATATCTTAGTATGTTCTCAGGTCAGTGTAGGTTAATATATCTTAGTACTGTTCTCAGGTCAGTGTAGGTTAATATATCTTAGTACTGTTCTCAGGTCAGTGTAGGTTAATATATCTTAGTATGTTCTCAGTTCAGTGTAGGTTAATATATCTTAGTACTGTTCTCACGTCATTGCAGGTTAATATATCTTAGTACTGCTCTCAGGTCAGTGTAGAATAATATATAACTAAACTGTTCTCAGGTCAGTATAGGTTAATATATCAGAGATGGCTGTTGACTTCAGGAGAGCACAGAGCGACCACTCTCCGCTGAACATCGATGGCTCCTCCGTGGAGATCGTCAAGAGCATCAAATTCCTTGGTGTTCGCCTGACGGAGACTCACCTGGTCCCTCAACACCAGGTCCATAGCCAAGATAGCCCAGCAGTGTCTCTACTTTCTACGAAGGCTGAAGAAAGCCCACCTCCCACCTCCCATCCTCATCACGTTCTACAGAGGAACTATTGAGAGCATCCTGAGCAGCTGCATCACTCTCTGGTTTGGAAATTGCACCTCATTGGATCGCAAGACCGTGCAGCGGATAGTGAAGACAGCTGAGAAGATCATCGGGGTCTCTCTCCCACCCAACACAGACATTTACACCACACACAACATCTGCAAAGCCACCAGCATTGTGGAGGACCCCACACACCCCCACAGTTATATATGCTGTTATATATAGTGTTATATATAGTCAGTGGCATCTGGAGCAGTTCTGAAGGAGCAGGGTGGTACTGCCGCCGTGTTTGGCTCTAGAGTATGGAGAAAAGCTGGTACTGCCTTTGTATTGGAAGGAGACCAAGAAAGAAGGCGTGCTAATGAGTCTGAGAGTGTATGTTTATTATGGAGACCACGTTGGTTCTTAGGAAAGGGTGTTTTAGACATTTCAATCTCTACCTCTTCTACTCACAGAGACTGGCATGGCTATTTTGGATTGTCTGGATCAGTGGCTCTCAAAATTGTTTCTTTGAAGCATAGTGATAAAAAACCAACAACATTTTGTTCCACTGGTAGAAATAATAACTCACCATTATCAGAATTGTATTTCTTATTGAGTTCTTATAGCTATTAGCTTGTTTGACTGGTCACTTGAACTGAATGGGTTTAATCCAAACCTCAGTAACTCACAAGTACGGCTATAAATGTCAAATAATCTTGGACCTTTACTGCTCTGTCGGTGGAGAATTCAGGAATTAAAAGCTGTAATAAATAGCCAGAATATTATTGTACACATTTGAATAATGAGTATTTGAATAGTTCATAACATAAATCTGTTCTGAAAGGTCACACACACATGCACAATTCAGAGGCCCATCTCAAAAAGAAGTTGATTTAGAGTCATGGTTGTTCCAGAGTTGACTGTGAGTCTACAGGAATTTGTGTAGGGGTGAAAAAGAAGTGAAAAAGAACATTTGAACCAAAAATGTTTCTTGTTACAGGTTGAGGTGCATGGCAGGGCTGACTGCCATGAAAAAAATAAAAAACTATTTGAGTGTGCTTTCTTTTTCTTACAGTGCCACACACTCTTTTTCTCACATACTTATTCTACTCATCACCTCCATTTAGCAGGTCTAGATTTCAGCTTAGGGTGACTTTATCATTCCCCCTGACACACAAGGACAAACATTCATATTCTCATTCTCTCTCTCTCTCTCTCGGACCCCGGCTCACTACACATAGGGCCACTGATAACTCAATTTCTGGTCTCAAATTTCACCAAAAATTTAAAATTTAAAATTATTGAAGTTTTCTGTCACATAAAAATGTTAGCCTAATCACATTCGTTTCTGTCATGGTACATCAAGCATTATAAGCTAGCTAAAAAAAAAAAATCATTAAACATTTAAAAGTCATTAGACTCAACAAATTCACATTGGAATTTCAAAGAAATAAGAAATCGCTACAGTATGAAAACATTTGAGAGCTATATCAGCGATAAACAAACTACTTACATTTGTTGAAGGAAGTTGGCTGAGTGTTCATCCCGCATTTTTTTTTTTTTTTCGAGCTGAAAGGCTTCAGAAAATATGATGTCATTTCCATTTAAGGGAACATAGTGAGCATGGATGCTCCCTGGTTTTTGTTGCATTGTGGGATTTTTTTAGGGAGCAAACGTTCCAGTGCACTGGAAGGAATTTGCAATTGAGACAGCCCTTAAAATGGCCAACTCACTGATCTGAACTAGGGAGCTGATTGAGACGCACCCTGTCTGTCTATTTCATTGTGTTTGTAAGACTGTGCAGAAATTTCTCTCTTTGCTCTAATTCCCTACCAGAATCAGCTACACTGACTTGCAGGATTGAATCTTGAAGTTTGTCCTTGACAGCCAGCCCTTGTGTGCTTATGGTGTCTACATTTCTGAAGATCCAAATATGGAACACTGGAGCTGGAATTTAATCCAGCTGTCTGAAGCTCTGGAAATCTGGACATTGAATATACTATATAAATAATATAATATATAATATGTAATATCAATTTATATTATTTGTAGTCCATTATATTCATTGTATTAAACATATTCAAATGAAACACATTAGCAAACTGAAAGCTAGTGGGTCTGTGCTGAATGACAAGTGCTGAGAGCACTTGGACTTTGGGGAAATGGAAGTGTTGGCATACAGTAGGACCACATATACAGTATAGTGAGAAAAAAAAAATCATCCAGGGACAAGAGGGGCACTGTAGTGGGGGAGGAACTGTCCAGCTGTGGCAGGGATGGGAATGAGGCCAGCTTGAGGGTGGGACCTGCAGGAAGGGGGTCCATGGCTCACAGGGGCCTTTCAGTTCCCTGTAACCCAGAAAGAGGAGGGGGACCCTGGGCAGGGCTCAGTTCCTCACTTCCTTTAGGGAAATGGAGCACATTCCTGTGAGCTGTGCTAGAGAAAAGAGTGAGACAGAGAGGAAGAGAGACAGATTTATGGTGATGGGTGTGTATGTGTATGTGTTTGATGGGTAAGGAGGGTGGTAGTTAAGCCAGGACAATCAAAATAACAAAGAGAATTAAATAAGTGTGCTTAATCCTTAAAATATTTGAGCAATATCTGTATCATTATTTGAGAGAGGTGGATGTTAGATGAGAACGAGAAAGAAGAAGAGCTCATGCACTATTTAAAGGCCACGCTATGACACTAGGTTACTTTATCACAAATAAATTTTTCATGGCAACACCATTTTGAGACACTAATCCATTCCCTCTGACAAATGTTTCAGCGTAGGCGGCTCTTACTGGAAGTAATCAAGTTCTTATTTCCGTAGGATTATTCTGTGGACCAAATATAGGCTTAAACCAATCATATCATTTAATGTTGGCTTTGTATATATAATAAGGAAGTAAGTCCAGAACATTCTTTTAAGTGCGGAAAGGCAAGACTGGCCTAGTTTTTGCTTGGGTTATGGTAGGTTTTTATTGGATTTTAATGAGTAAATATTCAGTGGTGCTTGAAGGTTTGTGAACCCTTTAGAATGTTAGATATTTCTGCATAAATATGATCTAAAACATCATCAGATATTCACACAATTCTTAATAGCAGATAAAGAGAACCAAATTAAACAAAATGAGACAAAAATCTTATACTTAGTCATTTATTTAAATGGGAAAATCATCCAATATTACATATCTGTGAGTGGCATTAGTATGTGAACCTCTAGGATTAACAGTTAATTTGAAGGTGAAATTAAATCCTTGTTCTTTAAATAAAGCAATGTGCTCACTCACTCCTGATTGTTGCCCCTTTGATTGAAATCACCGGACTCTATCAAAAACTAATCTTCACAACACGTTTGTGGAAGTGTATCATGGCACAAACAGCGGAGATTTCTGAGGACCTCAGAAAAAGAGTTGTTGATGCTCATCAGGCAGGAAAAGTTTACAAAACCATCTCTAAAGAGTTTGGACTCCACCAATACACAGTCAGACAGATTGTGTACAAATGGAGGAAATTCAAGACCATTGTTACCCTCCCCAGGGGAGGGTCAATTAACAAAGATCTCTCCAAGAGTATGTATGCTTTTTTAAATTTTTTTACACAAATTAAGTATGGACACAAAGTTCTTATGCATATTTTAAAAACAAGTATGCATAATAGAATTTTAAGTATGCATACTTAAAAAAATAAGTATGTATACTTAAAAAATGAGTATGCATGCTAAGATTTAAAATACCATGAAACTCTGCAAAAGTGACCACAGTTCAGCATTGAACCAGCAACCCTTGGAACATGAAGTAATAACACTACCCATTATGCCAACTCACCACTGCAGCTGGAGCTGGAGCTAGCTTACCATGTGGATTAATTAACTAAGCAACGTTTACCTAAGTTACTAATACAAAGAAGTCTTTAAGCAAAGAAATGTGAAAGTACAAATCAGTAAAAATATGTACAAATAGTATGCAAAATATGTATGCTTTTTAAAAAGTTGTACACAAAGTATGACTTAATAAGTTCATATACATACTTAAAAATGAGAATAAAAACTAGAATTTTAAGTATGCATACTTAAAAAAAATTAGTATGCATGCCAACATTTAAATATACATACTTCAAAATAAGTGGCATGTTTTCAAGAGGTGGGAGAAAACTGAAGAACCTGTAGGAAACCCACACAGGCCCAGAAGAAATCAGTAAAAATGTGTACAAATACTAAACAATAAGTATGCAAAATATGTATGCTTTTTAAAAAGTTGTATACACATTAAGTATGGACACAATATTGGTCTGCATACTTAAAATTCTAATATGCATACTCATTTTTTAAGTATGCATACTTAAAATTCTAGTATGCATACTCATTTTTTAAGTATGCATATTTAATTCTAGTATGCATACTCATTTTTAAGTATGCATACTTATTTTTTAAGCATGCATACTTAAAATTCTAGTATGCATACTCATGTTTTAAGTATGCATACTTAAAATTCTAGTATGCATGCTTAAAATTCTAGTATGCATACTCATGTTTTAAGTATGCATACTTAAAAATGAGTATGCATACTAGAATTTTAAGTATGCATACTTAAAACATGAGTATGCATACTAGAATTTTAAGTATGCATACTTAAAACATGAGTATGCATACTAGAATTTTAAGCATGCATACTTAAAAAATGAGCATGCATGCCAAAATTTAAAATACCATGAAACTCTGCAAAAGTACAGATACTAAACAATAAGTATGCTAAATAAGTATGCTTTTTTAAAAGTTGTACACAAATTAAGTATGACTTAATAAGTTTATATGCATATTTAACATTCTACTAAGCATACTTGTTTTTTTTAAGCATGCATACTTAAAAAAATAAGAATGCATGCCAAAATTTAAATATACATACTTCAAAATAAGTGGCATGTTTTCAAGAGGTGGGAGAAAACTGGAGAACCTGTAGGAAACCCACACAGGCCCAGGAGAAATCGGTAAAAATATGTACAAATACTAAACAATAAGTATGCAAAAATATGTATGCTTTTTTAAAAGTGGTACACAAATTAAGTATGGACACAATATTGGTATGCATACTTAAAATTCTAGTATGCATACTTAAAATTCTAGTAAGCATACTTAAAAATCAGTTTGCAAAATAAATACTGTAAATAAATACTGTTATACTGTAAATACTGACTTTGAATCCCACCTCCGCCCTGTTTGTGTGGAGTTTGCATGTTCTCCCCGGGTTTTGCTCCAGGTACTCCAGTTTCCTCCCCAAGTCCAAAGACATGCTTTGTAGGCTGATTGGCATTTCCAAATTGTCTATAATGTGTGAATGTGTGATTATGTCCTGCACCCAGTTGGCACCCAATCCAGGGTCTCCCCTGCCTTGTGCCTAGAGCTCCTGGGATAGACTCCAGGCTCCCAGAGACCTGGATTGTTGGATAAGTGGTATGGATGGATGGGTGGATAGATGTTACGTTAGCGCCAATATGGCACTGGACTACAACACCCACAAGTCATTTCTCGTCACATGCTCACTACACTCTCACTTGACCAATAGCACCTGTATCATGTGTTGTCTAATTAGCACAAGTATTTGAGTCATGCATTGTACAGCACTCTTGGTCAATCTTTAGACATTGTCACCCTTATTGGTTCGTGTTATTGTATTGCCTCATTCATGTTTTATAGTCTCTGTGTTGCTTCTGTTCCACTGTAAATAAATGTGTACTTGCACTTGCATCCGCCTCAAGCTCCATTCCATGACAATAGAAATAAATATTTAAAATGATCTGCCAGTAGAATAAGACTATTTCTTGCTTGACATTAGTAGAGGAAAACTAGAAATAGGTCAAATAATCATAGATTTGTTTTATTGTAATCTTAAAATAGGAAATACTAGATACTACATATACTTACTATACATATACAACCGTATATCCATCATGTATAGTATATGTAGTTCTTTTTTCATAGTTCTTAATTTTTAGGTATGCATATAAACTTTGTGTCCATACTTAATTTGTAAATATGGACACAAAGTTTATATGCATACCTAAAAATTAAGAACTATGATAAAATACTAGATTAATTTGATTTATGATTCATATTCATGATTAGATGTCTTTTTTTTTTTTTTGCACTGTGTGGCACAAAATCTGTCATCTTTTGTTTGTTCCATGCATTATTAGTGCTGACATGCACTATCATAGACACATTTGCTAGAGGTCATGCCAAAGAACTCCTCTATTTTTAAAAGATAAGATAAGATAAAAATTTTATTGATCTCACACTGGGGAAATTCCCTATGAATCCCTATTATCCCTTTAACAGCATGACTGGCCATTTGACTGACATGCCACACAAAGGACAATGCTTTGAATGCTTTAACAATTTTCAAACTGGTGACAGTATGTTGCTCTGATAGGCTTTGCTTCTCCATTTAAATTTGGTCTACCTGCTGCATGTGTGCTGCACAGGAGCAATTAAATAGCAAGCTTCAAAGTTTTCTGAAGCTTGTGGCTAGAAAACTACAATAAACATTACAACAAATATCAGACACTCCAGTAGGGTCTACAGACAGAACATCTGAGGATGAGACTACATTATTCATGGTTCATACTATAGAATCAGCTTCTAGCAGTGGTGTTTAAATAGGTGTCCCAGTGGGTGCATCATTAAATGGAGAGAACAGGTTGGAAATATAAATTGAAGATTGGCGTTTGTTGACCACTGAGGCTCTGCTGGCTGAGCTGGGCAACTTACGATGGACTACCGCCAGATGTTACAATGTTAAGAAGCGAGAAGTGGTTTTCATCTCTGTGCATGCTGATCATTTGCACAGATATTGTTCTCGTGATGGGACAAGCTCTATTAAAAAAAAAATAATAATAATTTTTTACCCATAATGTTGCATGTCCTCAAAGGCGTTCACTTCAATCATGACTTATGAGACTGTCAGCAAAGGCTCATATGGTACGTGTATCAAGTATGGTTGGGACATTGCCACACATGCTGTTGGATGTGTATTCAACCTGTGCTCTCTTAGGTAAAATTGTAAAGACAACTCGCTTGAAATATGATGAAAAATGTTGGATTGGTTCTTGGTTTAAATGGATATAAAGATGGATAAAGATCAAAAGAAGTACTGTTTTAGACATATGCTGGTGAATGGTGAGGACATCGTAGTGCTCTTTGCCCAAAAACGTCATAGTCCAAGGACCACTGCGAAATGCTGGAGTGTGTATTGCTTCTCTGTCAAGGTAATTTAAAACATGCTTTCAATTGTTTGGTTCGCTGTGAAATTGCCCTGGGAGCTATTCAGTCAAATCCGTGCTGTATGGAAAAACAGATCACTCCTGTACCACCTCTGATTCTCTCTGTGTGATATACACTGAGTCTGCAGTTTCATATCTATATCTGCAATGGTCATTACTGAAACATAGTCCAGGGGTCTTTGTGCTTCTGAACCCCTCTGTTCCCTTTCCACCAATTTACTGCCATATGTGATTCGTGTGAAAAGGGATAATGAGAAAGCAATAAGGTCATGGTGGAGTTCAACCGACTACAAAAAGTAAATATTAATCCCGTTGCATTTAAGATTTCATCAAATGTAACTGCAGGAAGTAAATCTGAGTAAATATTTGTGGATAATTCACAATAAGGATGGCTCTGCTTGAGTAGTTCTGGCTGTCATAGCTGACATTTTATACACAACCTAATTGAGTTTGTGTGCACAATTCACTTATGCTCTTGACTAAGTGCAATGTCGAACAATAGCCAGTTTCAACATTCTATGAGCTAATCTTAACAAGTGGTGAAAGAAAAACAGTTGTGTGGTGGTTTTTAGTTTTTTGGGGGTTTTTTTGGTTTTTGGGGAGGGGGGGTTAGAGGCCGAGCTCCTAAACATCAGAGAGGCCAGATCAGTGGAACATTCCTAACAGCATCCGTTGTGCAGAACCATTTTCAACATGGATATAAACATCTGTATGTTTGCTCATGGGAAGCTGAATTGTTGATGTTTGATGAAAATCTCTCAAAAGACGTTCATTAACAAAAGGTGAGTTTTCCTAGTCTCGGATGTTTCCTTCCACTTTCTTCCAATTAAAACCAAGGTCCAAATATCATGTTTCCCAATTTATCTGTCTTAGTTGTTAATTTTTTAAATTATTTTTTTAAATTTTTGTTACAGAGAAATTTCCACACAACTTGAGCCACACTCATGTAGTGCATTTGTTATGGACAGTGTGATACAGCATGTCACAGAAAAGCAATTTATCGATCTGACAAATTGTCATTTTTTCTATTGCCAAGTGACCCTATTCTAGGTATCTGTGCTGAATTTCTTAGCCCCTGTGCCAGTGTATCAAGAGTACAGAACAGGGATGTCTGGGTGAAATAGTCTACTACAGTAGAAATAGTGCAAACCATTGATATTTTCAGATGTAATTGTTGCAGAAGTGTCATGAAAATCTAGACAACCAACATTACATAAATCTAGCAGTATGACACAGTAATCTTCAGTATTATAGTAGAACAAGCAACTTTTTCTGCCAACTTTTTTGGCACTGGTATTTAGCTTTTACATTTTATTGTAATAAATTTTTATGTTTCGCATTTATTACCGTATTATGAGTGAGGTGGTCTCGGTTCCAAAGCGGTCTCTAGCTTGGATCAATTTCAGCCAGTTGATCCAACTGCACAAAGTGAACCAAACATTCTGTGTGTTCTGAGTTGTGGGCAAGATTTTTCTATAGATGTGAAAAATATTGCAGGGGATTTGGAGTTTGCAGTGAGGGATTTGGTAGCTCTCGAATTAGACTTACAGTGGGGGGAAATAAGTATTGGATGCATCAACATTTTTTTCAGTAAATATATTTCCAATGAAGCTATTCACATGAACTTTTCACCAGACATCAGTATTAACTCAAGAAATCTGGAAATATAAAGAAATCCAAACATTGAAATCCATAAACAAATTTATGTGTAATAAGGTGGAATGATGCAGGAAAGTATCCTATTTATTAGAAAATATTAAATAGTTCATATACAGTGGGGTAAAAAAAAAAGTTTGAGACCACACTGAAAATCTGGGAATTATTTTTTCATTTAAAATGGGAAATAAACAGAAGGTTTAACAATTTTGAAATATTTCAAATAAAGAAAGTAAATGTTCAATATCTTGAATATTTCGTACTTAAAGATTCTGTGCGATTTTTAGGTCCCTATTTAAAAGGAAGTAAATTTTTGAAATTGACCCTGTTACCTGCTCTGTACAAAAAGTCAGATTTTTCTCATGCCCAATCTCTTATATTGAGGCATGTGTTCAGACGACACTCTGATGGATTTGATCTAAAATGGTTCATCAGGTTTTACACAAACTTATGGAGTCCAAGCCAGCTTGAGTGCACACAGTCATTAAAGCAAAAAGGGGATGTACCAAATACTCAGAAACTCTGAAATTCATGTAAATATTTCAAAGATTCTTTGAAATATTTTTCACTCCAGTTGTTGTCCCTAATATAATTTGTAATGAAAATTATTGTATTAAATTGGAAAAGAATGTAAAATAGAAGCAGTTTCACTAGTGCTCTCAGACTTTTCGACCCCACTGTATCTTAAATAAAATTCACCTCATCAGAACTGACAATGCTGGTAATGCCAAAGCAGATTAATGTGAATCCAAGAATTGGTATCGGCCAGTAACAAAACAACAACAACAATCAAAAATAAAAATAATAAAAAAAAATTACTCAGTTGATCTGAAAAAGAGAAGAAAATAAGAAAAACATTATCTAGGCGATTTCTTGTCTTTTTATCAGTAATAGGATTAACATTAACTGGTGTGCACTGCAGTGTTCATTGCCATATAAAGGTTGGACTTGATACTGGAATGTGTAGGCTTTAAAGATCTGAAGCTCTTCTACTGGAAACTCTTCTCTTCTTTGTGTCTCACATACTGTACCTAAGCCAAAAAGTCCAATAGAGCCATATTAAGAGCTAATGCATGTGCTGCACTGTTGAGGTAGTGTGTTTAATCTCCAGCCAAGACTCCTGACCCTCTGCTTCTTTGAATTACTTCTGTGTTTGTTGATGTATCCCTATACCTTTATTCTTACTGTATAATTATTCTTCTCAGTGGAACATTTAGAGTTCTGATTAGAGATTAGTAAAGACCTTTATATGGATATAATATAAAACTTGTTCTTTCAGATGATAAATTACATTAGTCAGTGTTGAGGAATGAACAGAATGGAATCTTACATCTGTTTTGCAGGGTTTTTAGTAAAGGTTATGAGATATGGAGTCATCAGTTCAACAGTTATGAGTAATTTCTCTCTTGGGAGGCCTGGTGTTTCTTGCGGCTAAGAAGGATTCAGCACTTCTTTATGCTGAGTTAGTGGTTGGCTCAAGGGGGTTCAAGTCGCATTACGTAATGTCTGTTGCACATGCTGACTTGAAGAGCACTTGTCCGATTTTCCAGTAATGAGAGAGAGAATGCTCAGAATCTGGAACTAATGCTGACTGAAGGGAAGTGTGAACGTAGACACTGGTGGACACCTGTCTCCTGTCTCATGCACTCTCAGTTGTGGGAGGATGATCTGGAAAACATTAACTCCACTGAAGATGCTCTTTCTCACGTGCTCTCATGCTCTCATTGTCTCTGAACACAAGATGTCATGTCTCAACCCTATATTTTATCTTTAGACAAGATGAATGATGTGCTTATGCTGTTTTGCTCATAAATGTACAATAATGGGGTGATTGTGTGTGTATGGTGTGAGTTAGTGTTGAATACTGAATGATTCCAGAATTGCAAGGTTTCAACAAAGTAACAACAGCATTAACAATAATACTGTATACAATACAATATACAATAAAGGAATAATCCAAGGCCCAGTTATCAACATGTAGGAACATACATTTTTTAAAAATTAATTATACTTTGAAGTGATTGAGTGCAGGAAAAAAACACACCTCAAATTCTTCTCAAATTCAAAATTCGTTTCTACCTGAGCTTCAGATCCTGTATCTCTTGTCCATCAGTCTGCTCTCTCACTCCCTTTAACTCTAGTGTAAACACAGATAGCTTGAGGTGGCTGCTGCATTCCACAACTACGTCTGCTTCTTGTCTGCCTTTTTCTATGCCTCCCTTGTTTTTAAACCTATGCATAAACGATTATCTGGGTTCATCAACAAGTAGGCTCTCTGTAAGATTAACACTTGTGGCTTTCCTTTAATACTTAGTCTATCAATACAGTCACCTCTATGAACAGGAACAGCTGGCTTTGAAACTGAATACCAATTGTTCACTGTTGTAAATAAGCATACTTTATATGGAATTTGAGTCATGTTGGATTATATAACCTATAACCTCCTATACAAAAAGCAGACCTATATGACATCACATTATTTATAACTCAGTGGTGATATAACAAACTCTGTCCCACCATGGCTAAAATATTGGCAGAAAGCGCTGGAGCTGGTGTCTGGAGTCACCATTATTCCTGCCATGCGAATACGTTTTTCTTTTGCTATCTTAGTGATCTTGTTTAAGTCCAATGGTGCTGCCGGGCCTCCAGCTGTAAGCTTGATATCCAGATCTGCCACTAGTTTAAAGGCTGGATGAATCACGGCAGTTTATTGATCCCTATGAGCACATATACCTTCTGCCTTTCTTCCTTTCTCTTTTTCCCTCTGATGTCAAACCTGCGGTCATTTTGGCACAGCTCCCCACTCAGATGAATCACACACAAGCATTTTCATGTTATAAAATGATATAATTGATATAATTTACAGTGACAGGATGTATAAGTGAAAAGAAATAACTAAGGAGTGCTACATTTGTGCTGCAGTCTAGATTAATCAATGATGATGCTTTTATGCGGTCTTAATCAAATATGTCTGCAAGGTTGTTAAATGTAGTGAGACAGAGAGAGAGAGAGCGAGAGAGAGAGAGAGAGAGAGAGAGAGAGAGAGAGAGAGAGAGAGAGAGCATTGTTGCATTTAGAGCATTGTCATCCTATTTCTGAAACATGACTTAAAACATTTGCAGAGTGAAAGTCACTGTTTCATTGCTCTGCATGTGACAGTTTGCACATGTTTGTGCGTGTATGAGAACCAGAATGTGGCGAATGCTTGATTTACACAGCTGTTTAGTACCAGGCCCCAGAGTTACTCGGAAAATACTCACTCATTTTTCATCCCTTCCAGAGGGTCATGAATTGCTAGTGAAATAATCCAGATTCCGTCTGTGATTTATTCCAGTGCTGTGATTCTCAAGCCCTCTCTCAACCGGTGGCTGGTATACACTAGGACTAGTGGTGTTGACTCTGGCTGTCTTTCAAAGATATTTAACCCTCATATTATAGTATAGGTCAATTTGACCCATTTCCACATTGAGATGTCTGAAATACTGGTTAATCTCTTTTTTTCTCTTTGAATTTTTTTTAACTTTCCTCACTTAGGGTCATGAACTTATATAAAAATATTTCTTCTTATGACTTATGTCAGACAAGCCATAATAAAGGTTTACTGTTTTCAGCTGTTCTTTGCTGTTTTTGTGTGTATTTAAACTGTGGAAGTCATTTTGACCCATAACATAATGGATGTAACTCCCCCCCCCAGACATAATAGAAGGGCTAAAGACATAAATGTGAGGTTTCATTTTTGGTATCCTAATAAGATTATTTGCTGTTAACAAATGTCTTAAAGCAGATTATTTGGCACTTTTGTGGAACCAAGTGCAACAGCACCACCAATGATAGTAAGAAGTGATAGTCTTATTACAGAAAAAGAAATGGAAAGAGAAAGAGATTTGGGCTTTAAGTACGGTTCATAACGTCTGTTGGGATTTTTTTTGTACTTTCTGTTTCTGTATTTTGCCTGTGTTTGACCTTAAAATATATATTTTTTTCACTCTGTATCTGTTTATTAACATTACTCTCAGCTCAGAGTTAAAACAAGACATAGCCGCATGGTGCAAGATGCCCCAAATGCCCACAAGATAATGGCAAAATGCAATTCCTTTTGACAGGACCTTGTCAGACAGACTGTAAAATGCCAGGAGTGTAATGAATGATATTTAAGTGATGGCTTACAGTAGACTTCACTATAGTCACTCTTTCATTAGTCAATGAACAACAATACACAACAATCCCTCATCAACCTTTGAAAATCTAGTTCTAATTCTGGATTGACCAAATCCTGAAGATGCCATAGACATCCCTGGCTGGCAAGGGAGTAAAATTGGCCATGGTCTCTGGATATACTTTTTTCCCCTGTCAATCACAGTAATTCAAATCACTAGCTGCTGTGAGCTCGTGTATGTGGAAGAGGGTAGATAGCATTTTCCTCCAAGTGTGTTATGATGCCCAGCAACATAGCAGCTTGGAAAGATGAGGTTGGCTGGTTTCGCATGTCTTGGAGGAAGCACATGTTTGTCTTCGCCCTCCCTGGTTGGTAGCTGCTGTATGATGGGGAGAGCTGGATGGTGGGTGTGTGCCCTGCGCTATAATATAGCATCCAAATCTTACTGTAATTGCTGATAATTGCATTCATTATATAAACCTATAAAAGAAGATCCAGAACAAAGACCAAAAGTGCTTGGCAGTACCCCATACTGTAGAATGTGCAGAGCCAATATAATATGACCCAATTTTTTAAATATACATCATAAAATTTCATAAAATTTGGCTCACACAGGTACTTTGTAGAATTTGCAATAGTGCCTGCTAGGAAAACAAGCCCCATACTTTATGTCAGAGATGTAAGAGAGTCCATTCTGACTCAACTAAGCCAATGGCCAAGTCCAAATGTACAGACAGCTCCCACATATATAAATACAGTGTTGCTCTGACACTCATGCAACACACTGAGAGCATACAGGAACTCCCAGATTTCAGCACTGCCCACTGGCCACATTTGTTTCTAATCATCCTGTTTCTTGGATGAGTCATCATAGAAAACATGTTTCCAGAAAATACAAGTACTGTCACCTTTTACAGCAAGCCACACTCATTCACAGTGTTTGCTGTAACTATTTGCACTTTTTTTTAAATTCTGAAAGTAGACAAGAATAATGCTTCAAGATGCTTTCTCTGTCTGCCTGCATGGGTCTAGTTGTTTCTGTTTCACTCTGACATGGAGAGTGGCATGTAGGCAAACAACAAATATGCCAGTCCTCACAGTGCTGAGACTCTTGTGCGACCCTTGAGGTCAAGGGTCACAGCAAAGGTCGAAATGTCACCAGGTTGTGATAGATTGTTGTAGAAGATGAAAGGCAGACAGTGCTCGCCGTTGTCTTCGTGGCTGTTACATATTAAGTGGACAAAACCAGGAATCTTTCTCTCTCCACATGTTTTGTGTTTTTCATCTTTCAGCTTTGTGGACCAGATGTGTGTTAATGGCACTGAGGTGAAGAAACGAAATGTTGTAATACACTGGGGAGTTCAAGGTTATGAATCACATTAATAATGGCTCCCATCTTATTGTGTATGTAAGGTTCTAATGTTAAAAGATCTCCGATGTCTCACTTTTTCTTATGAATACTGTGAATTGTTCCAAGGGCATTAAGAAACATCTAATATGTGTATTAATTTTCCATCTACGGATTCCTGGTACCAGATGACATCCATCCATCTTCTATACCGCTTAATCCTTTTCAGGGCCACGGGGAAACCTGGAGCCTATCCCAGGAAGCATTGGGCACAAGGCGGGGTACACCCTGGACAGGGCGCCAATCACACAATCACACACACATTCATACACTACGGACACTTTGGACACGCCAATCAGCCTACCATGCAAGTCTTTGGCGGAAGAAACCGGAGTACTCGGAGGAGTACAGTACAGTGGGAGTACAGTGCCCCAGATGACACTGGTTCCCCAAAATATTAACAGATGTCCAATTTTGGTCTGCAGAATACTGAAATAAGGTAAAGCTGTTCTGCTAACTCTATCAGGGTTACAGGTAACAGCATATATAACTCACTGATTCTTAATTTCAACGTTTCCATTCAACGTTTTAAGTTTTAATGCAAACCTAGACCCGTATCTCATATTCAGCTTCCACTGAAAGCTTGAGAAACTAAATAAACCATGTTAAATTAGGAGTTTTTAAAAACTGTACTTAAAAACTCTCTCTCTACATATGCTTTAAAAGGATGGGATTGAGTTGACACTAATATATACTATACGGCCAAAAGTTTGTGGACATCTGACCCTATGGTCAGAGTGACACTCATATGTGTTTTTTGAACAGACCATTCCAGATTTAGTTCCCCTTTGCTGTTATAATAGCATGTTCTGGGAGGGCTTTTCATTAAATTTGGGAGCATGGCTGTGAGGACTTGTCCATTCAGCCACAATTAGAATAGTGAGTATCAGGTGCTGATGTCGGGTGAGGAGGCCTGTGGTGCAGTCAGCATTCCATTTCATCCAACTCAGAGGTGATCAGTAGGTCAGGGCTTTGTACAGACCACTCGAGTGGTCTTTCTTCCACACTAATATTGGAAAACCATGTCTTCATGGAGCTTGGTTTGTGCACAGGGGCACGGTCATGTTGGAACAGGTTTGGGCCTCTTAGTTCCGGTGATGGAAAATTGTAATGATACAATTGTATGCTTCAAAATTTGTGGCAATTCTTTGGGGAAAGTCCACACATAGGTGTGATTGTCAAGTGTCCACAAACCTGTGGCCATATAGTGTATACTTGGACCTGTTTTGGTTTTGTGTATTGTAAACATTTTTGTGATAGCAAGAAGTTAAAAAAGTTTGTGTACGATAAATGGTACAGAAAATGGAAGGATGGATGAATGTGAACACATCACCAATGAAATTCTTTAGAGGAAAAAAATGGTGATTTTTTAAATAAATATGTAGGTGTTTTTATTATACGTCTGCTGTTTTAATTCATTTAATATTTTAACAAATTTAAAACAGCAATGTGATAAACAGCATTTGTGTGAGCAATATATAAATATCCTGCTGTATGTATCCTGTGTGGTATCTGTAGTACTGGGAATTACTTTGTACAGTGTGGCTTCTGTAAATACTATTTGTGACAGACATTTAGCTGTATTAAACAAGTCTTTGTCCTGGTGCCAGATAATAGCTTTGACCCTCCACTGAGCCAGGTAAACATGTTGCATGCTTGGTACTTGTTCAGCCCTCACAGTGGCCCATGAGTTGGAATCAATGGAGCAGGAAGCAGCTAGAGAGTCGGCACTGACAGAGTGATTTAAAGCAGGAAAGGGCAGGCAGGTGAGGAGGCATGGGTCATGAGGTGAGGAGGCAAGGGTCATGGAGAAACAGGCATGGAGGATTCATGGAGTTTGGATTTAGTCAGAGTGGTGTTAAGGTAAAATCAATCAATATACAATCCCAATTCTGAAATAGTTGTGACAGTATGGAAAATGTTAATAAAAACAAAGAGGAGTGATTTGTAAATGTACTTTGACTTGTGTTTAAACAAAAAATGCATAACGACAAGTTATTTGATGTTTTATCTAATCAGCTGCATAGTTTTTTGAAGGTAAACATTTATTTTGAAATTGATGCATGCAACACGTTCCAAAAAAGTTTTGACAGGGGCAATTTAGGACTAATAGCGATGTGACAAGTTGAAATAAGAAGGTGATATGAAACAGGTGAGGCAATCGTCTAATCATAGTATATAAGGAGTCTCCAAGAAAGGCCCTGTCTTTCAAGAGCAAGGATGTGTTGAAGCTTCCAATCTGCCAACAGATAATAATCCAAGGATTTTGGGCATTTCACCTACAGTGCATAATATAATTAAAAGATTCAAGGAACCAGGTCAAATCTCGGTGTGTAAAGGGCAAGGCCGAAAACCACTTCTGAATGTGCGTGATCTCCGATTCCTCAGACGTCACTATCTTAAAAACCATCATGAGTCTGTAATGGATATCCTGACATGGGCTTGGGAACACTTTGGTAAACCTTTATCAGTCAACACCATTCGCAGCTGCGTCCATATATATAAGGCACATATATATCAACACTGTCCAGAAGCACCACCAACTTCTCTGGGCTCTGTCTCATCTGAGCTGGACAGTAGCACAGTCTGATTGAGAATGTGTGGAGCATTATGAAGCACAAAATTAGGCAACGAAGGCCCCGTACAGTTGCGCAGCTGAAGAAATGCATAATGGATGAATGGGGGAAATTTCGCTTGCTAAACTTAACCAACTTGTGTCTTCAGTGCCCAAACACTTAATAAGTGTTATTAAAAGAAAAGGTGATGTTACACAGTGGTAAACAGTCGACTGTCCCAATTTTTTTGGAGTGTGTTGCAGTCATCAGATTTGAAATTAATGTATATTTTCAAAAAATATAGTACAGGGTGATTTGAATTTTCAGATGACTCTTTTTGTTTTGTTTTTCTGCATTTTCCATACTGTCCCAATGTTTTCAGAATTGGGGTTGTATCATAAGGTCCTTGCTTATCAGAATTATGTGGCATTTACTTATGTTGCTAAAGCTATCCTTAAACAAGATATTAAAGACTGGATTGGTGTAAAAATTAGCTTGCAGAATTAGCATTTTCTTTTTACAGCTGAGGATCAGTTTACCTGAATTAAAACAACTTTAATAAAATGAGTAAATCCAAATTTGTGATTGAGGTTTGTGTTGAACCCCAAAAATGACTCACCAGTTTGGCAAATATGGTGTAGCTCTTTGGAAAACCAAACATAGCATTGTTTGTTCGCTGTCAGAGTTTAGTACATAAATAGCTTTGGAAAACAACCCTAGTAGAGTAAAATTTCATGGACCCAGTTAACCAGCTGTGCTCCTATATGACTATATGTTCACTGACAACCATTTTTACTCATCCAGGTGGTGTTTACCCCACACTTGGCCTCAACGTTTTCACAGGGTCGTTTACAACAGCAATTTGCTTGCTACCTGCTCTACTAGAACCAGCAAAGAGACAGCTCAAGGCCAAGTTTTATGATTTTTTTTTTGGGGGGGTGGGTATGATGTGTATGTCTGTGTGTCTTATTCACACTTCTGCAATGCTGTGAGCCATATTCAGAGCTGAATTATATGCAGGAATATTAGTGAGGAGTTCTTACAAAAATTGTGTGCGTCGGTATTCAGACGTCAGGCATAACATAAGGGCTACATGGACAGTTTGCCAAAAACAAAGGTGTATCTTTGTTACATGTGATTCTTTCTTTGGACTTAAGCCCATTTTTCTTGTCCAGCGCAACTGTCTGATAGTTTGATGTAACCACAATATTGTATGCCATGCTGAAATTTGGGAATTGTAAATATACTCAAAAACCTATGGAATCCCAATTGAGGGCATTAAATAAATAATAATTAAAAAATGACACTAATAATTAATTGTTTAAAATCTATTATAATTTTTTTTCAAACATTGAGCATTGAAGGAGACAGCATCTTAATCAGTGACACTGCTCATCGTGAAAGGACTGAAATTTAATGCATAAATTTATGAATAACACTTACTTAAATTGAGCCATAAGCATAGCAGATGAATGCTTGGTCAGCTTATTCTTCAAACCATAGGCATGTTTTCTTTACAGAAGAGCATATTGAATTAACCAAAATACTGGCATAATTTTATTAATTCATACTCAAAATTGAAAAATATATATAAAATAGCTTATATCATGCAGACACATTACAATTTCATGACCTTGATTTAGTGTCTTGTGTCTTCATTAAAGACAAAAGATGTGCTGGAACAAGTGCTATTTTATAAGCTGGTGAATAATGAGGGTGAAAACCATGCTATAATATTAAACTATATTTACTGTGATTAATTACTACTAGGTTTACTAGGATTCAGGTGGAAATGTATTATCAATGTACTAGACTCATAGTAGATTTTTATTTCATTGCTTGCATCTCATTCATATATCATTTTACCAGTCTTTAAATTATCTCTTGTTTTTTTATGTTACATAATATTACATTCTATAGCAAAGGGAAAAAATGCGATCTGCCTCATCTGAAAGTCTGCATTTCTTATCCCTGATTTTTTTTTCCAGACTTAAAAGTGTTTAAATGTGGTGATCAAGACTTTATTGAAAACCCCAGATGTTGCAGATGTTTCTACTCAAGAAAAATGTGCCATCCTAGAAGGTGTGAACTACATACAGTTGATAACCAGCTGCTTAATCCAACTCTGAATATGAGCAACTTTTTCCATGTAAATGTTGATGTAATATTCAGACTTTGTTGCCAACTCTGAATCCAACTGCTAAACCAATAAAATATGTTTTACCTGCATTGTCTTGTGCATTTTAGGGAGATGGCCAGTGTTTGAGATCATATCAGTATAAGCAGTATTGGCTTCCATCTCAATTGGGTCTTCAAAGTGTGCAAGTGATGAGTGTCATTTAATTTTCTACTGACTTGATTACAGTGTGGAAGCCAGTACTACATTTCCTACTACAAAAAAAAACAAAAAAAAACATTGTGTACAAGCCAAATATTTTAAGCCCCCAAAACAAAAACTCAAAATGACTGGATTTGGAGGCTTCCCTTTGTTAATTGGTTTCAGTAACTCCTGAGTGGTGTTCATGTGGAGTCATGTGAGGCTGCATTCCATAGGCCTGTTTGTGTGTGTCTGAGAGCTTGTGTTTTAAGTATATAAGGCCATAGAGGCTAGACAGCAACAGTTGGTCCTTAATGAGTCCATTTGCTCGACTCCTTCAGCTCAGAACTCTTGACCTCTAATAAGAAAGCTCTACACTACATCATTCCTAATGGCTCTCAATCTCACAGAGCACACCCCAACTCTCAGTTATGTAAACTAGGACTACTTAGTCTGCCTCAAGAGTCAGACCACACAACGAACTCTTAACACTGTTCAGATACAAATATCATAGTGGAGTATGGTAAGGGCAATGGGAGTGGATGTGTGAGAAAGTAATGTAGCACAAAGTATTTACTAAAAGTGTGCCAATAATTGTTGCACACCCTATATTTAACAAATATTTTTTTTGGATAAACCTGTGTTTTGTTTGCAATTGTTTGATATCAATGAGAATAGAGTATTTTTGTGAATTCTTCGAACAAAATATCAAAAGGTTAAGCAATAAAGACAATTTTTCACAGCCTTCTTTGCTCATATTTACCAAGGGTGCCAATATTAGTGGAGGGCACTGTATTTACCATTAGCTAGAATTTGACATGCTGCCCAGCCAATATATGTAAGCTACTGGGATCAGTGCTAGTCTAACCCAACATTAGGAGAAAAAAACAAACAAATAAAAAAACAAAACAAAAATAAGCAGACGAAATTAGTTTAACAAAGCCAGTTAATGTTAGCAGATTAGCAAAGCCTATTTCAACATGCCTTTTAAAATTAGGTGGAGGTCATGCCTTGTATGGAGGCAAAGGAGACACCTCATTTTATACAAGTCTTTGCTTACTCCAGCATATTGAAATGTTTTACTAAGGTAGGGTCAAAGATGCTCATCCTCAAGTTCAGTCTTGTGGCTTGTACATATTCAAACATACATGGATTACTTTAGCCGAGAATGTAGCAGCATGAGAATGTCACCTCAGAAGACAAATTGACAGAACTCTTGATAGTTTCTTTCTACATTTATAAACTTGATGCTAAACTGAATGATTGGAGGCCAAACTGAGCCCATCTGATTGATATAGTGCGCAATCATTGCCTTAGTGATTTATAATCACTCCTCTCCACTAATAGCTGGTGTGTGGTGGGCGTTCTGGCGCACTATGGCTGCCGTCACATTATCCAGGTGGATGCTACACACTAGTGGTGGTTGATGAGATTCCCTCCCCATACTATGTAAAGCGATTTGAGCTTCTAGAAAAAAAGCACTATATAAATGTAAGCAATTATTATTATTATTATTATTATTATTATTATTATTATTATGAGTACTTGGAAGGTCTAAATGAATTCAAGCAGTTGCAGTTCAAAGTAAGTGTTTTTGTAAATGTAATTAAGTAATAGTACAAGTATCTAATTTCAATAACAGTATGTAACGTATACAGTAAATATGCCAAAGTAATGCTAAAGTAATACTACATAAATATAATTATGCAAGTATTTTCCACCCCTGCCTGTCATGACAAGTATCCTGAAAATGACTAACTATGCAACCCACAATAATCAACTACATATGATGACATCATGCATGACATGTTTTGCACATGTTCCAAATCTTATAAGAAAAAATTTAAAGCTCTCATTATGTAAGGGCTAGAGAAAATATTTGTAAGTCTGTTAGAATGTGATGATTGTAATAACGTTTCCACTACTGCTGAGTACAAGAGACACTGCAAGCTCATCTTTGTTCAGTTTTACAATTAACAACACTTATTTCACCACCATTTTGCCGCCAGAAGTACACTGAGCTAAAAATCAGTTGACAGTCAGAGTGCAATTTAGTTCTGTAATTTATCCCAGAAAGTGTCATAACACAACCTTAGATTTATGTCATCAAATCTGTGAAACTTAACTGAAGTACTGCCCAACTTGACATCAAACTCTGGCATACTAGAAATGTTTAAATTGACAAAAGCAGCGCTTATGACAGTTGATGCATGTTTAGATAACCTGTTTAACTTTACTGATTTACTGTATGTCAACTGTGATGAAGGGCTTTTGTATGATCAGCCCTATGAACACTGCCAACAAGTAAATTGTTGCCCTTTTTTATTCCTAAGTACACTGTAATGTTATAAGGACATTCTGAAGACTGGACACAATTCGGGTTTGATTAGGGAACATTAGGGAGAAATTATTTCAGGAGGACAGCAAGATGCAGAGAGCTTGTGTGGCAGAGAGTGATGGGAAAAAGACTAATGAAATGAAATGTGACGTGAGAAGATGGCATTGTTAAATGGCATTGTGGTGGGAACTAGGAAGAGAGACATTAGTCTGGAATTTGACCTCTGTTCTGTCTTCATCAATCCCTTTGTTTTGGACCAAGTGGTGAGAAAAGTGCCTGAGAAAACCATAGCATTTTATTCTGCTCCTTGCATTCCCCCACATCACTGCTATTTATTTTCTCATCTGGCTCTTCTCTCTTTCTTTCTGGTCCTTGATTGAGGTTTGGTCTACTTTTCTGTCATCAAATTAAAGATGACGGCAACAAGCCTTGTAAATATTGTGTCCTTATTAACTGCATAGAGTACAGTTTCCTTCATGTGGTAAAATATCTATATTTGTTTTTCCTTTTGCGTTTAGTTCCTCGTGAGTCTTGAGGGACAGAGGACTTCCCCTTTAAAATGTGTAGGTTCAGCGCACTGAAGTTGCGCGATAGCGCCTTTTTGCGAGTGTGTGTATCAACAACAACTGGGATGACAATTGGGAAGATGTAGTGTAGTTGAGTTGTTTAAAAAAAAAAATATATATATATATATATATCCATTGAACGAGACCATTGCTGGCCAGATATTGCATGGATGATGAACCATTAATGCACAGCACTGACAGTGAGACATTCATTGGGTAGATTATTATGCCCAATTTTGTGATAATAGTGGTAATGTGTATGAGGTGCTGGTTTGAGATGCAGCATTACTGGGTTTTGACACACAATACATGTACATGCCACATTATTAAACACACTTACCATGTTGCACAGATTTAACTGTACAGTTAGCGACTGATTCTTTCCCATGCACAGTGTTTTATTCATCTTCTAACCCTCTGTCAGTCTGAGTTTCTAATCAGTGCACTGCGGTTGGATTGATAGTTTTGGATGGTGGACTGTTTCTCAGTCCAGCACTGACATTGAGGTGTTAAAAAAAGCAACACTACTGTCCCTAAAACCACAACAACATCTCATGTCCATGTCAGAATGATACATCACCCAAATAACATCTGGTCTAAGGTGGACAGAGTAGGCAGAGAACTGACAAATTCTACATAGCAACAGATGGAAAGCGACTGTATACCTAAATACAAAGTGCGCCAATATGGTAGATGAACCTTATAATTAGTTTACATTCAAAGGATTATTTAACTAATAAAAAGAGCACTGAATATGACCTTAATGACCATGCTTCATGCTTATGTATAACAATTGAACTTTTTCATTAATATCACATATACCATAAACATGCCATAAATACACAATATGGCCAAAAGTATGTGGAGTATTGAACATATCACTTAAAGATATGGTGATTAATATTGATTTGTTCCCCCTTTGCTGCTATAACAGCCTCCACTTTTCTGAGAAGGCTTTCCACTAGGGGCGGCTGTGACTCAGGTGGTAGAGCGGGTTGTCCGCTAATCGTAGGGTTGGCGGTTCGATTCCCGGCCCGCGTGACTCCACATGCCGAAGTGTCCTTGGGCAACACACTGAACCCCAAGTTGCTCCCAATGGCAAGTTAGCACCTTGCATGGCAGCTGTGCTACCATTGGTGTGTGTGTGAATGGGTGAATGAGACACAGTGTAAAGCGCTTTGGATAAAAGCGCTATATAAGTGTGCCATTTACCATTTAGATATTGGAGCATGGCTCTGAGTATAGAGGTCAGGCAGTGATGTAGTGTGTCTTCCCAGTGATACTGACTGTAGGTATCCAGATTAGAGGTTCTAGGTATCTACATAAGTACTGATGTTTTAGTATAGAATTTATTATGACTGACCGTGTAGGACAGTCACAACAGGACTTGCCATCACCTACCACAGCACTGTTTGTTTTCCTTTTTTAACACACAGAAGAATCATTTACTTATATTTACTTTAAATTTTAGCTTCTGAGCTGGCATGAATGCCACCTGAGTACTCAAATCCTTTAAATATTCCAGACTGAAGCCTATCTAAAGCTTATCTGACTAACCTCCAGCACTTAAACAAGGCTTAGACTGGATGAATCTCCTAAATATGTCTTTACCACTGAGCTCAACAACTGGCTTAGTTTTAGACAGTGGTGATATTTTAATGCATCTTTCCCGCTCTATTTGCATAACTTTCCAGTAAAAGATGTAATCACAAAGTAAATGTTACCTTTACCACACTCTAATTATATATGTAATTCACGTTGCCTGTCAAACACTAGTCATTCTAATTGCTCACCAAGCCTTTACACACTCTTACACACCTGTAATCGTTAGCTTGCTTGCTTGTGTGCTGACATTTGACCCTTAAGTAGACCAGATGTGAGAGCGCTTTGATACCGTATTTTTACATCGCACTTTGACTTTGCAGAAGAGGTCATGTCTGGGAATTCACAGATATGCAGCTGGATGCAAAGTCTATCGAGAAAAGCAGGTGAGCAAACTGCAG
>JANDJT010000148.1:10810581-10859867 GCA_024331685.1 Stegophilus panzeri
TTTATTTATATATTGAGTCACCTTGACTTTAATGTGTATAGTGTGACTTTTGCTAAATAAAGGATTGTAAAAAGTCAAAGTCTCTCTCTCTCTCTCTCTCTGGCTGACTCACTGACCCTGTTAGCTGGTCAGTAATTATGGTCAGCTTTAAGGGAAGTGGTTAAACGTTACCCGCAGTGTCAGTGCAGTCCTATAACTCAGAGCTGTCCATATTCCACATTTCTTTCCAAGGAACGTACGTAGAAGTAAAGTGTTTCATGAAAGACTGAATTAGATACAGACATAAAATTGCCTGGTTTTATTACACAGTTCTTCGCTTACTAATGAGCTTTTTAATGCAGTTATCAGCACTTACTATCAATAGCAAGTACTTCCAAAACCATGGCATTCTCAAAACAGTACATTCCACATGTAATTGGACCACAGAACGTGTACACTTCACTGTGTCTCAGAAGCAGTTGAGCAGCTCAGTTTAGTAGTTTTTTTGACACAATTCCGTGAAGTAAAAATGTCTTGAAACCACATTCTCAGGGATTTCACTGACTGGAAAGTTTTGAAGCCTGTGTGTGGTGTGAGCCAGATTTGTGGTCTATTTGTGTGTTTGTGTTCACACACCGAAAGGCCATAATTATAGTTTGAGACCGCTATAAGGCAAACTCTCATTCAGCTTTTGCCTCAAGCTGTTAGTCAGAAGCACACACACACACACACACACACACACACACACACACACACACACACACACACACACACACAGAGACAGAGGAAAAGAGAAAAAGTGTGTCTCAATCCCTGCACTTTCACACACTTCTGAAGAGCTGTTAGAGTTTTGAATCAAATCATGTTGACCGTGAGTCATTTTCCAAAAAGCCTCTGAAAATGACATGAGAAAATATCAAAAGACCACAGGAATATACAGTATCAATTGATATAAATACTCTTCCAGTTACTATTACTCTTTCTATTCCTCTTGACCTTAACTTTTTTCTCTATTTATCCTGAGTCCATTTGGTTAGTAGGATTAGTGCTCATGGCTTCATCACTTACTACCAATTCTACTTATTGTTGTAGCTCGATAAGCAGCATTAACGCTCTCCCTGTTAGTGGCGTCTTTGCTATTCATTTCTTTTCCATTTTGGCTATTTGTGGAACTTCATATGTATCCATCTTGGGTTTCCTTCTTTGTCAGTCATCCCAGAAACAATGATAGCTTGCATGTTTTACTTTGGCAGTAAAACCATCATTTTCTCTCCAGTTCTGGGTAAAAAGTGTGAACTCAGACAAAATTTTGGACACAGTTTGGGAAGGTCTGGTATTAGGTGGTCATGAATCTGTAAACAGAAGCTAATTAAAGGTTCTCTAATGCTGGTGAATGTGATATTAAAGAAAAATAACTGTGGATAGTTGGCCTGACTTTCCACACATGTGAGAGATGAGCTCCCAAGAGGTTTTCTTTCTGAATCTTTTAACCATGTCTGAAATGTTGCCCTATTTTCTACACTCTAAGGCAATGGTTCTCAGCGTTCTTGTAGTTACTAACTTGTTTGACCAACTCTGCCCTGTGTGGGAGGAGCTTGCGGGCTTTTCCTGTGCATTGGGGGTTTCCTCCGGATACTCTGGTTTCCTCCTCCAGTCCAGAGACATGCATTGTAGGCTGATTGGCATTTCCAAATTGTCCGTAGTGGGGTGTGTGAGTGTGTGTGATTGTGTCCTGCTCCAGGGTTGGCACCCCATCCAGGGTGCCCAACATCTCCTGAGATAGGCTCCAGGCTCCCCACGCCTCTGTGTAGGATAAGCAGTACAGAAAATGGATGGATGGATGGATAATCCAAACCTCAATAACTTAAAAACAATAATTAGGTAAATTAGATAAATAATGGACCTAATGTATGTGTTTGTGACAAGTTCGGGAATAGAAATCTCTATAGCTCTAATAAATAGACAAAATATTACTGTACACATGTTCATGAAAAGAATCTGTTGCGTGGAATGAACTAACTCTTAACCGTTCTTCTGTGGGATTTCACAAGAGCCCCAGATATGTATTCTTATCGCTACAATATGCTTACATATATAGCTGATAAAACAAAACTGTTTACATCTTACATGTAAACATATATATATATATATATATGCCTTAAATGTATACGTGTTTCGCCAGACATTATTAAATATCGGGTCTTTAGCGAGTATATATCTAACAATGCCCCAATAATATAAAACTGTCCTAATATTTTATTAACAATTACAAAATAATAAAATGAAGCATATTTTGTTATATTTTGACATTTTATTTGTCATCAAACAGATGCAAAAACATACACCGTTAAAATTACACACTTATAATTCATGTGCTAAAATAGCGAAAGTGTTACGATTCCTTGGCAGAGACAAGCATGGACGAACAGACTAGAGTGCGTGGAGCAGACGACAAACGGAGTACGGCAGGAAATCAAGGTCAGATGATCGGGCAAACAGGTAATACTGGGCTTAAGGAGAATCGTACTCAACAAACAAAGCTAATGTCTAAAACAGGATAGCAGATATGAAACTACGGCTTGGTATATAACAGAGACGAGGCTGCTGAGCGTTTACTTCGCGAGACGCTGAAGTTAATGAGGCCTTTTATAACTTTTGGTGCAGCACAGGTGTTCGTACTCAATACTCCAGAGAACTCGAGCACGGGCATGGCTGGGAAGTGTAGTCCTTGTCCGCCATGTTAGTGGGCGGCACTGTATGCTGAGAACTGCAGTCGCGCTTTCGCCGAGGCGTAACAGAGCCCCTCCCAAAGGGCTCACTCCAGAAGCCGAATCCCTCTGCGGCCTCCCGCTCCTCCGGGGTCCCGGTTTGGCTGGATGAGCCGCATGGAAGTCTCTGCGCAGATTTGTGTCCAGAATGTCCTGGGGTGGGATCCAGCACTGCTCCTCTGGGCCATACCCCTCCCAGTCTACCAGATATTCGAGCCTTCCTCTCCTATGTCTGGAGTTCAAGATGTCGTGGACGTGGTAGGCTGGGCGGCCTTCAATCTCTAGCGGTTCCAGTGGGGAGTCCTCTGGCACCGCTGTGGCCAAGGGGCCCGGTATCACTAGTTTGAGAAGAGAGGCATGGAAAGACGGGGCGATGCGGCTGTGCTTTGGTAGGTCCAGGAGGTAAGTGACTTCGTTAATTTGCTTCAAGACTCGGAAGGGGCTGATATACTTAGGCTGGAGCTTTCTGCCCGGGAGGGGTGACTTTAGATCTCTTGTGGAGAGCCACACCCTATCCCCGGGTTGATACTTGAGGTGATCCCTCCAGCGCCGGTCTGCCTTTCGTTTGGCGGTGCGGGAGGCCTGCACTAGCTGTTGGTGGGTGCGTTCCCATACCTGTTCACTCTGGCGGAACCACTCATCTACCGCTGGTGACTCAGTGGGGGAGGCGTTCCAGGGGAACAATGGTGGCTGGTAGCCCAAGACATACTGAAATGGGGTGAGCTGGGTGGCGGAATGCCGTAGCGAATTCTGTGCATATTCCGCCCATGGTAGGAAGTGGCTCCAGTCCCCTGGATTGGTGGAGCAGAAGGTTCGGAGGAACCGTATGACCTCTTGGTTGGCCCATTCTGCCTGTCCGTTAGCCTGGGGGTGGTATCTGGACGTGAGGTTAACGGTGACCCCCATCTTCTCCATGAAACTGGTCCAGTGGCAAGACGTGAACTGTGGACCCCTGTCACTCACAATCTCCTCTGGGATGCCGAATTATCGGAACACATGTTGGAAGAGGAGTTCGGCCATGGTAAAGGCGGATGGGATGGCCGGTAGTAATTAGGCGCAGGGATTTCGAAAACCGATCAACGATCACCAGTATCACAGTATTACCCTGCAACTCCGGCAAGTCCGTCATGAAATCTAGGGCCAGGTGGGAATACAGGTGTGGGTAGAGGTACCAACCTCCCAGCAGGTAGAGCACGTGGTCCCTTGGACTGAGCGCAAGTGGAACATGAGGATACGATGCGCTGTACCTCACAAGGCATATTGGGCCACCAATATTTCTCGGGCAGCAGTTGGTACGTGCGCCGAGCTCCCAGGTGACCCATCACCAATGTCGTGTGGGCCCAGGTGATGAGTTCTAGATGGTACCATTTCGGTACGAACTGTTTACCGGGAGGACAGGCTGCCGGGATTCATGACCTGGGGATACGGGCTAAGGCTTGATCTAAGGTCCACTCCATGGCACCCACTATACAGGAGGGAGGCAAGATTCGAGACAGTGCATCAGCTTTTGTGTTCTTTGTTCTGGGCCTATAGGACAGGGTGAACTGGAACCTGGAAAAGAATAGGGACCAGCGAGCCTGGCGGGGCGTAAGATGTTTGGCGGTCCTCAGGTACTCTAAATTCTTGTGGTCCGTGTAGATAATAAACGGGTGGGCAGCACCCTCCAGCCAGTGTCTCCACTCCTCTAGGGCCAACTTTACCACCAGGAGTTCTCGGTTCCCTACATCATAGTTGCTTTCTGCTGGCAACAGCTTTCGCGAAAAGAATGCTACGGGATGCAACTTAGGTTTGTCTCCAAATCATTGAGACAGGATGGCCCCCACTCCCGCCTCAGAGGCATCAACCTCCACGACGAATGGTCTGGAGGGATCCGGGTGTCTGAGGATGGGGGCCGTGGTAAAAGCCCTCTTAAGCTTCTCCAGAGCCTCCTGGGCGATTGGGGTCCAAAGGAGTCGTCTGGGCTTACCATGCAAGAGGGATGTCAGGGGTTGTGCCACCTTGCTAAAGTTTCGAATGAATCACTGATAAAAGTTTGCGAAACCAAGGAAACGCTACAATTCCCTGATGGCTTGGGGAGTGGGCCATTCCACGACTGCTTGAGTCTTGCGTTGGTCCATGGCGACTCCCCTCGGGCTTATGACATACACTAGGAATGAGATCGTGTGTTGGTGGAACTCACACTTCTCGGCCTTTACATAAAGCTGGTATCGCAACAGGCGCCACAATACTTGCTGAACATGTTCGATGTGCTCCTCTAAGGATGTCAAATAAACCGAAATATTGTCGATGTAAGCGATGACGTACCTCCCCAGCATGTCTTTCAGGACGTCATTGATTAGATTCTGGAACACTGAGGGGGCGTTGGCGAGTCCATACGGCATGACTAGGTACTCGTAGTGTCTGGAGGTGGTACTAAAGGCTGTTTTCCGCTCATCCCCCTCCCTAATGAGGATCAGGTTGTACGCGCTATGTAGGTCCAGCTTCGTAAAGATGGCCGCGGACCACAGCTGTTCCAGGGCTGTGGGAACAAGTGGAAGGGGATACTGGTACTTCACTGTCACCTGGTTGAGGCCCTGATAATCAATGCATGGTCGAAGGCCACCTCCTTTCTTCTCTACAAAGAAGAACCCGGCCGACGCGGGGGACGTGGATGGTCAAATGTATCCCTGCTGGAGAGCCTCCTGAATGTACTCCTCCAGTAAGGCAAATACATGAGAAACGTGTGATTGGATAGAACTCACCCGATAGCGATGAGGTTGGCTGTCCATGTTCCTCTCAGTCGTTCGAGGTCTCCTGTGGGGGCACTGACGAATGACGTGAGTGCCCTCGCTGCAATAAAAGCACCGTGACTCATGACGTCTTCTCTCCCTCACCTCCTCGCGGGTCTGAGCACGCCCGAGCTGCATGGGTTCGGCTGGCTGGACCGGCTCTGGTGGCAATGGGCTACACAGCGCGGGGCGATTAGTATGGCGTAGCCGGTCCAGCCATATTGCTAGGTCAACGAGGTCATCGAAGGTGAGCTGCTCGCCCCGACAGGCTAACTCTTTCAATAACTCAGGATTTAGCCCTTGACGGAACGCGGTCTTGAGTGCTGGCTCATTCCATCCGCTCTGGGCAGCAATGGTGCGGAATGCCAGAGCATATTCCCTCATGGTACGTGAGCCTTGTCTGATGTGCATGAGTTCTTGGCCGGTCTCCCAGCCATCGGGGGAATGGTCAAAGGCGCGCTGGAAATGGGCGAGGAGGTCCATTAGCGAGGGTCTGACACTGTCTCCTCGCTCCCACTCCACCGTAGCCCATGCCAGGGCTGGTCCAGAGAGTAATTCCATAAAGTGGGTCAGCTTACAGACCTCCGGCATGTCTGGGTGGCTCTCAAAAAACAGCATGCACCGTAGCAGGAAGCCCTTGCATCCTTCCGGCTCTCCAGCGTATCTCTCTGGTGTAGGCAGAGGCGGATTGTGTGCAGCCGGCGCGGCCGGAATGTGCGCAGCCGGCACTGGAATGTGCGCAGCCGGCATGGTCAGAATGTGCACAGCCAGCGTTGGCTGAACATACATTGAGGTGGCCGGTGGTGGATGCATCGTTAGAGCAGAGGGCGTCGCGATCGGAGACGCGGAAGCACTCAAACGTGAAACCTCAGCGCGTAACTGTGATATCTCATCCTGATACACCGCTAACGCGTGGTTTTGGTCCAGGACGTAGCGCTGCCACTCCGGGGTGTCCGCTGTCTCCATAGTAAGCGAAGTAATCTGTTATGATTCCTTGGCGGAGACAAGCACGGATGAACGGACTAGAGTGCGTGGGGCAGACGACAAACGGAGTACGGCAGGAAATCAAGGTCAGATGATTGGGCAAACAGGTAATACTGGCTAAGCAGAATCGTAGTCAATAAACAAAGCTAATGTCTAAACCAGGATAGCGGATATGAAACTACGGCTTGGTATACGACAGAGACGAGGCTGCTGAGCGTTTACTTCACGAGACCCTGAAGTTAACAAGGCCTTTTATAACTTTTGGTGCAGCACAGGTGTTCATACTCAATACTCCGGCAAACTCAAGCGCGGGCATGGCTGGGAAGTGTAGTCCTCGTCCACCATGTTAGTAGGCGGCACTGTATGCTGAGAACTGCAGCCGTGGGTTCGCCGTGGCGTAACAGAAAGTATTGTAGCATTTTCATTCAATCATTTCAGTCACCATAACAAAATTACAATCATTACAATATTTAATATTTTTGTAATTAAAATAATTTTATCATGTATAATTTTCATGGCTGAAAACAATATTATCAAGTAATATTATGAGGCAAACGTGGCACCTTCTGTGCTTCCCTGGTAAATTCAACAACTGGCTGATATTCAGGAACTGGATCATTCGAGGCTACTATCGTGTTCATAATCATCAAAATCAACAGTTTGTTCACTGACAGCTCCATCATCAGATCCACCATCAAACAACACTAGTATTAGATTCGAAACTTGTTCTGCAGTAAATCGCTGAGCCAAGTCAAGTCATGTAACGGGTCATTATGATTGACACATTACATCATCATTGTTTACCAAACATTCTCACCTTGAGGAATAAACATAAATTGCACTTATTGAGCCACGAGAGATTCAATATTGTTGTGCAGAAAAATATACTTACACTATTACATACTTGGGTCAGTACCGACAGTATAGACTTTTTACAATAAATTAATTATAAAACAGATTTTATTTGACAATTTTATATTTTTTTCTTGTCATATTGTTGATAATAAATAGATTGAGGAATACTAAGAAGGTGTAGTTCTAATGTGAGAAAAATTAATGAGGGGGAGGGTATTGAGGGTATTCCTGGGTCACTAACTTCTGTGAAAGTACACTAAGAGTTTTATGGTTTATACTGTTACATTTCTGTACACAGATTAACCTAGTTGTAGCCTAGAAGATGATTTTCAATGGAGATTCCTCAGTGACAGTGTAATACGGGCCTCACTCCAAAACTGAGCTCAAACTTTGGGGGGAAAATTGTACTATAGAGACAGATAGCAAAAAATATTTGGCAGTGAAATGACATACTCACACACCACCTGCCACTCTGACGCACCACTTGAGTATTTTGATTTTTAGAGTACTTTTTCCTATATAGAATGGACTCATAATGCATTTCACAACCTGTTATAGAAAGAATATGACAGATCATGTTATTTATTCATCTTGAGTAAGTGCTTTATCCTGGTCAGGGAACACTGTAATATATTGCAATCCATTTAGGGAATAAATAGAGAGCATACTCTCTGTTCTACAATTAAAAAACTTCCAATATAGAATATTTGTTTGTCTTAAACTGGTTTATGCTCAAATTAAATGATGTTTTAGCCTTTTTTGCTGGTCATATGGTTTGTAACATACTTGATAGAGACATTATTATTATTATTATTATTATTATTATTATTATTATTATTATTATTACAACAACAATGGGGGCACAGTGGCTTAGTGGTTAGCACGTTTGCCTCGCACCTCTGGGGTGCATGGATTTTGTATGTTTTCTCCGTGCTTTGCGGGTTTCCTCCAGGTACTCCGGTTTCCTTCCACAATTCAAAGACATACATTGAAGGCTGACTGGCATTTCTAAATTGTCCGTAGTGTGTGTGCAATTGTCATTCGGGGCTATTATCGTGTTCATAATCATCAAAATCAGTAGTTCGCTGACAGCTTCATCATCAGGTCCACCATCAAACGACGCTAGTATTTGATTCGAAACTTGTTCTGCAGTAAATCGTTGAGCCAAGTCAAGTTATGTAACATTTCTTTTATGTTTGGGGTCATTATTATCGACACATTACATCATCATTGTTTACCAAATATTCTCACCTTGCAATGGATTGGCACCTCATCTAGGGTGTCCCCAGCTATGTACAATATAATTCAATAACCAGTCCCAATTTTGGGACTGAATGTCTGGTTGCAATATTAAATAATAGCTCATGTTTATTTGGAACATCCGATGTAAATGAATGCTAATGTTGCATAAAATGTGGCAGTGTGGAGTGTGCAGTTAACTAGGTTAAACCTATAATGACAGCACAGTAACTGAGTGGTCTAAACTACATCTAATAGAATGTCAAAGTGAGCAAGATAGAGAAAGCATTTTTTCCTCCCATCTGCCTGTCTGAGTTTTTCTTTTGAGCTCAGCAGGAACAGTTCGGGCCGTCTACTAATCCACATTTCACACATTCCAACAGGGGGCCTCTCAGAGAAAGACAGGACAGCCAGAGACAGAGTTTGTTATAGGCAAAGTTTTGTACCTTTAATGGATCTGTGGAAAAGTGACAGAAGCCCAGTTTTTCTGGGTGTTAGTAATACAGAACTTTATTAGTAAAGTATAGAATTTGTGTTGGCATGGTAGTGGAGCGGAGATGCCAGCTGAGGTACCAGGCTTCGGCCTCCTCCCATGTTATTCAGTTAGGCACTGAGATCACTCATTCAGCAAACCTACACTAAGGCCTGTTCCAGCCAAACTGGATCCTCAGGACAGTTGGTGATTATGGGAAAATATCTGAATTGTACTGTAGCTCTATACTGAATAATCACCAACAGTTTGTTTCTGCGTATGTGTATTTGTGGATGGCTCTGCAGCTGTTCATACATGTGGCGTTACGCACACCCTGACACAGAGTGATCATCAATGACTTATAATGATGCTCTGCTGCTTCTTTGTTCTTTTCTTTCTCTTTCTCCAAGATACATGACTGATTTATTGCATCCGGATGCCAATATAAGAATAGTCTGACTAGGAGAACTGTGGCCATGAGGGATTTGCCTTTTATCCAGGGATTGTAAATACCACCCAAGAAAGGGTTTGTTTACTCTGTCCAGGACAATTGCAGCTCACTCTTTCTGTCTTGAAAAGAGAGTTGGTTAGTGGTGCGTTTTAGTAATTTGTTGCTAAATGCCTTGCAGTCCAATTTATTTCGGTATGTGTTACCAAATCTGTCTGTTTTTTTTTGTTGTTGGTTTTTTGTTTTTTGTTTTTTGTTTTTTGCCTCAGACATTTGGAGAGTCCAGTGAGAGGAAGGAGATTATACACATATACGTTCAAACTTCAGTGGATGTGTAAGAAATGGTTTAAAAGATTGCATTTAGTAATTGAGGGCAACATGGTAAACAGGGAAAGAAACACATAGGAAATGGATTTACATTGGATTTGGTCTCAGTGTACATATACTTTATTTCTGTTGCACATTTCTCTTTTTTATGGAGCCACTGAGGTGACATGGTGGTGATGTATAATGAATCTACGACTATATGCCTTCTATGAATCTATGAATCTATGCCTTCATAGATTCATTCGTGGCTGTGCCATAAGTTAATATTTCAAGGTAACTAAGTATCATATGGCCACAATTATTATGTAACAAAGTAGTGGCTACAATCTATGTAACCTGAGCTAGTCACTCCAGTATGTCTTTATGCATTATTCCAAGACTGAAGTAAAGTGCAGGATAGTCAGTTTCCATGTATTTCTCTGTGTATCACTCATTGTAAAATACAAAAAAAAATAAAATAAAAATACTTTAGATACCATGAGTGGCTGTGTACTTTTGTGCACTGATTTAAAAAAAAAAAAAGAAAAGAAAAGAAAAAAAAAAAAAGATCAAATCTGGTTAGTTGAAAGGCAGTAAGGAGAGGAGGGAATCTAGGATCTAGTATACAGGTTTGTCCACATGAAGAGACTGGCTTATAGCAGACTCGAGAATAAGGGCTGAGAAAATTTGTCTCTCTTCTGACAGCCTGATTTTAAAATCATTATATTGTTGCAGTAATAATTCACAAAATAACATCATGTTTTCAGTGAATTTTTAATGTTTATCTGAAGCCCTGAATTGAGCACAAAGTTAAAACCTAATGTCTCTAGTCAATTATAGATCTCTCTCTTAAATCTATTCCTCACTCTCTTGCTTCTGTGGAATATTCCACTATAATTATACTAACTTATGCATGAGGTCCCTCTTATACATCTGGAAAACATTTCCAGGAAAATACCTCCTTGGACAACAGAATTAACTGCATTATTTATAGTAAGATGTAAATCTGTCCAGGTACAGTCGTAGAATTATTGGCACCCTTTGAGCAGAAATGAGTACATAAAATGTGTAGCACACACAGCTTAAAACAAAACATGTCTTCAAAAGTTTTCTCAATGACCATTTTTCCTCTATTATTATTATTATTTTTTTTCAGAATTACTGGCACCCCACAGCAGTTAAACTAAAGTAACGAGCCTTCACCTTTAATAATGTTTGAGACACTTGTTGAGGAATGTTGATCAACTTTTATTTCCTTAGACTTAGACAAGCATAACATGCATGAAGTGGGCCAAGCCCAATACATTAACAATAGAGGCAAAAATATTTATAATTATACATATCGATCTTATTCGATCTTATGATTATACAGAATTGCAGGGGGGTTGGATTTTACAGTGGTTATGGAGGATTTTCAACTGTTTCAGATATTTTGAACTTACTTGTATGGTCTTGGTTCTACTTAATGGCATTTGTGATTGCTTGAGATGAACCAGACTCAATAGGGAACCCATGCTCTTCTGGGTAACACCGGATAGTTCAATTATGAGTTATTACACATCCACACCTGTATACTATGGACTCACGCATTTAAAAAAAAATAAAAATTCATTAGAGTTTTAGCTTTAAGTCAATCAATATCCAAGTGAAGTGAAGTGTGTTGAAATCTGTTTGGTTTTCCCCATGGTGCTGGATCATATATATGTATAATCATTTTTGCCCCTTCACTTGAATAATTAATAACAATAATTTTTGCCCCTTCACTTGAAGGGGCAAACCTTCCACTAGTTCTGTTGAGCGTACCACTAGTACCACTTGAGCGTACCAACAGAACCACTAGTTCTGTTGAGCGTAAAAGAGAGTAAATTGCATGCAGTATTGCACATTCCTCTCTGCGTATGTGGTGAGTGAAATAAGCAGACGGGGGGCAAGAGTGTTAAATGACCTCCTGCCATTTTATTTAGAGGTTAAGTTGTGCGTCATCTCAGTCTCTTGCTCTCATTCACACACACACACACACACACACACACACACACAAAATCACTTGCGTCACCATTTTAATTTGCTCCATGTCTAACGTAACTGTCATACTGCTACAGAAATGTAGAGAGGCTTAACTAAAATAGCTTTCCTTACATATCATTAAAATAGGTTGTCCTGAACAGAACAAATCTTCACTGTGTGTTTGCCTATGAGGAAATATCGACTGTCTTTCCGGAATGCTACACTGTAAAACCGGATAAGTTCATTTAACTCCAAAAATTTGAGGAAACTAATTACCTCAAAATTTTTAAGTTGATAAATCAATTTATTTAAGCCAAATGCACTTAAATATATATAAAATTTAACTCAAACTTGTTATATTTAATTGTATTTGGCTTAAAGAAATTGATTTATTAACTTAAAAAAATATGTACTGTAGATGACTAGAAAAATAGAACCGTAGTCTTATCCACCCACCTGGAGTGCATTTTAATCTCAATTAATTAAATCCTTATTTCATGGGATCTTTTATCATAATTAAATCTGAAGGGTTTTTTTATTTTGGGGAAATGGCATGAATCAGTAGAGAATGCATTATCTGTGTATGCTGGCCTGACCTTGTTGTAGTCTATTTGGATGCATGACAGACAAAACAAGCATGCTAGACATGACTAACTAGCACATGATCTGTTTGTGTATATGTGTGTGTATGTGCTCTCTTTTTGCAATATATTTCCAAGATGTTAAATAAATCCTTCAACCGAACAATGATAATATGGCTAATAATGAAAGAAAGCTTCCAGCCAGGATGTGGTTACGCTTACTGGAAACACTCTGTTAAGAACTCATTGTTAGTTTTATTTCATACAAATCCCCGTTGGTTACAAGCACACCAGTAGCAAAACAGATTTATATTCCCTAATACTGTAGCTACAAAAGATGACAGAGGAGCTCTTTAGGGCCTGTTAAACCTTTGCACATGTAAAGTGTTACAAATAGTAGTAGTGTCTCGACATCCCTGCTTGTAGATTGTGATAGCGTGATATATTTCTGTACTGAAAAGAAGCACAGGCATGCAGACTTTTTTCCATTACAGATCACAGCAGATTCACACAAACTGCAGAGCATTCATTTATCTTCAGCAACCATGTTATCCGGGTCAGTGTCACTTTCATGCAGTGTTAATTTTCTAGACAAAAGTCAGACCAAAAATGTTCGTCAACAACATTTTTTCCATGATGAAAACCAGCAGTGGCTTGCGACCACAGATTTCGGTGCGACAGGATGACATTAATAATGATTTTAAAATTAAAATTAAGCTGAGAGACTTAACGTATGCTATGGGCTACTATCTAGTGAATATTTAGAGTAACCACATAATAGGCAATTGACAGTTGACAACATAGAGTCCTCCAGGGTAACACTTTGCAATAACAGTACATGAATAATCATGCACTAATACCTGAATTAATATGTTACTACCTTGAATATGAACTAATGATGAGTTAAGGCATGTACTAATCATGAACTAATGAAGAGCTAACCTTAACTATGACGTGACATATGAATTAATGCGTGAATTACGACCAGAATTGTGTGTTGGTTAGTTAATGTATTAATCAAATTAATGTAGGGGTAAACTAAATCAAACATACTCTATACAAAAGAATATGAATAAAATGTGCATAATTTCAATTGTTTATATAATTTGCCATATGCAGCTGCGTACACAAACATCATTTACTGTTAAGGTAAAGTGCTACTGTATGTCCCCAGAAGCCATATTAGACTCTGTAACTATTGCTTAGTTCATAACCATTATTATTACTTACTGAGTAATTATCCAGTATTCATTAATAGTTAATAATAATATGAATAGTATTCATTAGTAAATTAATATTAATATTAATAGTGACTTAGGTGTTAATTTATTGTTACTCATTCCAGCTTAGTGCATAGTTACCTTATGAGTTATTTCTTATTTCATGGGATCTTTTATCATAATTAAACCTGAAGAGGTTTTTTTATTTTGGGGAAATGGCATGAATTAGTAGAGAATGCATTATCTGTGTATGCTGGCCTGACCTTGTTGTGGTCTATTAGTGTTATCCCAAAACTATTTTGTCAGTAGTTATCAATATCAATCACTATCAATAAGTTAGCTTGCTTATGCAGAATGCAGGTCCTGTGGCAAACAGTTTCTGGCTGCAAAGTCATCTGATCTTGGACATCACTGGTCCAAAGCCATATAGTTTTTGTAGTAGTCTACTGATTACTCAGACTGAGCTCAAATGCTCATGTGTGTTTTGTACTACTGTAGGTTAAAGTCTTTGTTTTAAATATAAATGTGAATATAAATCGAAATTTGATCCAAAACACCATATCCGTGATAAAGTATAAAGATTACAAATCCCATTTTTGAATTCAGATATCTAGCAGCTCTCATAGTATGCAATTCATTCCCAATAACTAAGATTGTAGAGATGGATACCACACGGTTATGGGATCTGCCAGACAGTGTTGCATGAACCGCATACTCTCACTCACAGACACATGTAGACAAAGGTGTGTGCTTGCAGTTTGGCTGCTCTGTTCTGAGCTCATGTCACAGCTAAGTGCTGAAACCAGCGAAGCTGAGTGAAGCACAGTGACAGAGAGCTGTTAAACACACGCCAGTTTCCAAGTCACTCAGCACACTTCTCTGGCCTTGGCTCCAGCTCTGGACAACCAGGCCTGTCCCAGTCTATTTCATCAGTCACTCATATAAACATTTAGGGGCATTCTGTGTTCTCTGTGTATTTTGATATCTGATCTTTTGTAACTTGATCCGACATGTATTCTCTGGCCTGTCAAACACCTCCCCTTAACCACTTGACCAGGAATATCAAAATAATTTCAGGTAATGGGCCACATTACCAATGTCAAGTGGGCTAGACCAAATGAATCAGTTTGGTAGACCAATAACATGTGAACAAATCTTCTTAATTGTGTTCCTTTATCGGGCCAGTCCGAAACACCCCTGCAGTAGTGGATATAGCTAAAAACACACAGCGGTGGTTGCATACAGTCCATACTGACATACAGTCCATACTGAAAGTATTGGAACAGCAAGGCCAATTCTACTGGTTTTTTGCTATACATTGAATACATTTGGGTTTGAGATCAAAAGATGAATATGAAGCGGTAGATCAGAATTTCAGCTTTCATTTCCTCATATTTACATCTAGATGTATTAACCAACTTAGAACATGACATCTTTTGTTTGAACCTACCCATTTTTCAAGTGATCAGAAATATTGGAACATGTGACTGACAAGTATTTCTTGTTGCTCAGGTGTACCCTGTTAAATTAATTGTTTAAAGAGTTAATAGCTCTGAATGTCTACACATGCAATGACAGAAACATTGTGAGAGCCGTGGTAAAACACCCAAAAACAACAGTTAGTGACATCACCAACAACCTCCATAGGGCAGGGGTGAATCCTTACAATCCTCACAATCCACTGTTTGAAGAAGTGCAGAAATATAGACGCCACACCACAAGATGCAAATCACTCATCAGCACTAAGAACGGGAAAGACAGATTGGAATTTGCAAAGAAATACAGAGATGAGCCACAAAACTTCTGGAACCAAGAATAACCTCTACTAAAATGATGGAAAGGCCAAAGTGTGGAGAAAGAAAGGATCTGCTCATGATCCAAAACATGCAAACTCATCAGTTAAGCATGGGGTAGTCAAGCATGGCTGCATCTTTACTGATGATGTAACTCATGATGGTAGAAGCAGAATGAATTCAGACATCTACACAAACAGTCTGTACTCCAATTTACTAAAGCTAATTGGGAGGAACTTCATCATGCAGCAAGACAATGACTCAAAACACACTCCCAATCACCAGACCTTAATCCAGTTGAGCAGCATTTCACCTCCTGAAGAGGAGACTGAAGGGAGAACCCCCCTGAACCAAACAACAACTGAAAAAAGCTGCAGTACAAACCCGGAAAAGCATCACAAAAGAACAATGCAACAGTTTGGTGATGTTAGTGGGTCACCAGCTTGATGCAGTTATTTCAATAAGCAAGGGATATGTAATCAAGTAGTAAATGTTATTTACTTTAAGACTTTCTGTTCCACTACTTTTGGTTACCTAAAATTGGGTGGTCTGCAACAAAAGATGCCATGTTTTGAAGTTGTTTAACACATCTAGATGTAAATATCAGGAAACAAAGATTAAATTCTGATCTACCGCTTCATATTCATCTTTTGATCTCAAACCCAAATGTATTCAATGTATAGCAAAAACAAAAGAATTGGCCTTGCTGTTCCAATACCTTTCGGAGGGACTGTAACTGAGTAGAGAGAATGATAGAAGCAGTCTTGAGTTCTCTAGCTTTCTGTCATTCACTAGATATGCACACAGGTAAATTAAAGAACAAGAAACAAAAAAAGGGTTCGTGAATTTCTCTGTGGTGCTGTCATGAGGGTGTTTATTTAAATAAACGGCAAACGGTGTTTATCTAAATAAATCCATGTCATACTCTGTCCACTGTTGATTATGAGAAGCTGTAAAAAAAATCAACACAAACATTTAAATTCTCATGGTTTTACAAACACAAAACCCAAAAAGATGCATGTTGTCAACATGTATAATTCCAACTGTTGCTTTTACGCCATGAAGTTTCCAGTAACATGTGGATACTGTTAATGTTGTATTGATTAAAAAAAATCTTGTGTTTTTCCCCCTGGTCTGGTGCTGGCCCAGTGCAGAAACACAACAACAACCTGTAAGACACTGCAAAGTGTATGTTTTCTTATGGGTTATAGCTTCTCATAATTGAGTTCATTTTGATCACAGAAAATATGTAAATGCTTCTGTACTGATGATTATAATGCTTTCTAGTCAGTGCTGGCATGGCTGTTGATTTCAGCATCAGGAGATCAAATGAATTAAAAACAGACAAGTGCCCTCGTGTGGCTAGTGGAAGTACTGCAGCTGGACTTGTGGCGCTTCACTGCTTCAGAAAATTGTATGAACTTTAAGAATGTGCAAGCCTGTCTTCCTTTTTTCTGTAGTCACTTCCTGTACATGCAATCCTTTTATCTCAATCCAAAACCAATATCAATAAGAAGATGTTTATGGCACATGCCAGCTCATGAAGTGTTTGTTTTGTGTCTTATTGGACCAGACTTATTTTATCAGATAAGCTGAGCACCCATCTCTTTATCCTCTGTACATACAGTACTATGCATGGGAAGCTCGCTGAGGAACAATAGAGTAATCCGGAGAGATAAATATAGCTGCAGGAAAGTATGTGCACGTCTGTCAGCGTGGGTGAGAATGTCAGTGGCAGCGCATGTCGAGGAAATAAGGCAACAAATAAAACTACGAAACACCATTCTTAGCTTGGATGTGTCCAGATAAGCGGAGGAGACCATGAGAGGCGTCCAGCATCCCCTTCCTTGTTCCTCTTCCTTCATCTCTTGGCACGGAACTCTTCCTGGATTCTGTGTTCCCAGATCCTTCTCATTCCTGATATGAGAAATGACACGTTCTGAATTCATTCCCAGCCTATCAAAGGATCTTTCACTTACCTTTAATGCATATGTAAACATTCTTGGTTATACTGTGTGTGTGTGTGGTGGACTGCATACTGCCCAGTGTCTACCCTTTGACCCTCATCTTGGCTCTCCAGCCCTTCCATGTCCTTACAATCACTTTCACACACTTTATCGTTTTGGCTTACAGGAACACTGTGTGTTCACACGCCTGCTGCCTAGCAGCTGGCTACATGTGCTGTAACCCGAGCGATCTCTTTTTGGATATGGTACTGATTTTTAAACCTAACCCTCCAGAATTATTGGCATCATTTTTTAAAAATGAGCAAAAATGATTGCATAAAATAAATTACACACACTAAATCAAATTTTCCACTCAGTCAATAGGAGGAACTATTTATCTTTGTGTTAACAAACAACAAATCTCATTAGAATTTCATTTGAAATAATTCCTTTTTTCATAAAAAGTGCCAAAAATGATTGTTACACCTAAAGATTTCTTGTTAAATAAATTAAAATTTCAAGACAATTTCATGATGAAGACATATACTATTTTATATGTTCTCCCCAGTGGTTAGCATGGTTAGCATGTTTGCCTCTAAGCCTGCCTCCCTCTGTGTGCGCCGAGCTTACCTGTTGTCCCTGTGCTTCCAAGAGCTTGCAGTAGTTCTTAACCTAGGTAAAGGTCCTAGGTCCTTTTTTTAAAAGTGCATAAACCATACAAATATTATTAGTCACAATTATTGCCATGTAAAAAAAAGCTGATAAAAAGGTAGTAAATCTTGAGGATTGTGTTTGTGTGCATATGCGACATTATTAGCAAACGTGCAATGAAGACCTAAAATGTGAATAAGATTTGAAAAACACCAGCCTTTTTTTTTTTTTTTCCAGCCAGTGACTTTCCTGCCTCAAAATTCAGCAAAACAATCTCTATCATTTCTATCCCATCCACCTTGGAGATTAGATGCTCTCATTAAACTTCACTATAAATTGGCTTGAGATAATGGGACTGTATGTTTTATATCCATACTTTATGGTCAGCTTAAGGCAGCTATACCAAATGTGTGTTTATGTACGTATCGATGTGGATGTAAAGCAAGAAGATGATAAGGATTGATTCAATTAGATTGCACACTTTCCTTTATGAGCTTACCTAATGGACCAGAGTATACAGATATACATTAGTCCACAGATATACAGTACTGTGCAAAGGTTTTAGGCACTCTATTTTTTTTTTTTTTTTGTACAATCTTTGTTATAGATTTTTTATTTTATGACGTCTACATTATCAAGTAAGTACAAAAAAAAAAAATTAGATTTCCAAACATTGGTTTTCCAGCACAAAATTAAATATTACAGAACAATGTTTGTTATGACACTTTCCAGATAAAAAACACAAGGGTTTTGCCGCATAAATAAGAAGAAAGTGCAACAGTCAATGTCGCCAGAAGAACCATGGCTGGTTCTGCAAGATACTCAATAAAACTTACAGCTCATTTCCTTATAAAACTGCACAAATTGTACCAGAGACTACTGCTTACTTCTCTTTACGCTATTTTTTTTTTTTAAATGTAGAAAAATTTAATCTCATTATTTTGAAGGCATCTTTGCTCTACAGCGTTTCTTTGCATGTGCCTAAAACCTTTGCACAGTACATTAGTGCACACACACACACACACACAGAGCCTGTGAAAACAGGGCGGGTTATTACATAATATAAACTGTGTGATTGTATAAACTGTTATAAACTGCTGAATGTTGTTAATACAGGGAACACTTGTTCAATTTGTAATTTCTGCCAGTAAAGCAGAATGTTCATAAAACTGTTGAGAGAGTGTCCAGTCTTTTTTTTTCTGTTGTGATAAACTTGTTCTGAACAGTGTCAGGAAATGATGTTTAAGCACAATGTCTAGTGACTCAATATTAGCATTATTTACGAATGCTATGATCCAAAAGCTGACACACTCTTCCTTTCACTCTCTGCATTTTCCTTATTAATTAATGTTAGTGTTTATTCATCCATCCATAATCCATTTATATGTAGTTGTTGTTTTTTTTAAAGCAAGATTCTTCTTTGCAAAGGCTCTTCCTGTAGATCTTTCCAGATGTTAGGTTGTTTGCTCTACCCTCAGCAGCTATGTTCCTGTGGTCTAATGTGTGTATGTGTGAATGCATGTGCACTGCTGGTGGGTCTTTTCCCTCGTTACCCCCTGGACCATTCGAGGCTATGAGCAGAGCCAAGTCATGGTCATGGAGATCTCCCTAAGGATTACATCACTAGGGCTTTAATCGATGTGGTATACAATGCAATGCTGGCGGAGATTCAGGCACGGGGGCCCTCTATCTGCTCTAATAAATAACATTCACTGGCCTCGGCTGGGAGCACTCTTTTTATTATTAGGGGACGTGCATGCGAGGCTCAAGTTAAGCACAGAAATAACTAGGTCACATGAAACAAGAGTGAGAGAGATGATTGGAACATGACATCTTATTTAGGGGGAAAAAATGCCTAGAAAAATATTTGTAGCCTTCATGTGACTCTAAGGTTTTTCTATTTTCTGTATACCAATGTTTTATTGCATAAACACTACACATCATGAAATATTCATTCATTCATATTAGAGCATTTACTGACTTTCATCTTGATAGCTGTTATGGCCTAAAGAGCTGACAGAAATGAAAACAAACACTATATGCAATACTATAAATTGTGCAGCTGAACCGCCATGTTTACCTTAATAGGTTTTACAGGACGTTTGTGGATCCCCCGAGGGTGAAGACCTGAGCGTTTGAAGGTGAAATAACTTTGTTTACACAAGAAAACCATCCAAGCCGCTCTGGACCGAAAAAACCTTCGGTCTAAAATCTAGAACCTTTTAACCTCATATTTTCTTAGATTCTTAGATGCATTTTTCCACCACCCCTAAGGTCAGAATAAGGGGGAGAATATCTCTGAAATGAAGTGAGTGGAAAGCTAAATGAGCTGCTTATGATGTGACAGCTCTAGTCTCTGGGCCAGATTGGCCAGATGTGTTCACAGTGCAGCAATGCGATGTGTATTCCTGGAAGTTATTGTGGTAGATAAGTCTTTGCTTAACAAACAGATGAGTGTGGACTTTGTTGTTTTGTCTTTCTTAGTAGAGGCCCTGATTTGCATTGGACAGATGGTTGATTAATGATTGAGAAATCATTGAAGAGAAATGATTAATATTATTGTGGCAAATAAGACAATATACTTCACCAGTATGAGACTGAAAATCAGTAAATGTTGTCAGATCAATTGCAATACATACAACTGCATTTCGGCAACACTTAGTATATTGTTTTATATTGTATATTGTATTGGGTGTTTTAAGGAATAGAACAGGGATTTGCTGTTACAGAAAAATAATTAATGACAGACTGGTGTGATGCTGTTATCACCATTAAGTTGATTATTCTAGAATAACAGCACATCCTGAAGTGTTATTTTATTGTATTGTATCACAGAAATTTGCCAGTAATTATGATTTTTTTTATTTTTTATTACTGAACAATGTATCATGCTTTTTTAGCTGTTTATAGTTATGTTTAATGTTGTGGAACATCTGCAAATCAAGTTAGGTCCTGTCATCATCCCTTCATCCATTTTCCATAGCGATTATCCTATACAGGGTCAACGGGAGCCTGGAGCCTATCACAGAGAACTTGGTACACAAGGTGGGGGACACCCTGGACAGGGTGCCAACCCATCACAGGGCACAGTCACACACACATTCACACACCACAGACAATTTGGAAATGCCAGTCAGCCTATAACACATGTCTTTGGACTGGGGAAGGAAACTGGAGTACCTGGAGAAAAACCCCGAAGCACTTGGAGAACATGCAAACTCCATGCACACAGGGTGGAGGCAGGATTCAAACCCCCACCCACGGAGGTGCGAGGCAAATGTGCTAAAATCAAATAAGATAAAGCAAAGTCCTCTGTCCAACAGACACATAAATGTTAAATAATTCTACTTACTGAAAGCCTCACCATATTAAAATGTTATTCTTTGTTAAACATAAGGGTTTTTTCCCCCATCCATTTAATCCATATACTAGCATGTTTTTTTTTTGTTTTTTTGGGAGGTGGGAGGAAACCAGAGAACCTAAAGGAAACCCACACCAACAATGAGTTCACTTATGTGTGAACCACAATGAGTGTCAATAATATGGGAAAATACTATTAAAAGGGAGAATGTTATGAGAATGAAAGACAAGTAGTTTTTTTCCCCATTTGTTTAAATGGAAAATTCTAATCTTTGTGTGTGTTATGCGTATATTTATTTAATATCCAGTTTTAGTAGTTACTGTACTGTCTTGTGTTGTTTGCACATGTATGCACGTGCACTTTATGTAAAAATGTATAGGTCATGTGGTTAGTGTGTTGTTTTATGTAGCACCGTGGTCCTGGAGGAACGTTGTTTTGTTTCATTGTGTACTGTACCAGCTGTATTTGGCTAAAATTTGGAAAAAGTAAAGTGCCACTTTACTTGGCTTGTCTTGATTTCTTCCTTGATGGAGTCCATAATTGTGGAGTAGTTCATGCTCCAATACTTTTGGAGTTAATATAAATATAGCTGCAGGATCATAGCTGTACCCAAATATTTTGTTCTGTTCAATATTGTGAGGATGTAGATTTTATTTGGGTTGAATTGTACAGTATGTTTTGATGTGACAGCACTAAAGACAATTTACTATTGCTGGAAATTTAGCATTTTGGACAACTGTTAGGGCTTTGGAATACACTCTCAAAGTTTTGCATAAATACACTCATATTCACAACACACTTTCAGCAACTACAAGAAATCATCTCAACTAAACAAGCTCTCTAGTGTGGAATCATTAAGCAATAGAAAATGTAATAACCGGCTTCCCTTTCAAGCATATTGCAAAAAATATAGTGTGCGACATGAAATGCAGTACTAACGTTTATAGTGCAAACGTTTTAGGCACTCTGGGGTTTTTTTTAGTGCAAACTTTGTTATAGATTTTTATTTTATGACTTCTACATTATCGAGTATAAAAAATATTTTATATTTCCAAACATTAGTTTTCGAGCACAAAATTAAATGTTACAGAAAAATGTTTTTAAAGAAAGCAGCATATTATGTAAGAGACAAAATAAGAAGAAAGTGCGATAGCCAAAGTCTCCAGAAGAACCGGGCTGGGTCTGCAAGATGCGCAATAAAACTTACAGCTCATTTACTCATAAAACTGCACTAATTCTACCTGAGACTACTTTTTTTTTTTTTTTTTTTTGTAAAGCAAAGGGTCGTCACACCAAATATCAACTTTGTTTCATTTATTTCTGTTTACTGCTCTTTACAGTATTTTTTTAAAATGGAGAAATAGTTAATTTCATTAGTTTTTAAGGCATCTTTGCTCTACAGCATGCTATAACAATGCTATTAATATTTTTTTCCACACTATCTTAGCCTGCATTTAATATTAACATATGCTGTAATATCTTCAACATTTATGTTGACAGTGTGAATAAAGCAGGAGAGAGAGAGAGGAAAGAGTCCATACAGGAGACAGGAAATTAGAAACATGTTTATGACTTGGCTCTCATACAGCAAAAAAAAAAAAAAAAAAAAAAAAAAAAACATATGGGAAAAAAAAAAAAGAATACTTGGAAAAAGGGTTCTTGGTGAGTAAGTCTGTATGCTTGTGTTGGTAAAGGATGAGAGATATTTATCTGGAGTTGTTCAAGATCATTTACAGCTTACAGCATGCCAATTAATCCCTTTTCTCTGGGATTTTCTCTGTGATCCATAATCACGTTTTTCCCCTGTTGTTTCCAAACAACTAATAAGTCATTTCAGGTAAAACATACGTGGGTGGGAATTAATCCACATTTGAGATGCGCCAAAACCTACAAACTAAATAGTGCATGCTGTGTGCTTGAATGATTCAACATGCCAACTCTAGTGAAGTGGTGATTAAATGAAGTTTCCTCAGTTCCAGTTTAGTTCGCCCTCTGTATCATGGGAACTGAACTCTCTTTCATTGCAGCAAACACATAAGAGGAAAAACAAAATAACATTTTTACTCTATAGGTTATTAAATGTCAAGCACATTCTCATATTTAGCCGTTGTATGGTTTGTCTGGATGTGCAGACAGCACCTGTGGATCATACACTAATGCTGTATGGATTATTTGAGCAAATAATGGCATAATAGATTTTGTTTTTCATTCTTGTGAGTGATGGAAACTTTGTTTAAACAGTTTATCCTCCTACCATATGATTATACAGCGCTGGAACTGAGAGCAGTACCTTGTTTCCAAAACGGACTAGATCTGGCAACTCCCTCTATGTGTAGCAAGACTTTATCTCATACTTGGCCACAAGTTTGAAATTTCTCAAATAGGATTTGAACTGCAATTAATCCTGTCTGTTTCTGTTTAGTTTGGTGACAAGTAAGGGCCTTAAATAGTAAAAGTCTGAGACACTGACTCAAACCAAATGTATACTGTATGTGAACAAGACAGCCCACTGTCATGCTGTAATTTGTAAGTGTTTTCCATTTTGAATAACTTCCTTCATAATGAAGTATTATAGGTCATCCAAAAAACTAATCGATGTAGTTAGGTAATTATATAAAGGAACCACACCCAAGAATTATGACTTTAGCGTATGATTTGGGGGTTAAACATTTATTGCTAGCTGGCTATTTATTGTCGGGGATTAGTCACAATTAAATTCCATATTCAGAAATAAATTTGAGCTTGTTAGAGATTTCGCCAAAGCAGTTCGCGTCACTCGGCACGCACTTCCGTGTTGTCATGTCTTTATTTATTTTGTCACATCTGTTTTTGTTTTGATTTATGTCCTGTCTCCACCAATGGCCTGTCATTGGTTGTCTCCCTCATGTGTCCTTATTGCACACACTTGTGTTCAGTTTGCCCTTGTTTAGTCTGTGTATTTATAGCCCCCATGTTTCCTTGTTTGGCACGAAGTAATGTTCAGTGTTTTGCCGCCTGTACTTTACCAAGACGTTGTTGTTCTGTTTCACGTTACTCCAGTTGTTGATTTTGTATTCATTTCCTGGTTCGAGTGTTTGGATTATACTTGATATTGTTGTTTGTAGATCGCCCGACCGCTGCCTGTTTCCGGTTTTGATTCACGTTTTGGATCATCTGCCTGCTCTCTAATAAAACACTTAACTGCAATTGCATCCATATCAACTCGCATTACATGACAGAGTTTTGCAACAAGCTATTTTCTTGCTCACCCTTCATAAAACAGACTTCCTAATATCAGCAGTTATGTTTCTATTTAGCTGCGCTTAGGTACCAGCTAGTAGGCCCAGGTTTTATTAAGCAAGCTAGCTGTGATATGAGTTTATAATATAAGAACAGACAATGTCCCTGGAGTCTGCATGTTTCATACTTGCATACAATTTTATATAAGATATTATAATGACAAAATTACTTTAGATGGAAAACCTCTAGTTCCATGTAGACAAACTGTGTAAGTAAAGCTGTTTCAGCATTTTGTCTGAGCTGGAAAGCACTTGCATTGTAACATGCTGTCTATCAGTGTTAATGGATAACAGTTCTTTACTTTACTGCCTATTTTCTCTTTTGTTCCACATTATCACATTTTGCACACCCTTAAAAAAAAAAAAAAGTCAGTTGTTCCCATTGTTGTCAATCACATAAGATCTGAAATCATAATTGGGTGATCTAATAGGTAGCATATGTGCTCTAAATCCAAAACTCCCTATAGGAGAGAGGAATAAAGACAGAAGGCAGTACTTTAATGGTTCTGGTGTACTTCATGTTTGCCTGGAACAATGTTCCCTTTCCCTCTCACATAGTGAATCTTAATTTATATCCTTATAAAATAACCTCCAGAGTGTAGACCTGCCTCTGGAGGAAATACTGCTTTTGCTCTGTTCTTCCCCTTTTTCTTCTTCTAAATTAATAGTGCGTTTCCAGACATTACATATGTTTCAGCTTTAGTTTTAGATGAAGACATACAGTATGGAAGAGAACCGGTAGTTGTTAAGATCAATACAAGTTCTACAACCATCTCTCTTTGTTGTATTTAATTGGGGGTAAAATGTCTTGTTTCTAACTGCCCATGTAGTTGTTTAAAGATGCTGGGAATGACAAAAAGAGAAACCAAAGTGTAGTTTGATAAAGTTTGAAAATGATGTGGATTGATGTGGATCTTGTGAGCACATCTACTTGATTTTTTTGCAATTAATTGTGACCTGCACAAATTTCACACGACTGTAACACTTGGAGATAGTAGATAATAGGAGATGAACAGAAACTGTCATGACTGATTTTTGTTTAGTTGGTTGTATTGAGAATCTTTGTGATCGACACACATTACAAACCACTGTAATGCGTTGGTTGATAATATTAGGGATTAAAGGGCTTATTTAAATGACGGACATCTTAAAACATGACGTTCCTTTTCCCACCAAATCTCATTTAAAAGTGGTTAAAGGTAAATGTTCATTGTACAGTATATACAGAATCCTTCCAAATTATTGACACCCTTCAATAAAATAAAATAATAATATAACTTTTTTCAAAAATGATAATTCATTCAATCCAGGGTGCATTTCTGCCTTGTGTTCCTGGTATAGGCTCCAGATCCATCATGACAATGAAAATTTTTTTAAATTTAAAATATTCTTTAGGGATGTCAATAATTTGGCACATATATTTTTGGGAGTAAGTAGAATTCTAATTATTCTTTTGTTGGAACAAAGATAAATAGTTTCTCCTATTTTCTGAGCGGAAATTTTAATTCATTGTGTGACATTTGTATTTTACACAAACAATTTTTTTTTTAATTTTTATGAAGGGTGCCAATAATTATGGAGGATGCTTTACAAAGTAATAAGAACAGCTACAATGAGTTTGACCCCTAAACCTGACCCCATTGGGACTTTATAATAGTGGAACTTTATGATCTTGAGGACAGTTTTCACTTTCGTCTCATCTGAGTCCCCTGAGTCGTCTGAATTTTATACATCTTTATCTTTTCCCCAGCTTTGGTGATCTTTCAAACTGAAACTCTTCGCTGGTAGGCTAGTGTTCATTTTAGCCAATTCAAATACCACAGAACTCACGCCATCAAAAAACCAGGACATTACAACACTAAGGTCACACTCTCTTCTTCAGACTAAAAGATTTCTGGGAAACTACATCACCAGTGTGGATTTTCCTTCCTGTTAAGTTTTCTTCATTTTTTTTCACTGAATGACTCAACGAACACTGTGTTGCTCCCCACTGAGTGGGTGGACAAGACTGAACCACTTGTATTGTGTTTCAATGTGGTGGGTTTTCTGGGTCAGTAGATCTGACAGGAGGAAATTAATTTGAAAATAATTAAGAAGAAAGAAAACAACTTGAGAGACCAAGAACCTCTAGTTCTCAATAATTTTCCTTTCCTTGGGCAGTGAAATGATTAAAGTCTCGCATGCAGATTATTAATATGGATATGTACTGTAGTTCATTAAGGACTCTTGCAGGTAAATTACCAGAACTCATAGTCAACATGCAATGCTATAATTTTTTTATAGGAAGCAACATACCTACATTTTGTTGTCACTTTCAAATGAATTAATCTGCTCCTCTCTGCTTGTGAGAATTATCTATCTGGATTATGACTCAAACATGACCTGCTAGCATGAAAGAAACCTACAACTAATGATCAAGACTTGACAGTATATGACAGTGTTTCTATATAAACAGCGCTTACTGAAAGACCTCAGCCTTCTATTAATACAACATCCTGCAGAATAAATTGCAAGACCAAGTTCCATAGGACACTTCGCTTCAAGTGTGCTTTATTAGGAATAAAATAACTCTGTAGCGGTTTTCGGCTATTTTTTCTTTTCCTATTACTATTTTCACCCATGACTTCTCCAAGTAGCAGGCAATTCCACATCTACAACTCATTTGCAGTAATTACTTCCACAAAAATAGACTGCGCTAAGAGTTGGCAGCTGTAATATATTAAAACATGTGGCATGAGCCTGTTACTCACATTTCACAACATTTGTGTGAAGTGTCATTGAAATGAACCTTATCATTGAAATTAAGAGACTAGAGATATGGGTAACGACCCCTGTCTCTAAGTAGTCACAGGATACATTTAATGCATGGTTAAAGTACTAAAATACTAGGATAGAAATCCTGGTTTGTGTGTGAGTGTGTCTGAAAGAGAGTAAAAGCAAGTGTGGTGGCAAGACAAGGTCTTATTTACTCATTGACCCCTGGGTACTAAAGCAGTTGGATCGTATTTCTTATTGCAGGAGGCCTCTTCTAAACATGCCAAACAGAGAAAAGGAAACAGCAGACATATGTCCACAGGAGCCCCCTGCACCATACACATGCACACACAAATCCAGCACAGATAGCTCATACAGATGATCATATATATCTAAATATGATCAATACAAAAATAATACATTTGCATGCATACTCCAAATGATAATCAGTGTAATCTGGTATGTCTAAGTTCCTTGCTATAAATATTATTTGGCTCTTGTCTATCTGCTAGACTCACTGACTCTGCCATGATTGACACCCCCTTGTGTTTGAGGTTAAGTGTGTGTGTGTCTGTCTGTCTGTCTGTCTGTCTGTCTGTCTCTCTCTCTCTCTCTCTCTCTCTCTCTCTCTTGGTATTACCACCTTTAAGAGAGTGGTAGACAGGTGCAGGTTCATATAACCTTTCAGTACTCTCTCCCTCGTTCCTTCTACTTACAGTCTCAGGCCTTCTTTCTTAGCTTAGCTCTTCTCCAGCATCAAAGAACCTCACTGAGCCAGAGAGACTGGGTAATGTGGTAACATGTGATAATATGACAGCCAGCTCATATCTCTCAGATATAGATGGGAAAGTTCTCGGCCATTAGCCAGCTTCATGATAGCATAGTTTAAATAACTCCACGGGAGATGAAAGTCATTATACAGTGCTGTAAATCTTGTCAAGATACTTAATTGCACCCATATTTTTGAGTTCTAATCCTGCCAATAAGTTCATGCCAGCACCTCAGCGAACAGAGAATATTATCAAAGCAATGTAATTATGATGGTTGACTGTAACATTACAAAAATAACACTGCAATGTTCTGAAACGAACCTACAACTGAAAGTCTTGAAGCAATGTGACGGTTTATGATGATTATTTAAAAATAATCTCAGACCACCCTAATAACTTGACGAAACATTCCTAGAACTGTAATGTTCAGATTATATTCAGCATGTTAAGAATTTTCATGGGACAACTTGAATGAACAGTTATGATCATGATGAATACAATAAAGTCACTCTTGTACATTAGAATCCAGTACATTAGAACCTTGCAGGAAATCAGACTGGTTTCAGGATAATCCATGAAACAGGAACTACACATAGTATTTCTATACTATAAACTGGCTGTCAGTATTGTTTGTAGAAATAGTAAATGCAAAATACTGCATGTTGTCAAAAAATGAGTTATATACCTCATGTACAGTCAGGTCCATAAGTATTTGGAGAGTGACACAAATTTTTGCCTCTGTACACCACCACAATAGATTTGAAATGAAGCAATCAAGATGTGATTAAAGTGTAGACATTCAGCTTTAATTCAAGCGTTTAAAAAAATATTGCATTAATTTTTTATTTTTTTGCAGAGTCCCTCTGTTTTCACAGGCTCAAAAGTCATTGGACAAACTAACATAATCACACATATTATGATTATTTCTAATATGTGGATGTAACTCCTTTGCAGTCAATGACTGCCTGAAATCTGGAACCCATGGACATCACCAGATGCTAAGTTTCCTCCCTTGAGATGCTTTACCAGGCCTTTACTGCAGCTGCCTTCAGTTGCTGCTTGCTTCTGCCTTCAGTTTTTTTATTTTTATGAATTTTTTATGAAGGGTGCCAATAATTATGCTTTACAAAGTAATAAGAACAGCTACAATGAGTCTGACCCCTAAACCTGACCCCTTGGGAATTTATAATAGTGGAACTTTATGATTTTTATGAACATTTTATTTATTTGTCTTAAGAAGCTCTTGGGTTGCTTTTGCAGTACGTTTTGGGTCATTATCCATCAGTACTGTGAATCGCCGTCCTATCAGTTGTGCAGCATTTGACTGAATCTGAGCAGAAAATATACCTCTATATGTTTCAGAATTCACTGAAGATTAAAACAAAAATCTGTAAACACAGTCAGCTCCAGAGCTGGTGGCACCCTTGTTAAATTTCTTCATTGCTAATTAGTTTAATCTTAAAGAGAAAGTATGAGAGACGTCAAACATTTTATTGAAGTAAAGTTATTCTAAGAAAATAAATAGCACAGAAAATATATATATTTTTAACCAAAATCAGTCCCACTTATTGGTAAGCTGGTAGAATTTTGGGGTTTCCGAGTCTACAATTTATTGGAAGGAATTAAAGATCAAATCATTTTCTTTCATCAAACCACGAAGGTAAGTTTTGTCTTGAGATTTCTAGACATTATAAGAACTTTGATTGGAACCAGGTTATATGGTCAGTTAAGACAAAAAAAAAGGCTTATTGTAAAGAGAATAGTGTAAAAAGAAGGCTGGTTATGTAGCAAAGAACCTAATCTCCATTTAAGCATGGTGCTGGATCTGTGATGTTGTTTTCTTTTTTTTCTCCAGAGGCCCTGGGAACCCTAAGATACATCGCATCATGTTCTCCATGAAGTATCAAAACACTTTAAATTAAAATATGACTTTCTATGCCAAGAAGCTAAAACTAGATCATGGTTGGAGCTTCTTGCTGGTCAACACATCCAAAACGTGTCCAAATTGACACAAAAATGATTCAGTGACCACAGAATCAAGCTTTCGACATGGCCATCCCAGTCCCCTGACCTAAACCCCCTTGAAAATCTGAGGAGAGCTGAAGCAGAGAGGCCACAAGAGAGGACCTGGGACCCTGGAGGATCTGTAGAGATTGTGTATTGACAAGTGGTCTCAGATTCCTTGCTCTGTATTCTCCAATCTCATGAAACATTATAGAAGAAGACTCAGTGCTGTTATGTTGGCAAAGGGAGGTCACACAAAGTGCTAAATGCAGGCGTGCAATAGTTGTGACACATGGTTTTGCTAAAATATATATTTCACAGAATACATGTACTTTTATTAAAGGTTAGATATCGCTCATGTTTTCAGTGTAAAATGAAGCTAAATAATCACAGACTTTTTTTATAACCTTTTTACCCATGGTTACCATGTGTGCCAATAGTAATGGAACTGTCTGTATATAATCTAGCATCCTGCTTATGGTGTATACCTGCCCTGTGCACCTTGTTATTGTTATAGGCTCTAGATTAGAATAAAGCCATTCAGATGAATGAATCAGTGAATGAATCTACAGAAAACAACATATACAATTCCTGCAATTTATCCATCAGAAAATGTCCTGGTTTTCTTAGATTTCAGGCAAAATAGTGCAATTTTTTTGGTTTAGGACTCTTGGGGACTCCCCCCACTTAGGATCCCTAGGTAGTCAGTTCCACTCTTACAGATTTAGTGATACTCATATAATTTGCACTGTCTTGCTATGCATTGGGGCATTACAACAAAGTTGGTGAGGCATTAAGACTGAAGTGCTCACCATATTTGAATGGGAAGGAAAGGTTCCTGAGGCCTGTCCATTAGTGTCACAAACCAAAGTGGTGAGGTCATCAAGTAATAAAATAAAATAAAATTCACTTGTTTCTTATGAATTAGGTGAATATGGTAAAACTTGATTTAGATAGTGTAGTCCAATGTAGTCACTCAAAAAACCATCTATATACAACCATGAACCAGCCTATAAACTGATTCCCAACAAATCAAATTAAAGTGAGAGCAGCAAAATACTATTTGCTGGTTTCCTGATGGACATCAGCATGCCATTTTGTGGTATCAATTGCTTCCCAGCACTGTTCATGTTCCTCTAAGGGACAAAATAGAAGCAAGATAAAGTGCAACTAGGGGTTTGTTGGTGTTGGTCTTCTCATTTCAAACATACATTTCCCATAACCCTTCCTCTCTACTTCTGGAAATCCCTCTCTTATGCAGCAGTCATGAATGAATGTATTTATATCATTTCCTTGAGGAAAATAGTCTATAAAATGAGCCATCTGTGAGTGAAGTCTTCTCTACTCACCCCACAACTTCCCGTATACATGACAGATACTGTATGTGTTAGTCAATCCTGAATTCTCCAAACAATTCACTCTGCTCTGAGTGTTGTGGTAATGACTGTGTGGGGTCCTAGCATAACTGCAAAGTGAGTAAGGCTGATAAGTGGTCCTACAGTTAATGGATACATGATTGCATTTCCTATTACAACTGTGTGCTCAGTATTGGGCAAATATCTATGAGAGTGACTGAAATTGATTGATAATTACATTACATACACATAATTTCTCAAATCCCTTTAAAATAGATTATTACTAGAGATGCACCGATGTATCGGCCGATAATTGGTATCGGCCGATAAAGGCAATTTTTCACGTTCTCGGCTATCGGCCAATAGTTTAAAAACATCCGATGATCAGGACCGATTATATCCTGTCAATCAAAAGAGGGCGGGAAAACACTTTGATTTCGTGCTGTGTGTAAAAAAGATGTCTCTTGTGTGGAATGATGACAAAACTGCAGTCTGTAAGCTCTGTAATCTCTGCACTGCTAAAATTTTACACCAAACGCTGCAGCAGAGAAGCAGGAGTTTCAACATTGAGTCAAATTTTTTTTACTGCGCTGCTCACACTGAATTAAAGGGCCAGTACACTGTTGAAAGATTTAAATGAAGATGAGTTGACTAAAAAGTATATGTTGCACAGAAAAATATATTTGTATATTATATATTACCAGTTTGATGTTCAATGATGGAGTAGAAATGTTTTTGTTTGTGGTGAGTGAATGTGAGACTGACAGGAGGATTTTTAGAATTCAGTCAATGTTAATATGAATTAATAACATTCAGTAAGTTAAGAAATCTTACTTTAATCTTCAGAATTTAGTTCATGTGTTAATGTTAATTAGAGTAATGTGTTTTCTGTTTATGAGACCAGTTACTGTGGAATAACTTGTTAAAATGGAGAGAATAATGTTTTTATTTGGATTTTTTTTTTCAGAATTGTGGAATTAATTATTATTAATTTAAAAGAAGGCATAAAAGGCAGAACTATCGTATCGGTTATCGGTATCGACCGATATCACTCTGAATAATCGGTTATCGGTATCAACTGAGAAATTTAGTATCAGTGCATCTCTAACACACCAAACAAAAACAAAAAAACAGAACAACCTAACGTTCTCCAACCTCTTTCTCAACCACACTGCGCAAGGATCTCATTTACTTTTCCCTAGTGAAGCTTTCAAGTTTGTTTTGGCAACTTTGGTAACTGCTATGATTTTGGTACTTGAGATTTAAAATTGAACTCGGCAATCAAGCCTGAGCTTGAGAATTCAGATGTAAATGTTTGGTTTATTTTTCTGGGCTTGTGTGATTAGATCCATATTTTGTCCCCTAAATAGGCCCAGTTTCACAATTATGCACACAATAACACCCAGGCACTACACATTTTTTTAAAGTCATTGTGTTTGTTGAGATAAATCTATCATTCTCCATAGTTCTGAGATCGATTTGCAAAAACAGAAACGTGAAGGTGCAATTAACTGACCTCAACGATACGCATAATTTATGTTTTCGACTTCCTCAATGACATTTCATGTTAGGGGATTGTTTTGCTTTGTGAGTCACTCTGTACAACCAAAAACAGAACATCTTATCCAGGCATTTTTCAGCTTAACAAAGACAAGCTGCAAGACGATAACTGATGTTTTGGGACATAACATAAAGACAGAAATTTTGTCAGTATTTGCTCAAAGAAACAAATCAGTCTTGGAGCTTGGAAAATGTGCTAATGTGCTCTGTATGCATGCTTTTTATCCTCAGTCTGTTCAACTGGGTCAGATTGCGTATATTTCTTTATCAAATGAACCAAGTGTTCTTTCAACACAGCCTAAAAACATTGCTCCCCATCGAGACTGTCAGTTGTGATTAAAACAGCCTGTGTAAGCATGGGCAGGTTGCTTTCCTGTCTTCCTAACTGAGCTGTTGAAGCATAGCTAATCAGTTATTTCTGTAACAACTTCAGCACATCCAATTAGTCATCAGTAACTATAATGGGTTCTATACCTCTGAGTTTACTTTCAAAGTTCCACTATAGTGACAATACAAATGCTTACTACCATATTTGCCATGATATTCTGTCTTTTCCTGAAATGCATGGTTAGTGTGTACATAAATCTACTGAAGAATGAAGACTGCTGACATTAAAGCTAAATTCAGTGATTTTTTAAAATGGGAATACTTACACAAATGTTTCTAATTTAGGATACTAAAGCCACTACATTTTAGCCTTATAAAATGCATAATTATCATTCTGTAGCATGTTATCTGTAATAAAAACTTACAGTATGTATTAAGCAACCTGGATCACCTGTTGAACAGTTTTGTAGGCTTCAATCCATCACTTATGAGAACCCAGCTTTACAGAAGAGCTACACTTATTGCATCACTTCCTGTGCACTGCTTTTTTTTTATCTTCCGTGAACAATTTTGAAATATGTAGAAATTCTCTCTTTAAACACTTATGCAAATTAAGAAATGAGAAGAGAAAAGGTGGTTTCACACAGGACCACTGTGCCTCACAGGGATGCATTTGAGGCTAGTCATTCTGTGAAGTTGTGCTTGAGTAAACAATCCCACAGGCTTCACAACAATAGTTTTTGGTCCACAGAAACACATCTACTCATGAAGAGGAACATTCATGGAACTATGGTCCAGGAATTAAATTTGGTCCTGGTTCCTATAGTGGAAACCTGCCTAAAGTTCCTGGGTTCCTGACAAGGATCCTGTATGCAGTATGTTCTCTGATGTGATGTGCTTGATTTTGCTGTGTTAGGATTGTTTTCAACTTGGAAAATTGCTTGCAGGCAAAAAGCATCTGAGCCTTATGCTTGTGAAAATGAAGTGCAGTCTGTCACTGACTTTGGAACAGTATTCATATCATTCATGTGTCATAACATATTTTGTTCATAATTCATACCATATTGTGAATGTACAGTATGTGGGGCTACAGTGTGGAGTGCGGAGTGAGTCTCAAGAGACAGTGATAGACTTCCAGACTGAGGTACTGAGAAGACACCCCTGAGAGGCCAGTAGCACAACTGACACTGGTAAGTTGGGGTACTGAGAGGAGGGGAGATGCTGTTCGATTGAAATAGAGCCACCGTTCTATCAATTCCCACCGAGGCTGGACTAGACAAGGTCTAGTAAAATGAGTCAAGTGTTTATGGTGAAAACCAGGCACTACATAGTAAATCTGTGTGTGAAATACTGTAATAACTCTAACAGTACAAATGGCTCAGACTGATATCGTGTAAGTGTGTCTTTGTGTATGGCACGTTTGCATCTGTGATGCATTATTTCAGCAGGAGTGGAACATGCACATATGCACACTGAGTAGGACAAAATTACCTCCAATTTAGAGAGAAAATGTTAACGCAAAATACCTTAAACACAGTGTTTTGCTTTCACTGCCAGGAAGAGTTGGTGAGAATTTTACCTTTGTAATGGTTAATCATTGCTGTCAGACTGAAATACTCGCTCTGACTTTTAGACACATGCTCCAGTTTCTTTAAGAGCACAGGATAAACAGGACAGCTGAGCCTGACATTCCCTGTACGTTCTGGGGGTCAAACATAAATTTTCACTTTTCCTGATAGCATAATTGCTGTCTTCCCTGGAAGGCAGGAAGGAATGAAGGGTTAATGGACCTCAGAGAAAACATGGAAGTGGCTAAACCCTGGATAATCAAGGACATTGATTGAAACCTCAGCAGCATTATTTTCCTTACTCCTGAGGCCGAGAACTCTAATCTAAGTATTTTCTTTTATGAGTTTGAAGAAAAAAGGACGGAAATCAGTTACAAACATAGGCAAATAAAATATCAAAGTTATAATGTGTTAATAGCACTATGGTATGTCATATGGAACAGTGCGTGTAGTATAATGTGACAATTATTCTACCTCAAACTTTCAGCTGGTGTCAGATCAATTTATTTGGGCTAAAGAAGAATCCAGACACTTACAGCAGTGTAATAATCACTCAGTAATAGTTTCCAGAGAAACAAGCCATTTTAGACAGGGCTGTAAGAGATAATGTAATAGCTGTTGTCAAACCCTGATATGTATTCCATGTATTTTAAAGTTATGGGAGTCCAGATGAAGTCTTTCTCCACAAGCTTAATTCCTCACTTCATTGCTGGCAATGAAAGCAATTAAAGAATGGTTCCAGGAACTATGGCCAAGGAACAAAATCCTGACTGCTATAGTGGAAACCTTAAGTTCTTGAACTCCTGTAGTATAAATACACCTAATTACATATTTTTTCTTATGTGATGCACTTGGTTTTGTTGTTTTCTTCTTTTGGTAGATTGCATTGGCATTGCAGACTCAGTGTATTTTGAACATTATTTCTGTCATCCACCCGTCATAACTTATATTTCGCTCATAATCCATGCCATAATATTAATTAATAATATAATTCATATCAATTCAAACTGGGATGTCATTTATGTCCGTTTTTATTGGAGTCTCGCCACTGGAAAGGAGAAATCCTTAATTCTAAATCCGAAAGTGTTCCACCAAACAATCATCCAGTCTTCTCTTGACTTCCTTGATGCACATGTTTAAGAAATGTTTTAAAAAATTTGCAAGTGGAACATTTTAAAGTGTACAGGCACTACTTGGGTAATTAAATCAGAATGCAGGATTTTTCTTTTCCAGTGAAAGGCAGTTTAACAGCAATATGACATAACATTAATGACATCTGTAGTTGTTGCTAGTTGTTGTTTTGACAAGAATCATCAACCATTTCAAATATCTTCTGGTTTACCTCCTACAGCCTCAGATGTTTTCACAGCTAATGAAGAACTTCTGTCCGAAACATGCTCTTTTTCTGTAAACTTTGTGTATTATGTTGAAATTGTACTGTATCTAGAACAATTGTATATAGTTGGTCTGGTCTTGGTGTGTAATCACGGGGTATGTCTCAATCAGTTCCCTAGCTCCCTAGGTGGTGAATCAGTATATCATTTACATGTACAAGGACCCTGGCTCACTACACTTTGGGATACTGATAACTCAATATCCAGCAACATGACTAAATTTTTTACCTTGTAAAAATGTCATAAAAAATGAAAAACAAAAATATTTCAAATATTGTTTTATTTGTCATATAATTGTGTTAGCTTTATTACACACATTTCTGTCATGGTACTTCAAGCAGGATTGTAGGCTAGCTAGTGGGTTTTTAAAAAATAAATAAATCATTAAACACTTAAAAGTCGTTAGACAGTTCGTATATAGAATGTCAAATAAAGGTAAAAATCGCAAACTTACATTTGTAGACGGAAGTTGGTTAAGAGCTCGTCCCTTGCGCACAGAGATTTCTCCAGATTCTCTGAAACTTTCGATGATATTATGTACTGTAGATGATGATATTTACACTGAGGAACATTATTCTGAAATTGTTCCACAATTTGTAGACGCAGTTTTTCGCAGATTGGTGAACCTCTGCCCATCTTTACTTCTGAAAGACTCTGCCTCTCTAAGATACGCATTTTATACCCAATCATGTTATTGACCTGTTGACAATTAACCACCAGCTGTTTCTTTTTAGCACTTACTTTCCCAGACTTTTGTTGCCCCCGTCCCAACTTCTTTGAGACATGTTGTGGCCATCAAATCACCTTAGTTTTTTCTTAAAATGGTACATATCCTCAGTTTAAACACTTGATATGTTTTCTATATTCTATTGTCAATAACATATGGGTTTATGAGATTTGCAAATCATTGCATTCTGTTTTATTTTACATTTTATACAGCACCACAACTTTTTTGGAATTGGGGTTGTAGTTATATCTACAAACATCTAACTGGTCTTGGCACTTGCAATTTCCAGCTGTGGGGAAGCTTATGCTAATAGGACATTTTGATATATAATGTTGAAAGAAGCAGTTATTTTGATGGTAAAATAAAGATAGGACATAAACTATTTGCTATATGCCTAATGAAGCCACTGTTATCTCTGTCTTCCAGACACAAATACAGGCCTTTTCTGTGTCTGGGGCTCTCTGTAAGACTAAACCACTACACTCAGCAGGGTGTGTTTTGGTTCAGCCCGAGCAGACCTAAGGATAAACAGGAAGCACCTCTACTGCTGCTGTAAATCTGAGCATCACAGTGGCAACAAGGTCACTGAACCCTTCAACCTGATGTGGCATAGGTCATAGTGTGCTGCAGGGATGACGTATTTTTGTAGGCCAACCCTGAAGTTAGCATTAGCCTGGTTCCCTCGACAAAAAGCCAATAGGATATTTCCATTGGCCTTTAGATTATTGCAGAAAATAAGCTCTGTGACCAACAAAAGTTTATGATTCTTACACATTTTTTTTCACAAATGAACACAACCTTTATGAATTTTGAAGCCTAAATACAATTGCCAAAGGTACAAAGCTAAAGTTATGCTATAAAGGAACACCAGCAGGGTCGCATAACTTCAACGTAACCACCACTACACTTCCAACAACTCTTTCAATCTTTATTTTAAAAACACAACGATTGGAAAATGCTATAAATTAATAAATATACAAGTTGGAAGTTTGAACAGTTTGCAAGAGTGCGAGTATAAACACAACGAGGCTGTAGTAAATGGGATTTCCTGTTTGGCATGATGACGTTTAATGTTGCAACCCTGCCATGCACACCATTGTTGTTCAAACCTGAGCATCACAGTGGTATTCTCTTGATGGTGGACTTAGGAACATTAGTTAGAACATTAGCAGCCTTTAGTTGCTTAGAAGTTACCCTGTGTTCCTCTGTGACCTCGTGGACTATTACACGTCTTGCTCTTGGACTGATCTTTCTTGGTTGATCACTCCTGGGGAGGGTAACAATGGTCTTGAATTTTCTCCATTTGTACACAATCTGTCTGACTGTGGATTGGTGGAGTCCAAACATTTAAGAGATGGTTTTGTAACCTTTCCCAGCCTGATGAGCGTCAACAACTCTTTTTCTGAGGTCCTCAGAAATCTCCTTTGTTCATGCCATAATACAGTTCCACAAACATGCTGTGAAGATCAGACTCTGATAGATCCCTTTTCTTTAAATAAAACAGGGTGCTCACTCACACATGATTGTCATCCCATTGATTGAAAACACCTGACACTGAATTTCACCTTCAAATTAACTGCTAATCCTAGAGGTTCACATACTTTTGCCACTCACAGATATGTAATAATGGATCATTTTTCTCAATAAATAAATATAATATTTTTGTCTCATTTATATAATTGGGTTCTCTTTAACTAGTTTTAGGACTTTCAAGCACCACTGTACTTGTCATTAAGCAACTACAAGCTTCCAACCATGATATAGAAGTTCATTTTTATTTGTTCATTTCTGAGTACTCTCATTCAGATTTACACAATGTTGGAGTTAATTTGCTCCAAACCACCCTTGGTTTTTAACACAATGAGCACTTATTAGTCATTCCATCTAAGACTTAGAGACCGTATGATTCATATGAACCACAGCACTGATGTGCAACACTTTGTTTTTCCTTAAACAGTGCTTAGTCCTAAACAAATGTCCGAGATATGATTTGTCACAGCAGATGTGTAAATTGTGGTGAATCTGATTATCCTGAAATGTTAACAAAATTAAATCAACCAACGCATTCTATACATTAGGACTGTGAAGAACAAGCAGAACTATGGAATCAATGACGTTATGACTCAATAGTTTTCTAGGAAGAGGTGATTCAGTTTTACTAGAACTCTAATAGTATGTTTGCAAGATGTGACCCATTTAGCCTTTCCTAAAAGAATGCTGAAAAGAGCACGTCTAAATAGAATTTTAATTAAACACAGCCCTTTTGGGTCCATACAAAGCATCCTCTATCTATCTACACTTATCCTACACATTCTCTTCTGCCTGTCTTCATCTGACAGTGACTCGTGTGTACCCACAAGGCCAAAGGTCAAAGGTTAGCCTTAGCTTTAAATATATGGCTGTATAATGTGAGGATTGTTGTGATGGGATTCCCAGTCGGGATCTGAATTTTCCTTTTTCAAGAGATACTCCACAAAACTCTGAAAACTAGAGCAAAATTGAGAGATGACAGGAATTACAGACTGAGGTGATATTTTGGGAGTTTGTGACAATCACATTACATGTTTTGAATTTCGGTACACTATAAAGAAACATGTTATGGTGTAATAATTAACTATATCCATTTGTTGTATTACATACGTGTTTGTAAACATTTGATCACAAGTATTTCACAGGTTCTGTTTGTAGCCTTGAGTGTGATCTCTTGATCTCAATAAAAATTGATGCAAATTGGAGCAAAAATGATAAATTTGGTTTGATTTTGTTTGGTTTCATGCAAAAAAAAAAAAAAAAGATACAAACTCCACCTCTAACCATAACATTAATGTTGTTGAATGTAAGATTTTGGAATTTTTCCCTTACTTGTAGAAAAAGGCTATGGCTTCCTACGTGTGGAAGACCATTTAATAACATCAGTTGTGTTACTCTTTTCTCCACTGAATGGATTCATTTAAAGGCTGTGAGTGCCATGTCAGAGATAATTCAGGGCTGCATCAAAAACCCCATCATGCACACTAAGTAGGAAGCCTAAATATTAATGACACCAGTGGTGTACTGATAAACTAACAGTAGAATGGTACTGTGGACCGTTATTTTTCATTATAGAACTTTATTTATCCCTAAATATGTTTTTTTTTTTTTTTTTTAATATCCTGTAAACACTTTAATGAGACAACAGAAAAGTGAGGGTATATGGTTAAATTCTTGGAATATATTTACTCTCCCCTTCTTGGCATTAATTTATGTGATACCTGACACTCAAAATCACATGATTGAATGATGACTTGAGTCACGAGTCATGAGGGTGCTTTCAAACTATCCATGAGAACAACAACAATCATGAGAATCAGGTGTGGAGTACTTACACATACAAATTACATGTAGTAGCTAAGAGACTTACAGTAGACTTAAGAAAATCAAGAGCAGGTAAGTTTTGTTTTTTTAATGTATGTCAGGACATATGTTAGGAGTCAGATGTTCAGAACCTTAATGTTTGCTGCTGTGTCAAAAGTCCAGCATCTTGCATCTGTATATGATAGTGGTACTGTAATAGGACCTGCAGCCTTCATCATTCTTGATTTATGGCAACAAGGTTTATGGCAAAAATCTAGGAACTTTGTAAACATGCAGAGAGAAAGGAAGAGTAAAGCATTTAAGATGTTGAGACACTGCAGTCCTGCAAAATTTGTAGCCTAAGGCTAAACCTACAAATAGAACAATGTGTACTCTGTGTAAAAGTGCTAAGGTTTTTCATTAGATAAGTGCAGCCTATTATCTAAGCTGCTGATTCAGAAGAGCTGCCCTGTAATTGTGCAGAGGGTCCAGCACACCAACTGTGCTCCACCAGACTCAGCCCTGTCCCATGAACCTCGTTTAACCCATAAACCGAATCTACTTTCCTCAGGTATGTGAGCTGGCTGATAATAGGACACAGTCTGGAATTTCTGCAGTCTTTAAATTAGTAAATTTATTTTAAATACTGTTTTGCCCTCAAAATGAACTGAATGCATCTTAAGATGTGTCTCAGTGTGAAGTCAGTGCTGCAAAGAATTATGTGAAATCTATGTACAACACACACACACTCATTTTAAGTATTTATGATTTATGGTCCATTACTTTATTTCAGACAAACTGTAAAAGAAATACTTACACTGAAACCTCTCTTTGGTCTACAAATACCTAATTATGCATCTTCCCTGAAGGTGCTTTAGTCTAACATAAGCCAGATCTTCAGCTCTTACAACAGCAGAAGCCCCCCTCTGATCATTTGTCTAAAGGTGAAATAAATGTTGGATCAAGGCCAAGCAGGCTGACGTAAGAATATGTCTGTGTGAAAGATTGAGGGCATGTAGGGGGTGATCATCAAGCAAAGAATACCCTAAAGATCGGGTCCATTTCTTATTCTGTGATTTCTGTCAAAGGTGGGAGAATGAATGAGAAGAAAAGTTGCCCTGTAATTTTGCACACCAGATCCCTTTAGGGTTGCTATGAGTGTGGAAAAACCCATAGAATGTGTTACTATTACTATATACAGTGTTGTGAAAGAGTATTTGCTGAGTGCTGATTTCTTTTGTTTTTGTACAAAATTGTTTTAGTAATTAAAAGAAAATCTAAGATAAAACAAAGGCAACCTGATTAAACACGAAATACAGTATTTAAATGATAATGTTATTTATTGAAATAGCTCTGTGCGTATGGACCTAGTCTACTGAGTAAAAACTTTTTTTCACATTGTGTATCTGTGTCTGAATCTCTTTAAAAAGATTTCTAAAATGGCATGCAGACATGTTTAACTTCGAAAACTACTAATTAGTTATGAAGCCATGTTTCTATGTTTTATTGTTTTCTCTATTTTTGTACAGACAGAAAGATTCAAAAGATAAAAGGTTTTGGCAACTTGTATCAAAATAAAAAAATGTATTCCTTCCATGCCAAATCCTAAGAGCCTCAGGGAATGAAGGCCTTCATTTCTGAGCGAGTAATACTGAGTGACAACATCTGTCCTGGTAGAGTGATATGAGAGAGCAACCAGGAGGACATGAATGTATTGCCATGGCTGCAGTTATGCTGCTGGTTTATGAGCATGTTCCAGTTTCCAGTCAAATGGGAGAGATTATTCAGAGAAAATGATCCACCACGGAACTCTTAGCAACAGCAGGGGAACCTTCTGTCTAATAAATCATCATTTAACTTATCTTGTTATTTTTGTGTTGTGTGGAAGGACTCACACAGCAAGGAAGCAAGCCATTACCTTATGAATTTGTAGCTGATTGTCTTACTAACATGGAAATTAAATTATGCAGTTGTTGCCTCATATGCAAGAGCATTTCAGCTCAGTTTTATTAGAACATAAGCTGAGCACCAATTGTTCCAGGTTGTTTGTGTACCTAATCATTACCAAAGTAATGAGGACGAGACTTACAACTAGGCATAGGAATTGGTTCTGTGCTACAGTTCTGCTAAATACTGTATAATTTATAACAATAAAAATCGTCATCAGGATTAACCTCAGTGTGCATGCATTCATTAAACATTTATGGGGATATATGGGCAAAATCCTTAGGCAATGTTTATAAACAGCACACATCATATAACCTAATTCAGTGCACAGGAAAAAGATTCAGCTTGAGACTTGAAGAATAGTTATGGGTTCATTTGTTCAATAGTTAAGGAATTCCAATGCTGTTTTTAATTCCTGTCTAGTGGCACATGCACGATTGTTGTGTATGCAGCATATCACTCTTTTGTCATGGAGGAAGCAGGACCCTCAATATAGTAAGGAGGCGTGCCTTTTGCACCCATGTTTAGTTTGCCCTTTCAGTGAGTAACGCATTCCAGCTGTGTAAAGTCCCCAAATCCTTTGTAAAAAGCCAGGACACATCCAAAGGCATTTGTGACAAAAGATTCACTCTCAAAGGAGGAGTTGGTGGGGGGAGGGGGGAGGGGGGGGTAATGGTTGGATTTGCATTGTGAGCTTTCTCCAACATAAGAGATCAGATACAGGATAACCTCAACAGACCCTCATTGCTCTTTCACTCATGAGGCTTCAATTACCGTGTGTCAGTAGCCAGCCAATGGAGGGCCTCAGCAAAGGCTCGCCCATTCACCTCCATTCCACACACTTTGGTTCTCAGAGAGCCTTGCGAAACACCACTAACTCTCCTGCCTGCAGGCAGTGATGCAAGGTAGAGCTTGGGAAAGCTAAAACCCAGCCACAGTGGCCTGCTAATTGCAACATCTTGCACCAATCGGTGAAGATGAAAACCCAACGGAAGTCTTGACACGGTGCGTTCTTAGGGGTTGGGGCTCCTAGTGAATATCTGTCCAGTTCACAGGGATTGGCTATGGCTGCAAGTTCCCACTGCTCTGATTAGCTTAGAGGAAAATGCATGGTTTTCAGAACTCCAAAACCTGGTCTTGATTTCCATGCCGTGTCATCACAAGATGGGAATACAGAGTTCTGGCTCTAACTTATTTGAATTTAGTCATTACTGATCCAAAATCGATACAAAATAATAGAACATCGGCACTGCCAGCCTGCTCCAACATTGAAATCTTTCGTTGACTTATTGCCTACCCAGAGTCAAGTCCACTTTATGACTTGTTGGAAGAATGGGAAAACGGCTCCATAAAATCTGACAGAAGCAATAGATAGTTCCTACATATTTTGGACCTTCAAGCACATGATTATGGTAGTCTGAGAAGATTATAGCTGGAGTAAAAAATATAGAAGCACCAAAATGAAGCACTTATCTTATTTTAATATGTGGGTGTATGGGGGAAAAGGTTGCTTTTACAAAAACATGTAAGCACATGGCTGAAAACACACTGAAATATCAGCTCGCCCTGTAACCACTTACATTCTTTTGCTTTCAAATATAAACACTACCCTGGATATTCCTGTATAACTACAACACTGGTATCTGGACAAGTGTTTAGCTTGCTAAACTAAGATTAATTTTGGAAATGAATTCAAGATGTATAAACTAGAGCACCCAAAATCAGCCACTAACAGAAGATTAAAAGTGATCTTGCTTATTATGCTTATTAATACATTTTTTAAATATCTTTTTTTATGTCACATCTGTGTAAAGTGATATCAATATTTGCAAAACCCTAAGATACCACTGTTTTATTGTCCACACTAAACACCTGCAAATCATGCATCTGTTATCTCAGTGGACTGCTTTTTCACAGATTTTCAAGCCTGAGCATCTATTCCATTGCTTTCTAAAACATGCCCTGTGTTCAATTTGTTTTTGATATGTAAACATAATCCACTGTTAAATATCATAAACTAAAATATCAAGTGCCTCACTGGCTGGGTTTAGGGCATACTACGTCGCAGCCAGGTGTGGAAGGTGTGCAAGTCTTACGCAAGAGGAAAATCGCAGGTCACAGAGTCCTAATTAATTTAATTTTGATCAATTTGGCTAATCTATAATATTCCATAGTGTTTTATTTTTTTCGAGACTTTTTTTAGTATGCCATCATAGTTAGCTGTATCAAATTATGCTAAAGGTTTAAAAGGTATATTTCCTCTTTATTGATATGATAAAGTTGTCCACACACTTATACATGTGCCAAAACAAGGCCAGCTATGAACTATCCTTTTAGATCTTTTGCTGGACAACTGTAATTAGTTTATTTTCCAACTTGTGCAATATAAATCTACATAAATAAAGAGAGCACTTTCATCCAAGAGTGTTACACTGTGATGTAGTCTGAGCAGCCGTTTAAAAACATGGTGGCTGGCTTCACTTGTCTCAAACAAAGCACATGCTAGCCCTAACCTTTCCTGGTTGGTAGTTGCTGCATGATAGAGGAGAACAAGTTAGTCGGTGGAACTGGCAAATGACCTAAATGATGCTAAATGTTTACGCATGTTCTCATGTATAAATACAGAAACAAAATACTCCTATATCTATTATTTCTGCCCCATATTCATCACTATACCAGAACTTCATGTCTAATTCTCATTTCCTGATATTGAGAATTTGTTTTCCCTTATGTTAAGCATAATATGCCCCTTCCAGACCATGTGCACTGGACTGTATTTGCCCAGGCTAACTTTTTCACCCCAATATTTCACATCTTCACCTCACTCTCTCTCTCTCTCACTGTTCCCTACAGAACTGTTTACTATTCCATTGTTATGACTGTTTTGAGTCACAGATCTATATGTTGAATCCAGCTGTCCTTTAAGTGACCATATTCTGAGTTTCAGCTGAGGGTGCAGGTGTCTGTCCTAATGCTCACATAGCTACCTGTTGTTTAAGGACCCTGTTTTGTGTATTTAGAGAAAATTGCATCTCATGCTCCCAGAGTCCAACAGACCCTAACTCTGCTGTATGTGCCCGTGCTAATGGCTGTAGCAGAGGGATCTTTAAACTCAAAGCTCAACGGCCGATCATAGTGTCAGTGCCCAAAGTTCAGGGATCCCTTTCAGAGCACTCATGCACTTTTTGTTAGGGTAAAAGGTCTTAGGCCCTCCAGTTGCCGATTAAAAAACTACCATGGCTTCATTGGACCTGTTGACTGAAGATGGTTTTGGCTATGGTCTCTACAGGTCAGCAGGCTGCTACAAGGCTGTTTCAAGGTGTTTCCTCCACCCCAGGAGCACTGGATTGAGTTTCACACACAGCAGGCCTGGATCTCAGCACTGACTCTGGAGCCCCAGAGTCAGCAGGGGGTTTGAGCTTGAAGGAGGGAGAAGACATTTCAGCCAATATCAATACCATGGTCAAGTATTGTAATCATAGCCTTTCTGTCTAAGCATGTACAGAACACAACATATCATTGTGATATGTAGTATCACTGTGAATGGAGCTCAACATTTTTATCCTTTTTAGCCTTTTAAATTTAATGTTTATTTGTACATCTGGACATCTATATGTTGACAGCTTCATTGCATCTGCATTTTCCCTATTTTTCAGACATCTTAACTCAAGCATTGTTGTTAATATTTAATTATCAATGCATAGCACTATGTCGGACATTCAAAAAAAATCTATTTTATTTACAAGATCTAGGGGTAATATCTAATCAGTTTTGATGATGGACCTTCCTGGCTGTGAATGCACAAAATATGGGCCAAAAAACATAGGCATAACACAAATGCCACGCAATTCAGCATTGCTCAAAAAAAGATCTTTATTGTTGTAGCTTCAAAGATAAATATTGTTTTTAAGCCACAGGCATGCAACTCCCTGTTTTAAAACTTTTGCATTTGCAGAGGATTTTTGGTCATTCCAAGGCTCTCCAGTGGGTTGTTTTTAACTGTCAGACAACAAATGCCTAGTAGTTAATCAAACCACAGTCTTGGGATTTAAAGTTATAATTTTTTACTCCCAGAATAAACACTAGCTGACACAGTATATAGAAGGTGACGCAGAAACAGTACATATGAATGTGCACTTGCGCCATGCTTTGGAGAAGATCTCTCCTCACCTGTCCCTGTCCCGTGCAGTCATCCTTAGTGGAAGTTTAATCATACTTTTGGACAGCCTCTTTATGAACCCTGTAGCCTCCTAGTGCTGGCTGTAATGGCTGAATCTGTTTGGAAATCCTTTGGCCATTAAATGGAAATTTGGCACGACCACATGGGAAGTTCTGTGCTGGAAGGAGGGACTAGTTCTGTTTTAATTCTTTAGGAGAGTTTAGGGGAGAGAGATGGAAAGACAGAAAAGAAAAACGATTAAAGAGGTTGAAAGTAGTCATGTATAGTGAGAATTTTAGAGTAAGTTTCAAACATAGTCATTTTTATTATGCATTGTAGAAGCAGTGTCCCTATAATTGAATGAATGAATGAATTACTTAGTCAATTAGTTGTAAGCTCAGATGTATGTGATTAACAGAACTACTAACAACCCAATCAAATCAACAAAATGTACAGTATGTTTATCATGCTTGTAAATGTTGTATAAAAACAGATCAACATAAAACCAAGTTAATTTGCATGTTACGAATTATGTATTACAGTGCTTCCCAACACATGACAGTTTAGCGCAGTTAGCTCCACATGCTGTGGAAATGAGGTACTAATGTAAACAGCCCAGCAGACGAAAAATTATTTAAACACAAAGAATGAAGCACAGTTTGGAAAAAGAAGACCTCAATATTTAAAATGAACACTAATCCTGTGTTGTAAGGGTAAAAATGTCAAACGGAAATGTCAAGTGGAACAAAATAATGAACCTAATATGTCGTGTCTGTATATGTGGATAATACTCACTTAATGTGTGATCCTCATTTGTAGATTTTATTGGCAAGTAGTTTAATGGTTTGACTCTACACTTGTGTTGCAGTCCACTTATGAACAAAGACCCACAAGATTCCATGGGATCAGATTAGGGCATGTTTTTAATGACTCCCTTTTCTGTTTGGATGTGTTTTACAGCATTCTTTGCAAGGAGAAGATGGGAAGTGAGAAGTGACTAATGGTGTTTAGATTTGATCTTTTGGCCTTGCAACAGTCAATGCCTCGATTTTTTTGTTTGTAAGTCAGCATGATCAAAGTGGCCAATTTGAAAACATTATTCATACAAAATCAGATATCCATGTGTCCTGGAACCAATGTAGTGGAGTAATCTAAATCAGGTCAGTCTTATTTATGTTGACGTAGATTACATTTCATGCAAAGTCATGCAACCAAACTTGCATCACAACATGGGGTTTCCTGGAAACATTTGCTGGAAACGTTTCCTCAGAAAGCACAGACTAGACACAGACTAATTTAACCACTACAATCCAAAGCTAGTAGTAGTTTTCTTTTTTTTCTTAGATAATCTTTGAGATAACCTTTGTGAGTAGGATCAACTTGTGTGGTGCGTAGATAAACACTACAGCATATGCTACCATATCTTAAAGAGTGTACATGGACCTACAACCCTTATTGTTTTGTGTCTGACTCAGGTGACATTTTAAATCATGACCAGATGGGAATACAGAGGAGCACAGAGTGGACAAAAGGGAAAATTTATGCATTGGCCACTGGGGGCAGTATTTGTGAAGAGTGCTTGGACCAGGCAGACTGACACTTGTAGCTTTATGTATGTATGTATGTATGTATGTATTATTATTATTATTATTATTATTATTAGTAGTAGTAGTAATATTGTTACTACTACTAATATTGTTACTACCCATACATCTCCCCCCCCCTGCATCACCACCACCACAAAATAAAACAACCCATGAATAGAATGCAATGATTTGTGTGTAAAGTTTTCTCTGCATATTTATTAGCAAAGAATTTGCAGGTGATTTTTTTTTTACCTAGGGTTTGATCAAGGAACTGCAGGAGTCATGTTGTGTAAAATGTTACTAAACCTGCAGATCAGGTTTTGTTTTGTGTCTGACTCAGGAGACATTTTAAATCATATACAGACTTGAATACAGAGGAGCACAGAGCGGACAAACACAGGAAAACTAATGTTATTCTTGCTTCAGGTAAGTCAACGAAGAACCCTTTTAAAAAAAAAAAAAAGAAAAAAGAAACCTCATTGTAACAGAGCTGGAAATATTGCTTTAACTAGGGATCTTAAAAATGTAAATTTTAACTGTCAGCGGAGTCAAAGAACCAAAGCTGTAGCAAATCATTTTCTATTAGCCAGCAGCTGATTACTTCCACATCTGACTCTTCTATCGAACGTCTTTTTAAATAAAATCAACCAATTAAAAGGATTATGAAATTAGCTTCTAATGGAAAAGAATTTTTCTTGAAAGAGAACTAATGTAGTATTCAGAAACAGTGTAGGCTTTAAATTTGTAGTATACATAGATTTAACAGGGAGGACAATATGTTGGGCATTCCCTAATGATGATATAATGCTGTATTCAAAATGTGCTGACTGGCTAAGGGCCATGAAAAAGTATTTGCCCGCTTCCCTTATTTCCACTTTTTTGTATATTTGTAACACTACAGTGTCCTTCACTAATATTGGCACCCTTGGAAAATATGAAGGAAGGAAGCAAGGAAGGCTGTGAAAAATTGTCTTTATTGTTTAACCTTTTGATATTTTATTTTTAAAAAATCACAAAAATACTCAGCTCTCATTGATATCAAACAATTGCAAACACAACACAGGTTTAGTAAAAAAAAAAAACATCTTTGTTAAATATAGGTGTGCAACAATTATTGGCACCCCTATGAATTCATATGAGAAAAATATA
>JANDJT010000148.1:10861046-10895065 GCA_024331685.1 Stegophilus panzeri
TATAGGAGAAGACTCAGAGCTGTTATCTTGGCAAAGGGAGGTAGCACAAAGTATTGACTAAAAGGGTGCCAATAATTTTTGCACACCTATATTTTTGATAAACCTGTGTTTTGTTTGCAGTTGTTTGATATCCATGAGAGCAGAGAATTTTTGTGAATTTATTCAACAAAAGATCAAAAGGTTAAACAATAAAGATCATTTTTCCCAGTCTTCGTTGCTCATATTTATAATATTTAGTGGAGGGCACTGTAAATGCTCACACATCATGATTCCGGATTAAACTCATTTTAAAATATTAAATGTTTTTAAATAAGTATTTTTGCAAGTGAAATGAGTAAGTGCACATAAATTTAATACTGATACATTATTTTACAGTTAGAAGCTAAGGGTTGATCAAATGAAATACAGTATTAATACTTAATTACAGTAGAGTAAGCGGTGCACGGGAGGGCAATTTTGTGTGTTTATAGTTTGTTTATTTAAATTTCTTTTTCCTGTAGATTTTCTGTTGCATTTTTTGTGTCATGTGCATATCAGTGGGCATTAAACAGGTAAGTAGATCCACTGTTTCATGAAATAAAAATGCTTGCTTATTTACTTACTGACTGAGGGACTTGACTGACTGACTTATTTGCTTGCTTATTGTGAGGTCCAAAAGTCTGATGTCACATTGAAAATCTGCGATTTCTTTAAGTTTTAGAATCTTGAACAATCAACAATCAAAAGTGCAACATCTTGATTAGTCAATATAAGTCAATTGATTAGAAAAGTCACTATTTAAATTTAAGCAAACTTGTGATATTGACCATTATACATTATACAGTTAACACCATTATACAAAAGATGAGATTTTTCATGAGCCTTGCCCCTTCCATTTAAGCATGTGTTAGATGACATGCTGATGGATTTGCTCTAACATGAGTCATCAGGCTTTACACAAACTTATGGAGTCCATGTCAGCTCAAGTGCACACTGTCAGTAAAGCATAAAGGGGACGTACCAAATACTAACAAATTCTGAAATCCATGTGAATATTTCTAAGATTATGCTTTTCACAAGCTGTTACTGATAATATCATTTGTATTAAATTGAAAAAGAATGTCAAACAAACGCATTTTCACGAGTGTTCTTAGACTTCTGGACCACACTGTACTTACTTTTTCCTTCCTTCCTTCCATCCTTCTATCCTCCCTTATTTACTCATGTTTGTATTTACCAGATAAGTTAAATAGTAAAGTATTTATCGATTACATCTCACACAATTTCTTAAGTATTAAAATTATTAATAAAATGAATAGTATTTCATATTGCATATGTGAGTTACAGCTGTAAAGCTTAGCACCTTTTCTGCCATTTCTAGCATTTTTTATTGTACATTTAATTATTTAAAAACAAACCATTTTTGATTGTTTAAAATCAATTCTAAACTCTAAGATGTATGACACATAATTATCATCATCTTCTATTTTATTTCATTTATTAATTTAATGTTTTTATTGTAAGTATACTGTAATACTGTAATCCTAATTCTTTCTGTCAGGAAATGCAAAGATGGGACAAAAAAAAAAAAAAAAAGGTAACCAGATTTTCTTTCTGAATTTAGTCCAAAGTAGTGTTCGGCTACTGTTGTATTTTAAACCTGAAGGCCCATTCACACAAACAATATGTTTCATGTATATGTTTCATGTATATTTAAAATAATATATGAAAGTATATTTGCATAAAAATAATAATGAAAAATATAACCGTTGTGTATAAATGTAGTGCAGGCTGGAACATTAGAAGAAAAAATATGAATGTAAAAACTATTGGTATAAAAAAAATCAACTGTGGTCATAGAAATAAAATATATACGGCCCCCTTCAAAATTATTGGAACAGAAAGACCAGTTGTTTTGTTTTTGCTATACATTGAGGACATTTGTTAGATCAGAAATTTCAGCTTTTTTTATTTCCTGATATTTACATCAAGATGTGTTAAATAATTTTGATGATGGCACCTTTGATGGCAGACCACCCACGTTTTAGGTGAGCAAATAATATTAGAACAGATAATCTTAAAGGAAATTTTGGAAATTTTGGTTGCATATCCCTTGCTTGCATTCCTCTTTTTTTTTTTTGCATTCCTCTTCTTTGTATTTTGTTTTTGGAGGTTTTTCCCTTCAGTCTCCTCTTCAGGAGGTGAAATGCTGCTCAACTGGGTTAAAGTCTGGTGATTGAGCAGTCTATCACTTTTCACTTTTTTCCCCCTGATGAAGACCTTAGTTGTGTTGGCAATGTGTTTTGGGTCATTGTCTTGCTGCATGATGAAGTTCTTCCTAATTAGACTGGATGCATTTATCTGTAAATTGACAGATAAAGATTAGCGAGCCTGTTCCAGAAGCAGCCCTGCAAGCCCAAGCCATGACACCACATTTACAGCATTTGGCAGACACTTTTATCCAGAGCAACTTACATTTATTTCATTTATACATTTGAGCAGTTGAGGGTTAAGGGCCTTGCTCAAGGGTCTCAACTCATGACCTATTGATCAGTAGCCCAACGTTTTAATCACTGAGCTACCACTGCCACTACCTGTTTTGGCTCATGAGCAGATCCTTTCTTTCTTCACACTTTGGCCTTTCCATCATTTCGGCAGAGGTTAATCTTGGTTGCAGACCATTTGTGGCTCATCTCTGCATTTCTTTGTCAATTCCAATCTGGCTTTCCAGTTGTTACTGCTGATGAGTGGTTTGCATCTTGTGGTGTATTTCTGCTCTCAAAGTCTCTTTTGAATGGTGGATTGTGATACTGTCACCCCTGCCATGTGGAGGTTGTTGTTGATTTTACCAATGTCTGACTGTTGGTGATGTCTTTCATCAACTGCTGCTGTTTTTCTTGGTTGACCTGTTTGAGTTGGTAGTACACCAGTGGTTTCTTTCTTTCCAAATTGTTGTATTGCTATGGCCAATGCTTGAGCAGTGCCTCTGATTGATTTTCCCTCTTTTCTCAGCTTCAAAATGGCTTGGTTTTCTCCCATATACAGCTCTCTGGTCATAATGTTGATCTATCCTTTTTAACAATAAATGCAGTCTTCACAGGCAAAACCTAGGGCTCAAACCAAGAGCAGATACTCGGAGCTATTAATTGTTTAAACAGTAAATCCAGCAGGGTACACCTGGGCAACAAGAACCATCTGTCAGACAATTGTCTCTGTATTTTTGATCACTTGAGCAATGGGTAGGTTCAAACAACATGTTCTAAGTTGTTTAACACATCTAGATATATATATCAGGAAATTAAACTTGAAATTTGGATCTATTTTCTCATATTCATCTTTTGAGCTCAAACCAAGTGTATTCACTGTAGAGAAAAAAAATTAATTGGCCTTGCAGTTCCAATGCTTTTGTAGGGGACTGTATACACTTATATGGCCAAAAGTATGTGGACACATGGCCATCACAACCATATGTGCTTGGTCCCCCTTTGCTGTTATAGTAACCCCCATTCTTCTGGGAAGTATTTCCAACAGCTTTTGTAATGTGGCTGTGAGGATTTGCCCATTCAGACACAAGAGCATCAGTGAGGTCAGGCACTGAAAAGTCAGATGAGAAGGCCTGGCAAGTAGTCAGCATTTCAGTTCATCCCAAAGGTGTTCAGAGGGGTTGAGGTCAGGGCTCTGTGCAGATCACTAAAATTCTTCCACACATACCATGGCAAACCATGTCTTTATTGACCTCACGCTGCACACAGGGACACTCTCATGCTGTTGCTATCATGCTGGAACAGGTATGGGCCCAATATTTCCAGTAAAAGAAATGTTAATGCTATAGCATACTGGACAATTCTGTGCTTCCAACATTTTGGGAAGGCTCACATATGGCAGTGGGTACAGGATATCACAGAGTTAGAATGTTCTGTCTGTAATGCTCCTGTACCATTTACCAGACTTTCGTAAGTATAAACAGTGAGTGAGCAGGATGAGAGGGATCCCTGATGACACTGTTAGCCCATCTGCAGACTCTCCTGTAATGAGGTGAGATTTGTCCCTATAATTTTTCTGGGCATGTGCTCAAATAACTTCCTGCTCTGTACAGTTACCAAACCAGCTGGTTTGAGGGCTGAGGACACAATCTTGCGGGAGCCCGTGTTCATTATTAGCGTGTCAGAGAGTTACTTGCCAAGGTGGACCATCTGGAGCCTTCAAGTGAGGAAATCTCAGATCCAGTTGCACATGATGGAGGCCAATGTTATTTAGCCTAGTTGTTAGTTTAGCAGGGATGATTGTATTAAAGGCTGAGCTATAGTTAATGAAAAGCATTCTGACATAGCTATCCTACTTTTTTTTATTATTTTTTTTTTACAGGTGGGAGAGAGTTGTGTGGCTTTTGTGCTTGTATCCTCAATGGATTTGTTTATCTATATGTAAATTGTAAGAGTTGGAGAGTTGCACTGATACTGTAGTCTATGATACAGTATGTGAAAGGCCTTGCCACATTTTTCTGGTGTTATCCATGGTGCAATGCTTCTCTAATCTTTGCTTGTACAGCTTTTTGGCATCTTTTATGCTCATAGAAATATCATACTTTGTTTGTTTGTAAGCTTTGGCATCTCTAGATCGAAAAGCCACAGAGCGAGCATGTAAGCTGGACCGGGCCTGGGCACTGATCCAAGGCTTCTGGTTGGAACAAGTGTAAATAGTTTTCCTCGGCACAGTGTTTTCTATGCATGTGCTGATGTAGGCTGTCACAGTGGATGCATACAGCACTCCTCAATGTTAACTGCAGAATCTTGTTGTGTGACAGCTGTCCTAAAAATGGTCCACTCAGCATGTGCAAAGCAGTCCTTCAGGACAAGTTTCTTCAGACCAAAATCTGTTCACTTTACTTGTAGTGTGCTTTGTTTCAGCATTTGCCTGTATGCTGGGTATAAAAAGTGAGTGACATGGTCTGAGCGTCCTAGTTTAGCCAGGTTTCTGTGAAATTACAAACAATGCTGTTTTTGTATTCCCATTGTGTCATGGTAAAGGCTCTTAACTCATCAATTTTGTTTGAGCATGTCGGCCAGCAGTAGGCTCAGTAGAGGCAGAATGTTAGCTCAAGCCTTTATTCTAGCATGTAATCCTACTCTCTTGCTTCTTCTACCCTTCTCTTAGTTTAGGTAAGATAGAATGATGTACTGTTGGGGAATCAACACATGTTCTGTGACTATATCAGCCATTTCCTGCTCAAAATACAATTCTATTTAAAATGAAACTTTTGTAAATTAACTTTTGTAAAATAAATTTGTTCGCAAACTGCTTCCTCTCCTTTACTGCCATTTCTACAGCCAATTGGAGGCTGCATAAAGTACACACCACTTAAATCAGGTGTTTATAGATTAAACCTATTGTTAAGATGTATGTAACAGGCTTATGCATTATGATCTCTTCACTTCACCTGATGACCAGTGTATTTATTTGATATTCTACTGCTACATGGAAACCATATCCTCAGTCTTTACAAATGATTGCATTTCTATATATACTGTAAGTACATGCAAAGCTATGTCAGAAGCTGCAGGTTGTGGGTGTTTACTATGTTGTTGCTAGGTAAGGTATTTTCATTTGAAATAATATTCAGAAATTAATGGTTAATACTGTACTGGGTTTTCTTCCCTAACAGAAGGACCTTAGTGAACAGGAGCTTCACTTCATTATGAGAATCCTATCCATTGGATTGGTGGATGCTGACCCTGACATTCTGCACCACTTAAAGGAGTACAGAGATATTTACATGAATTTAGTTTGAGAATGACATACTCATCCAAAAGACATGCTGCTGAGCTAAGCAACAGTCATGGCACTTCTTTTCTGACTAGACGGAGAGCACTTCATAACAATAGTTCAGTACATGAATGACATTTTGTGTTATATTAGAGCAGGCAGGAGATTTCACATTCTGCATCATGTTAAATGGTACTAGAACTGCAAAATGTGCACTCAATATCTCACTTTTAGCAATGTATTTTTTTTAGAAAATAGCACCAATGAAAAAAAAAAGTCATACGTACAATTTGTTGATTGGTGAACAAAAAAATGGAAAGTAAGAGCATGAAAAATTCACTCGCACACATTACCTCACTTTCATGACCTTTATTAATGAAACAACTAAATAGTAAATACTATACTAAATAAACAACTATATTTAGCTTGATTTCTAATGTGTCGGAAAGCTCTTTAATGGCTGAACTGTTGTGTTTTGTACCAGTCTTAAGCATGCATGATTTCCACTGTATCAAAACTATGCTTGTCTGGGAATAAAGGGACAATTGTCATTTACTGTTTGTAAAGTGATGCTTTAAAATTAGTTATTTGTATTTCATCATATTTTAATACACATAATTACACTGTTTTTCACTGAACCCTTATTTAGCATACCTGTGCACTCAGATCAACAGGTCATCAATGATAAGAAAAAGCTCCCCTTTATTGGAGATTACATACTGTATATTTTTGAGTACGTAATGTTAATGGGGGAATTTTTGGTATGGCATTTATAAATTACACCAGGTCTCTGATAGCAGCTGATATTATGTGCTTTTGGGTTTGATTATCTGAAACCTGTTACCTGTTACCTGAAACCAGAAACCAGGGCGGCTGTGGCTCAGGTGGTAGAGCGGGTTGTCCACTAATCATAGGGTTGGTGGTTCGATTCCTGGCCCACATGACTCCACATGCCTTGGGCAAGACATTGAACCCCAAGTTGCTCCCGATGGCAAGTTAGCGCCTTGCATAGCAGCTCTGCTACCATTGGTGTGTGTGTGTGTGTGTGTGTGTGTGTGTGGGTGTGTGGGTGTGTGTGGGTGAATGAGACACAGTGTAAAGCGCTTTGGATAAAAGCACTATATAAGTGCAGACCATTTATATAGATGTATAGTTATATAATGATGTGGCAGGATGTTTAAGTATTGTAGTGCAGAGAGATGCCAATCAAGTGTGCTTATTAAATTATTAAGCCATGTTCTGATAGTTTTCAGCTTGGTGTGATCCACGAGAGCTTCCCCCATGCAAATATTTAATATAATATCGAAGTTCAGAATCATAAAAACATTAACATTTTTACTGTTCTGTGGTACAAAGCGTGACAGGATTCCTACAAAACACTGCCTTATTTAAATAGTGATAGATATCGCCATCACTGGAAAACAAATTATATTAAATAATAGACCAATGTTAACAACAGACCGCTTCAAATAATAAAAATCTACAATTCTTTTGACTCTATGACCTATTTGTAACAGTTAACAGTGCAGGAGCCTACAGAACATGCCATTCGATAATTTGTGAAATATGTGAAACCTACTTTTGCAAACTAGTCCTAGGATGTTTTACAAATCTTCACAATATTGATGTCAAACTACTCATAAATATAATTTTTTTTTATTTAATTATCAAAAATATGTTAAGATTTGTAAACATTATGGCTGGCACACTTCAACGAATTCTAAAGGGGTTGAGCTGGTTTACTCAAATAGCTGGAATTCATGATTTATCATAGGGATTTAAACCAAACTAGAAAGACATGTTCAGTACAAGGTTCTGAAGATGACTGCAAAGGTCATTGAATGGAGGCAGAGTTAAGTTCAAATAGATGTTTCTCAGGAATCAAAAGTCAGATTGAGCTGAAATTTGGTGTGCCATGTCATTCTGCTAATCTGTAACTGGATTAGGCCAGGTTAAGCCATTCAGCTTTCAGCAGGGATTTCACACAACTAACATTGCGCTATGGTCACAAAACTTGATAAGTATGTTTATATGTGGTCTCTTTATTGGTCTATGTAACTTGGCTAGAACTGGCAACTGGGGTGCTATTTGTAAAGAGTGCTTGGACCATGAAGATCAGCACTTGTGGCTATATTTCAGGCTTGGTTGAGCTTGGATGAGCTTTCTGATCTTGTTACTTGAATAAATCATCCTTATTTGATGATCTGTTGATGATCTGTGGTAAAGAGCCACCTGTTTTTGTCATCACTCAGGTTATATCCCTCACACAATCCATTTATAAGAAACACCTTTTTGTTTGTCTATGAATTCTGGAAAGATCTAGAAAATTAAGTGCTATGAACAGTCACATTTTCCAGTATAAATCTCTTTAGCACGTTACTTGGATCTCTCTGGCAAGCTCTTTCTAAGTGCTTTCATCTCGAAAGGAAGAAAGTTGATATTAGCTGACCTCCAAAAATTGTTGTAATTTGCTATACTACCAAGAACAGTAAGATGATCATAATAACACAGCACTTGATCTAGGAGGATATATAACACTGAGGATTTTCAGTTTGGTTTTAAAGAGTAAAATTAATTTTTCCCCAGTAAAACTAGCATGCTATATTATAAAGTATAAATTGCCATCAATGTAATATTAAAATAATAGGTTCACCGTTGTTGGCTGTTGTTGGCTGTTACTCATGGTTTGAACATTAGAACCTCTATATACATAATATACAGTGCTGTGAAAATGTATTTGCCTGATTTCTCCTGTTTTTTTGTATCTCATACTAAATTGTTTCAGAAATTAAAAATCTAAGATAAAGCAAAGGCAACCTGAGTAAACACAAAATACAGTTTTTAAATGATAATGTTATTTACTGAAGCAAAAAGTTATCCAATGCCAACTGGGCCTGTGTGAAAATTTTCTATTTTCCTGAAACTATTTTCCCCCATAGTTACTAATTCCCCAAATCTATGAAACTGCATTCATAATGGGGTTCAGCTTGACTAGATGCAACCAGGCCTGATTACTGCAAACCCTGTTAAATCAAATCAACACTTAAAAAGAACTTTTTCAACAGCATGAAGCTGGTTAAAAGGTCTTATCAGTAACACACATGCAAAAGTCAAAAGAAATACCAGAATTGATGAGGAGGAATGTGATTGAAATATATCAGTCTGGGAAGGGTTACAAAACTATTTCAAAGGCTTTGGGACTCTAAAGAACCACAGTGAGAGCCGTTATCTCCAAATGGAAAATTCGGCACAGTAGCGAGCCTTCCCTTCCAAAATTCCTCCAAGAGCACAGCAACTACTCATCCAGCAAGTCACAAAAGAGCCAAGAACAACATCAAAGGACCTACGGGCCTCTCTTCCATCAATAAAGTTCATGACTCCACTATCAGAAAGACACTGGGAAAAGGCACCGTGGAAGAGTGGCAAGGTGAAAACCATTGCTAACCCAGAAGTACATTAAAACTCGTCTGAATTTTGCCAAAACACACCTTGATTTTCTGTGAATTAATGAGTCAAAAGTGGAACTGTTTGTAAGACAGGGGTCCTGTTACATCTGGCGTAAACCAAAAACATAATTCCACAAAAAGAACATCATACCTACGGTCAAGCATGGTGGTGGTAGTGTGATGGTGTGGGGATGCTCTGCTGCTTCAGGGCCTGGGCAATTTGCAATAATTGAGGGAAACATGAATTCTGCTCTCTACCAGAAAATCCTAAAGGAGAATGTCCGGTCTTCAGTCCGTAAATTGAAACTCAAGCGCAACTGGATTATGCAGCAAGACAATAATCCAAAGCACAGGAGTAAGTCCTAGTCCTAGAAGTAAGTGAAACTGATATCCAGTTATTGGAAGCCTTTGGTTGCAGTTATTGCTGCTAAAGTTGGCACAATCAGAGTTTAATTTTAAGGGGGCAGTTAGTTTTCCACATAGGTGATAGGTATTGAATACCTTTTTTTGCTTCAGAAAAATAAATAAACAAATAAAAACTGTATTGTGTGTTTACTCAGGTTGCCTTTGTTTCATGTTGTATTTCGTTTGTCGAGCTTAAACTATTTAGTTTGAGATATACACAAAAACAGAAGAAATTAGGATGGTGGCAAAGACTTTTTCACAGCATTGTATGTTCCCACTGGTCCAACTGTGGTATCTTACAGTGTTTATCTTCAAACCTGTAACAAAAATGTAACCTACCATTTCCTTATCCTATGTAAGGTCAATCAGTCTGTCATTAGAGAAAGAGTGTCAAATCTGGGTTCCCTCAATATAATGATCCCTCTCAGATTGCCACAATTGTCATTTTTAGTCGTTTAATTGAACTGGTGCATGTGTACTGCAAAGTAGCTTACGTATGACTGATCTGGCATTAACCAAGTAAGTAAACACAACCCCTGAATCTCAGAGCCCTATTTGGAAGAAAACTCCAGTTAACATTTACACTGAGGTAGACCAGATACCACAAGCCTGGTGAAGATGTTATTTTCAGCTATTCAAATGGCCATAGATTTGCTTGCTTTAAAATACTCACACTGACATTTCAGCAGTGAACTTAAGTGAGTGGCAGAGAATGTTGGGTAGAAAACCAGACACACACAAGTCGAATCATATCCTGCATTCCAGTAGTGTTTTAAGAAACCCTATTTCGATTGCTATCATTATTTCCCTCTTGGGGGAGTCCCATTCATTATTGATATTCACATGCTTGATTTTCTCACGTGAATTTTGCTAGATGTGTTGACTCCATTTAACTTGGTCCTTCAGAATTTGAACCTCTTGCTTATTATTTGGTTGTTCATCTTAAAGCAAATTATTTAGTAGCTACTATGAATTATTTAGTAATTAAAGTGAAACTAGTAGGAAACATATGTAGTTACAAGAATAAAGAATGTATATCTTTTCATACCTATAGATTTATTTGATCAAATAAGGGTTATTTTCTTCTGTACTAGCTAATAAGCACACATAGCACACAGCAAGCTAGATAGTCGAATAGCTACTTATAAAATCATCACCCAGGAAAGAAATCACTTCAAAACATTGTTCTTATTGCCAATTTGCTAATATACCCTCACTTATTATCCTGTAATTGGCCACTCATTCTGAGTCATGGGGTGAATTCAACAGAGTACTATATATACATAGTGCCAGAGCCATACAGTCTGGCCATACACCCCTGCAGTTCTTGCCTGGTTTCCCAGTGAAGCTAAGCAGGGTTGAGCCTGGCCAGTACCTGGATTGGAGACCTCCTGGGGAAAACTAGGGTTGCTGCTGGAAGTGGTATTAGTGAGGCCAGAAGGGGGTGCTCACCCTGGGGTATAGTATAGTACAGTGAAGTGATGGGGACACTATACTGTAAAAACAGCACTGTCTTTCAGACCTTAATCTGAGGTCCTGACTCTCTGTGGTCATTAAAAATCCCAGGACACTTATTGTAAAAGAGTGGCGAAATTCCCCAATTGGACCTTCTCTATAATGGCCCCTATTAATCTTCATTCTCTCTATCACTCTCATTCTCTACATCATTCTCTACATCACTCTCTCCTAATAGCTGGTGGGCATTCTGGCACACTATGACTGCCGTTGCATCATCCAAGTGGATGCTACACATTAGTGTGGTGGATGAGAAGATGTAAACCATGTAAAGTGCTTTGAGTGTTTAGAAAAGCTATATAACTGTAGCATAGTTTGATACAGAGAATAGAAGATATAGAGTTGTTTGGGATTAGCAATCACTCAGGATTTTCATACACAGAATGGTAATAACATTCAGTGAGAAGAAGTTTATTGAAGAGAGAGGTCAGGGGAGAATGGTCATACTCTTTCAAGCTGCAACCAAATTTCTGAGCAAAAAAATCCTCTTAGAAAACACAATACCTTGAGGTGGATGATATTTTACCCATCTTCATCTGTCCAGTTTTGGTGATCGTGTGCCCACTGTAGAATGTAGTTTAATTCTGAGATGCTTTTCTGCTCACCATGGTTGTAGAGTATTTATTTGATTTACTGTATCCTTTCTCTCAGCTCGAACTGGCCATTTTCCTCTGACCTCTGGAAAGACAGAGAAAGTGGATTAAAATGCCCTCTGCTGTGAGTGTGAGCACTGTGGCTGCCTCATCTCTCCAAGCATGCCATGGATCAACGTGTCCTACAACACCAGGAACAACACTCATTGCCAGAACAGTCACTGACAATAACAATCTCTGTTGTACCTCACAGGGATCCTATTTTCATATTCTAATCAGTGTTATTTTAGACCAGCTCTCTGTTCATTCTGTCACTGGAATGGATTTGTTATGATGGCCTGGGTCATGTGAAAGTGTGCCCAGTATATGTGCAGTGTGTGTCTCGGCGTGTGTGTGTATGTGTGTGTTTCATTGCCTGACCTCCTGTGGCTCCGGGTTCTAGAGAGGGAAATGAGTGTGCTTTTATCTGTTCTTTTGAAGTGCCCCAACTACCTGCATTTGCCAACTTCATGAACACTGGCCATTATCTGATATCAAATGCCACAAGCATGTTAACCATTCATGTGCCACAACAAAAATCACTTTACATGGAAAAAAGCAGTTGTGCTTGCTCTGTGGAATGTGCTAGTTAATTTTAATCACTAGGCTTATACCTTAGAAAGCAAGCTGAAATTAGTAAAGAAATGTAGCTATGTTCAAGACTATAATCCCCATCATTTGAACTGATGGATTTCACAAAACCCCACCAATTTACAAAGTTCATATTTCTTCATAATGAATGTACTTCACGTTAAAGCTTTGAAGCTGTAGAAGTTCATTTTACGCAGTTAAACTGCAGGAGGGAAGAAAGGCAGTGTCCACTAAGCAAAACTTTTCCAGAGGTAGTTAATTGTGGCTATTAGATTGGATACAAGATGCTGTTTAGGTTCCAGAGAGGGGTTTCTATGCGAGAGACAAAGAGATGAGGCCATCCCCTCCTTGTCCAGGCATCATCCTGGGTGTCTGCCATCAGCATGGTGGCTGTGAAGTCTTTCAAGCTCAGGGTGACAAAGTGCTGAGTGAGGATCTCGGAAAACCAAAGATGATTGAGAGATAGATAGCACTCATTAAGGTGGGTGATAATGAAGAATAAGCTGACGTGTAGAGAAAGGCATTGAATAAGAAACTCATGGGGGGGAGATATAATGTCATTATGAAAAGATTGCATGCAGAAGGTAAAATAATTTTCTAGAACAACAAGAAAGGTGCTTTATATATTAACATGAACACACTTTGATGGAATACTGTGGTATTTAAATTCCTTGAACTATGCCAAGAAAATGCTGAAAAGACACTCCACCTCACCCTCTTTACATCATGTATAAAAAAAGAGAGAGTGCAGGAAATGACCATTATATCACCCCAGGCTTTCTGTGGGGCTGCTGCCAAGGCCAACATTATATCATACTAAACGTGGAGAAAAGTCACACCCATATATCACATTGTCCAGTTCCAACGGTGATAAAAACCTGCAACGTTCTTCTCTCTGTTAGCCTGATGCATGACCATGCTTGGACACCACTGCAATAAAATGACTTCCAAGGGAGACCTGTCAATTTCTTCATGATTCTGACTAACTTAGGTTACAAGTGTTTACATATTCACATCTTGCACTTGTTATAAAGTCTCAGTCTCTCTCTCTCTCTCTCTCTCTCTCTCTCTCTCTCTCTCTCTCTCTCCCTAACCCTCCATTTATGCTAAAATTTATGCTCTTTCAACTGGTCCAAGTGCAAGTCAAAAGGTTTTGGGGGTTTTTTTTGTTTTTTTTTTTTATAAAAATGTTGTTTCTTTTTGGTTCGCACATTTGTCATTACACAGATGTGCAAACTAACAAGAACAAACTAAATATCATGGGCAGTTTCAAATGAAAACAATAACCATGTGAGCAGGATTAAAAAACACTCCTGCTCACATCTCTAGTTAAAACCAAATATGAACTCGAGTGATGTAGCTGAGGTTGAGGAACTGTCAAAGCCAGAATTCATACACCATTAATGTAATGCTCATTAACATAACACAACCACAATGGCAGCTGATTACATCCATGGCACATGGATGGTGTTGTTTTCCACAGTAATTGTGCAATAATGATGTTCATAAAACGTCAATGGAGTCATCATTAGAATATATTAACCACTCCAAACATCAAATGAATGTGTCCCGTAGTTTGTTTAATCACATTTATTGGCTATCAGCTGCTAATTGAGAAACAGGATTAATCAATCAGAATTGGTCATTTTTACTATTTCTGTTTGAAAGTTCAGAGATATGAAGGTGATGACCTGTGATTTACTGAGGTTTACTGGAGGTGAAAGAGATTAGAGCGAAAAAGCTTAGAGATGTTTGCATAAGATAAAATGTTATTTCCACCTATTACTAACATGTTATTTTAATAATTTTAAACTGTCACAAAGGTATTTTATGGTAACCTTATTAATATGGCAAAATTGGTTTATGATAGAAATCGGTTCTTCTACCATGTCCTCCTGCTGTCTTTCATGTACCTAAAATGCATGAGTCATTTATCCATATAATTATAATTATGTGCTCATTCATTTTTATTTATTTTATTCAGTATGTTTGAAATAAATTCCTTGTTACACCACTGCAAATTAGTAGCCAATTTAAACCAAGCTAATGCCTGCAGGAAATTCCTTTTTTTGTTGCATTCCTTGGGATCCCAGTCCTGATGCACATCTCTAGTCTCAACCTATTTGTATATCTGTATTTATATCTGTTCCAAATAATGTGTTTTTATTAAGTTTTATCAGTTAGATATACACTACAGTATATGGCCAAAAGTTTGTAGACGTAGGACAATTATACCCATATGTGGTTCTTCCCCAAACTGTTACCTCAGAATTGTAACAGAGGGCCAAGAAGACATGGTTTCATGGTTGGGGTCGAAGAACTGGACAGTGACCTGCAAAGAACCCTGACCTCAACCCCACTAAACACCTTCGAGATGAACTGGAACACCAACTGTGCCCCAGGCCTCCTCACCCAACATTAGTGCCTGACCTCGCTAATGCTCTTGTGGCACAGCCAAGCTCCAAAATCTAAAGGAAAGCCTTCCCAGAAGAATGGAGATTATTATAACAGCAAAGGGGGACTATTTCTGGAATGGGATGTTCAAAAAACACATACGGTCAGGAGGTGATGGTCGGGTGTCCACAAACTTTTGGCCATGGTGACACTCTAGTGTAATTCTTATGCTGAACACAAATTCATTCCTCCAGAGTTCAGTTATTCGTGCCTGCTGTCCACTAAGAACAAATGTATCTTTTCTTAGGTTTTTTTTTTTAACACTTTGAGGAAAAACAGACAAATTCCATTCCTCATCATGACTATTTATGCCAATAACCAAAGTTGCACTTCAAAAGGTTTTCAACAACAACAAAAAAAAAAATTCAAACCTGACAGGAATAACTTTCTTTCAGATGTGTTTGATAAATTTGAAATGACAGTGTGACCAACAATCCAAAGCAATTCCCTCAGGGTGTAATCCACTCTCCACAGAAAAAAAAAAAGATTCAAAGAGCAGAAGTTCATACACAAGCAAAATATTTTTTCTAATGTTTTGACACTTCCAGCAATCTGCCTCACTTTGGTTTTCATAAATTATCTTATTATTTAGTGAAACTGTGCTTTTGTTTATGTAAGTTACAGAGGTTAGGACTTCCATGTCACCAACCCAAGGGAAGGAGTGGTCTACCACTGCCTTGCCTCTGATAGTAAAACATGTTGATTGATTTCTTATAGTGGTCGAGGCCCTATAAACATGTAGTTATGGAGAGATACATATGTGACCTGAGAGTTAACAAATGGGTAAAAGGAAATGGAAGCAGAGCATTTTACTGGATGCAGGATTCTTAGGAAATCAAAAGCAGCATGCCAGATGATCTGATAATTCAACTTGGTGTAAGAGTGTTTGTCCGTACATCTGTTTGTAAGCGTTAGTATGGGAGCACTGTATGAGAATATGTGATGTAGGGAGTGCATGGGGGGGGTAAATGATGAAAGTGGGGGTAGATAGACAGGGAGAAACAGAGTTCTTTTAATGCAAACCATATGTGCTCTAAATCTTCACTATTGTTCACAACTCAAACCAGCTGGCCTGCTCTTGGCTCATCCATCTAAATAAACATTCTTTACTTGGCCTGGAGCACTGAGGACCTGTTGTTGATTAGGAGCCCCTTTCTCCACTGCACCTCTTTCAAGTTCCTGAAACATCTCAAATGTGACATGAAGAGAAAATGAAAAGCCTTACTTCACACAGTGGTTAAGAGCTTTATCCCACCTCCATGCCATGTGCCTTTGTTTTGGTGGCCCTCTGCTGTCAATACTAAGAGATCAGGGCCATTCTGGGTGGGCGGCATCCAGATGGTTGGGCTATGCAATTTTAGAATGAGCAATAACAAAACTGTTTGTATAAATTGGCTCATGTTCAAGAGTACCAAAGATATGTAGGAGCAAAAACAGCCAGCTGCAAACAGAGTTCCTCTTTCAAATCCTTCATAACTAAACCTTCGGGATGCAAATGTCACTTTGGCCTGCAGGAAGGCACAGAATCCTTCCAGATTTTGCAACAGATAATCTCATGAACAGCAGGGGGTACATATGCAAGCCAGGAAATCGCATGAATAATGTAAGTTCAAGTGTAGCCGTCAGGCCTGATCCTCATGAGATGATTGGTGTATTGAGAGAAATCTATGAATCCTAGCCAAGATAGCCAGTCACACATGAGTCTGAACACTATGCTCATCACTGCAGTGATGCTAATAGGATGGCTAATGGTTTTTTACACTATATGTGGTTTGAGATATCTGTGTAACATTTAATGCCATTCCAGCATACAATCAGTTTGATGCCATTTCAAAAGGCTCACAAACAGACCTGACGTGATTTTACAGCACTGAATAATTAATGAGGTAATGCAGCTGAAACAGCGTGAATTCTCCAGTCTCAGCAGATAAATGGCATTTAAACTGAATTTCAGTCATGGCTACAATAATCTGCCATAATTTCACCTGAAATGTTACAGTTGTTCCAAATGTTTTGTCCAGGAGTACTAGACTGTGCATTGAGGTTTTGCAGGGTTATGGTGTAGAGTCGCAGCTAATCAGTGTTCTTGTCTGTCCTGTAATTCATACACTTTGCTGAAGAGCCACACATTCATTCGTCTTCAGTAAGTGCTTTATCCTGGTGATGGCCATGCTGGATCCAGAGCATATGCACTATGAACACTATGGGAACACTATGCATGAAGTAGGTGTAATTAACCAAACTCGTTAAACGAGTGAGGATCCGTGTGCAGAGGTCATTAAAACACAGTCCAAATCCCAAGTCATTAGGCAAGCAATGGTCAAACAACAAGGTCCCTAATGAACAGCTGATTAGAATTCTGGATAGTGACCTCTTCTAGCAAGGAGGCATGCTGTCCTGGGCTGTTTTGATAGCAAGAATACGTCCTTGATAGGATGTGAGAGAATTCATCCAGAAAAAAATCATTTTCAGTAATGAAGGGAGATCAAATCATAACACTTGTTTTAAGTCACAAATGGGATCAGTGGGTGTTTAAGTATTCCGGTGCCTTCAGTTTAAAACAGCCTATAATCCATACACCATCTCATTCTCAGTATCTATACTTCCTCCATCCTCCTCATCATCTTCATGCTTCTTCTTTACCTCCATTACCCTCTTTTTCCTCTCTTTGTCTCTCACATCATGTAAGACGTGCATTGACTCTATTGGTGGTGGAGTTGTTAACCCCACTCAGATGGTAATGCTTACTGGATCGGTGTCTTAAAAGCTGCTGAGATATGCACATTCATGTGCCAGTAAAATGAGGTTTCCTTTTGTCTCACGTTTAAGTGCTTTTTCATGATTTTTCCAAAAACAGAGAGGAATTCTTTATAAAGGCCTATAAAACATGTTAGTGTCTTTTGAATCAGCAGGGCCTTTGGAATTGTCTCAAACACTAAGAGTGATGACCAGTACTAGGAATGTCTAATGAGGTCTTGTATGCTTCAGTTCTGCATTTAGGCCTTTCTAAACTATAAAACCCTCCCATAAAATATCATGTTTGTCTTCAGCTGGACTGTTTGTACTAATGTGCTGCCTCTGTTTTATATTATGAGACCTAATGTGTTCTGCCACCCAGAGTTCTTCATGCTGCTGTGGTGGTCTTTTTTGCATATGTGTGTTGTAATTGGGTTACCATCAGGTCAGCAGTGTATTGCTTAGTTTATATTACTAATAACACCTGGGTTACATAGAATCATGTCCTGGCATTTGTTTTTATTTAATTTTAATGCCAGGTCTCCTGGTCAGTGTCATTTTCTTGGAGGGAATGTTTTTCATTTTATAGGAAAAAGTAATACGTATTTTAATAAAAACCGGTGATGAACACCAGAATATGTCTTTGTTTTTAGACCAAGAGAATTCACTATGGATTTTTCAGTTAATCCATCTCTACTGACGGTAATATCAGAAGCAGGTAACATGTCGGAGTTCTAACTGTATATTTTCCACTATGGGGGTCAAAAATGGTCTCTCTGACTTCAGCTGCACTTTTTCCTCCACAGTGTTTACTCTAAAATGCCAAGATCAACAGGCGATGTGAGGGGCTCTTTAGAAGAGGATCCCTCATATCCTGCTTTCTTGCTTTCAGTAGTGGGACATAAAGGCAGTAGCCAGGGTTCTCTGAAGTAGCTATGTCAGTTTTGTGGTGGCCAAAACACACTTGAATAAACTGTCTTACCTTCTGAAAAGTATATTTTTGAAGGGTACATGGTCTTACCCTCAGCACTGGTACTCTATAAATGCTCACTGGTGTAGTTTAGCTGGCTAAGTTACTGTAATATGGTTAACAGGTGAACGTGCTAGAGAGAGCAAAGATAAAGCAGACAGTGTTAATATATTTTGTGGCTGGGTCAGCAGGAAAGTGAGGGAGTGAGTCTTGTGAATGTACCAAAACCTACTGTATAAACAAACAACAACAACAACAACAACAACAACAACAACAAACAAACAAAAAACACAGAGTACAAGAACTACAACCATTTCTTCTCTTCTGGGTAAATTCACTGGATTTCACAAGCTGTTTAAGGAGCTAATATCATTAAATGTTCTCCCAAACCCTAACCTTGACCACTTGACTTTTCATATAATCCTCTCATGTAAATTCTTATGAATTTAAAATTGTGAAACCATCTTAAAACTAATATTACAAAACAGAAACTATATTACATGCAAAGAAAACAAGATAAGCAAACAATGAATTGCAACGCCAACCTTAAACTATTCATAGCCAGATTGCGTGCAAAGTTCTTTCTTAGTGAAACACATGATCACTCCATCTCTAGAGAGTAACTGACTTTAGTCTGGCCCCAGTGAGAGTCTCAGGAGATGAATGTGGTATCTTGTGAAAGCTATGAACCTTATTTTTGCTTACATCCTCACTGGTTTAGTGGCCAGCAGTCTGCAACGTGTGGTTCAACCATTGTCACCACAATACTAAAGTCTACCCTTACAGTACGTCCACCTGACCTTGCTGGGAAAAAGGAAAAGCCATTAAAGCAGTTTGTGGAATTCCAGTTGGCTCTTATTAGATTATGTTTTATTATGTATGTTTTGTGTACAAGTAGTGTAACATCCAGATGTGTTTGTAATTTGCAGATTACATTTTCTCATTCTGAATTATTGTGAGGCTGTGGTTCAGCTGATAATAATGAAAAAAACTCTTTAATTGGACTATAAATCTGAATAAATTCAATGTCCCAGTTCTGCCCTGCATGATGCACTATATTCTTTACATCATCTATAATTTTTTTGTTCCTCATGTTCCTTATATGGTCATTGTTAATTACATTTTTTTGATTTCTCTGTTTTTGAACAGAAATGCATGTGTATTAATTCATTCATTCATTAGTCTTCAGCAATCACTTTATACTGATCAGGGTTGCGGTGAATATTGGTGAACACTGTGAATAAACTTGGAAAACACTTGGGATACCAGTACATCATGGGACACCATACACGCACACATTCACACACACATTCAAACCTCCCGGCAATTTAGAGTCACTACTCCACCTACCAGCGTGTTTGAAACTGGGGTGGAAGAAACTGGTGAATTGAGGATTCTGGAGCTGTGTGGCAGCCCACTGTGCCTCCATGCCACCTTTGGCTGTGTATTAACTGCAATTTATTAAATTACAAAAGCAAAAAAGCTCATAGCCATGCTGTGGTTACCATCAGCAAACAACCGTTTCGAAAGGCTCTACAAAATACACAAGACATGAAACCATAAATATTAGACAATACCTAATAATAAGATGCATAAAAACAGCCTACAACTGTGATCTTTTGATGCCTTGACCTTTTTTCTCCACCTGTTTCCCCCCAATTTGGTCACCTGCCAATTCCCTCCCACTAGCCAGCTTTCCCAGATCATACCACAGCTATTGACCAGGGAAGATGAAGGCTGGCACAAGCTTCCTCAGAGCCAAACACATCTTTTCAAACTGTTGCTCGTGCTGCATTACAAGGCAGAGTAACACTCTCAGAGGAACGTGCTATCTGCCCTCTTCCACATACCTGAGCGCACAGACAGCCACAAATGTCTACTGTCACTGTGATTGACAGAGGAGAAAGAGTATGCCATCCCTCCCATCGAGACAGGACAGCCAATTTTGCTCTCTTGGAGCCCACAGATGGCTGTGGCATCATGGGGATTCAAACTCACAATCGTTCAACTATACGGACAACCGAACGCTTTTCATGCAGTATGATTTTATGCAGTAAGGGGTTCATTATTATATTGTCACAGGGCAATGATACAACTATCATGTTTTATTGTCATATGGCCCTGGAATCACAAAGAATATCAACAAATTTTGTGAATCATTTTTTCTATCATGTGAGGCTTCAGGGTTACAGGGTTTCATGGTGAGCTCTGGTTACTGTTTGCAGACTTTTCTGTACTGGCTGTACTTGCTGTGCTAGTCAAGGACAATCTGTCTTGGCTGCAAATGCAGGGTCTTACTGAACAAACCAGGACAGACTAATTAAAATAAGGAAAATCAGATTTTTAACTGGGCAACACTGGAACTAGAGCTAGGCAGAAAAAGTCAAAACCAGATAGCCAAAACACAGCAATGAATGGCTTGGTTGTGTTACTGATAAAAGGCAGGAGCAAGACTTCACAAAGATTTGTTGACAGTCTTGGTATATACAGGAAGTTTGCTGATTGGGAACAGGTGTACCTGATCAGATGTCTGGTGTTAGTGAAGGGAAATATGTATCTTATGATTGTTCAGGTGACAAGATTTGTACATAATTCATTGGTTGTTTGGGAATTATGGGTATTGTAATGTGTGGTTTCAGCAGAGACAGGTGCAGAGACGTGACAATACTGTAATGGTAGGGATTGTATTAAGGTGACTATAACAATAAATGCTTTATAGCATATTTGAATGTGTTGAGAATAATTTAACAAGCTTAAATCTGTTTAATAGCTCAAATCCTTTTATGAGTAAGAGAAAAATGATGTAGATTTATGCTGAATGAGAGATGATATCATCATGACCATTATCCCTTCGCATCTCTGCAAGATAAACATTTAATTTTACCTACGTATATTGTAATTATATCAGGGTCTCAACACTCTAAACCATTACAAACACAGATGCCTTTTTCTTCATGCTGACCAGTAATTTGGCTGAATCTAAATACTGATCATATTACCAAGACACAAGCTGCTTAAATGAGGGTATTTTCTCAAGACTGGCTGTTGCCTGGAGCAATGATTTGCTCTGAGGTGAACCAAAGGTGACCAAACACTTCTCAGTATCAGAATGCTTCACTTTTTTCTCTGTCCTTGCACAAGGTTCAAATCAGAGGTTTTTTTTTTTTTTTTTTTAAATAATATAGTCTTTGGTGTGTTGCCTCAAAGAATGCACATGAGCAAAAAAAATACTAACATGTGATGGAGAACTCATTTAGCATATTCCCTAACAGTAGCTTACTCTCTTGTTTAGATCAGTCAGCCGCCTCTGTGAGCTTCTGTTCAGGTCTGTAGAAGTGTTTAAGGCAACAACACAAGGGAGCTTTTGCCTTCCAAATCAGCACATATATCTTGTTATAAAAAACACTACTACAGCCCCCTCACTCACAAGGACCTGATCACAATCTGGTTCATAGACCATTTGAGAATAATTTTATAGCCTTGATTTTACATTCCTAAATGAAAAATTATTTTACAAAGGTAGGTTTGTCATAGGGGAATTATTATGGATATGGAACATATGCAGACTATATAAGGATACATTTCTATAAATGTATTGTAGTACATTAAAGACTTAGAATGGTTTATTTGACAGATTTTACAATGAATTTAACTCAAACACTCAAAGTCCTAAGTCACATTACTGGCACAAATCAAGCAAAAACATTTTTTGGCCAAAAAACGGGCCTTATAAAGCTAATCAGGGATGATACCAGCTATTGTTCTTGGCCCAGCCATTGGGTCAGTTTTACTTGTGTGTTCAGCTATTGAAGACACCAAATTGTCTACAGTATAATATAGTAAGTTAAATAAACTGGACACATGTTACAACCATACAGATGTGTTACTACTCATCTTCTGGACATCGTCAGAGCACTTTTGTAAGTGTACATGTATTCTGTATTTTAATCGATAATCAGAAACATATTCAGCTCATTTGGTACATCCTGAGAACATAGTTGTTTTAGTTTGCTTAGATAGGAGTTTACTGAAACTGGATCACTAAAATCCTTGTATTTGAATGTGGGAGCATATTCTCAAGAATCTTATCTAAGAGCTATAATTGGCAATAAATCCCTTTTCTTCTTAAACCCTATTCAAGAAATGGTGACAGCAACTTCTACTAATTCCTAAGTAAAGAGAAAGAGTGTGGTCGGCCCATTTGTCACAAATGATGGAGTGTTTTTTGACAGAATATTAGCAGGGATTGATTGGTATTTTAGAGGTTAAAAAAAATAAAGGAAATCCCATTATATCATACCAGTGCTGCTCCTCACCCCAGCATGGAGAGTAAGCTTAAACAACCCTGTTGAAAAACCCCATTTGCATCAACTCTAATTGTGACCTTATTCTTTCATTTGCTACCCACACTTCATAATCATAGGTGAGGATAGGGTTTAAGATTGACTGGTAAATAGAGAGCTTCATCCAAAAACTGAGCTCCTCATTCATGACAAACTGCTAATGGTGACCCAGTCTGATTGTCAACCTCACATAACAGAGAACATGTTTGGGTAATTGGACAGCAAAATCTGTCACTTTTTTCCAAAAATAAAAAAAAATGGCTAAAGACCCACCTCTTCAGTAAACTCTTAACTAACCCCAAACTTGTCCCCACTCAAAAAATAAATAAATAAATAATAAAATCTGCACATACACTTCTGCTTACAAAAAAAAAAAAAAAAATTGTATAGTAACACTACTTGTATTGTTCTCTGCTTGATATATCGCTTTACTTGTATTTTCTCATTTGTAAGTCGCTTTGGATAAAAGCGTCTGCTAAATGAATAAATGTAAATGTAATTGTCAACATATGTCACAATAACCATGGCTTTGTAGCTTAGGAACATCTAAAATACAACTGATTGAATTGTGAATTGGACATTGATATTATTGGGCTGCTATTGAGACGATACCTTTTTAAAGATTCGCTACCATTAAATGTTTTACGCACATGAACTCAATCACTCCATTAAACACCAAGCCAGTCTCAGAGAAGAAAAAAAACTGTACATGCAACTTATTTACTGCACCTCATCAACATTCTCTTGAACATTCTCTGTATGCCATGTTCTGCACCAACATAGTATGTGAACCAAGCTAACTTCTACCCCTATGCTATTTGAATAAGATCAATATGCAATAAGTAATTGTACCTCTTTTTTATTATATTTTTTATTATTGAGCACAATTTATTCAGAACATATCATTAGACTTACCTCTTCTCTGCCGACACAATCAGGCTTGCAAGTCACATGGTAACAAAATGCGGATAGTTTTTACCCTGTAAATTCTTTAAGCTACAGAGAATACACAGAATACCCACATCACCCAGTTTAAGAGCTACTTATATTTTGTGAATACAGCCCCTAGTGCATTATTGGAAAGGAATAGCAAAGCAAATATTGGTTCAAGATCAATATATTAACACAAAGAGACACTTGTAAAACCTTTGAAAATTAGAGAATAAAAATGTTCTGGTAAGAGCTCTAAGCCACGAGGTCTGTTTACACAATGTGGTGCCAAGCGTCATTATAACTGATGAGTTAAATTACGGTTGTCCAGTACCTTAAACTTTTCTTGATTTACATTTGCATCTTATTCAGCTGTTATTGTAATAGTAATGTAATTACATTGCTGCAACTATGTTATTATCGTTCTGCAGTATGTACAGTTTAGTGCACTCCAATGTAAGCATGCAGCATTGCTGGATCAGCACTTCCTAAACATGTGGCTTTTGAAGCAAATCTTCCATCTTTGTTCCCCTCTGTCTGTTTCTCTCTTCTTCTTTCTATTCTTTCTTTCTTCTCTTTCTGCTGTTTTCCCGCTTTTTCATCCAACTCTGCTCAACCCATGTGGAAACTCTCCAGGATTGATGACCAGGCAAATGTGTTGACAGTGAAGTTTAATTTGGCAGACTGATGTTTCTTTTTGTCTCCAGATAAGAGACCATGTTTGAGGTTTCCAGTGTTTGTGTGCTGAAAGTAACAGTAAGCAGAGAGGTATTATACACTGTTAGTTGTTCATTTCTCTTTGTCTCATTGACTGAGCATAATGGGAATGATCAATTTAAAGGGTCATCCATAGTCATGATGTAATGCTTATGTTAAAAGATTTATACTTTTTGAGCTAGATCAAGTTCTTTAACCTCTTTTTTTAAGATAATTGAAGGTTGAGTTACATGGCACACCTGTGAACTAGAATGGCATCTTAAGTCATAGCTCTCTCCACTAATCTCCCAAAATCCTTCAGTTTCCCACCTCAATTCTACTTACCCACTTTCATGCGGTCACCTAGGTTTCTCTTTTCCACAGCTGCTATCTGATACTGTATTTTCCCTTTTGTGCATGTTGAAATTTGCATGGGAAGTTGTACTTTTAGCCACACACCTGCATCCAAACACCCCCCCCCCCCACCACACACACACACACACACACACACACACACACACACACACATGAACTTGCCTTTCTTTAAATGTAGGAGTTCTTAAATTTCACAATCTCTGTTCATAGGGGCTAGAAAAACATTTCGGTGGTCCAGGAGCATGGCCCGGGAGCACCCCCTGAGGAAATAGGCCTTAACAGGTCCAAGTCAAGCCCAACTCTGAGCCCAAAGCTTCCCTGCCGACCACAGGCATTAGTCAGGGTAAAAGCAATAAACTATAGGGTGGAGTCCAGTTAAAATTTAATAAGGAGAAGTATTTTCTGTGTGTGTGTGTGTGTGTGTGTGTGTGTGTGTGTGTGTGTATTTTCACTAGTAATAAACAGACAAACTCAGAGCAGATTTCTGTTCTCAGCCAGCTGTGTGTGTGTGTGTGTGTGTGTGTGTGTGTGTGTGTGTGTGTGTGTGAAGTTTCTGACAATAAAATACTTTGATATCTCTACTTTAAGTAAACATACACTCACCATCCACTTTATTAGGAACACCTCTCTAATCATCAACTAATCATTTACACCCACAGAACTGTCACTCACTTGATGTGTAAACCCTAGAGACTGTTGTGTGTGAAAATCCCATGGTTTCTTAAATACTCAAACCAGACCATCCGGCACCAACAACAATGCCACAGATAAAATCACCGAGATCACACTTTTTCTCCATTCTGATGTTTGATGTGAACATTACCTGAAGTTTTTGACCTGTATCTGCATGATTTTATGCATTGTGCTGCTGCCACATGATTGGCTGATAAGATAACTGCATGAATGTGCAGGTGTTCCTATTAAAGTGGATGGTGAGTGTATATGTATTTTTACATATTAAGGTTTTCATAAAGATGTCTAAAACCTTGCTAGTTATGCGTGATTTCCTTGCATAATGAGTGTCCAAATGTCTGTGATGCACCATGCAGACAAAGTATTAAAACTTTCACCTGACCTAATATATAAAAAAAAACGAGAAATTAAGGTAATAGAACTCACTGAATTAATCAGAGATTATTTCCCCATCAATCTCTAAGCGAGACAAAGATCAGCCGAGTGAGGAGCAACAATGAGGCTCAAGTTCAAATGGTGTTCAAGTGATTTTTACTTCAGGTGATGTTACAGAGACTGATGTGGATGCTGCTGACAATGCCTGACAGCATTTAGTGGTTGAATGAAATTCATATTCCAGTTCTTTAGAAAGTGTACTGTTTCTTTTTCATTTCTTTTCTTTCTTTCTTTTTTTTATTTAAATAAATCAAGTTACAAATGTAGAGGTGGGTGTTTGGAGGGAGGGGGATATGGGGGAGTTGCTTGCCTGTGGTTAAATGAGACATTACTTGAATAAAGCAAATTGTGTCTAAAGAGGATATTCAGATAGACCTCATTGTAGCATTTCACAAACAATTGCAATTATTGTAGCAGTTTATATAAAATCTCAGACATACTGTATATCCAGAAAGAAAAGTTTTTAAGAAGACGCAGATATCACTTACAATCTTCAATGACTAGACCTGATGTGATGAGGTTGTGTGCTGACGATCATGAGAACTGTTAGGTTGGGTTACATGTTCACAATATTTATTATTATAAACCTACTTCCCTCCATGAAAATCGCAGCATTAAATTCATGTTGACTGAATGGTTAAACGTCTCACTCTATCATCTCATTAACTATAAATTTATAGAAGTTAGCACAAAAAAACATCATGAATCATAATGAATCATAAAGGTCAGGTCCTGGGGCATTTGTGTTGTTTTCTTGTATTTCCATTAACACCACTTGTGTCATACTTAATATTATTTTTGGCCAGTTAAAGTATGTAATTTTAAAACCAGTTACACTAACTATTTGTGTGGAAACCTTTCACAAGGTCAAATGTGGACATTTTTTTACTTTTATGTTACTCTTTTGCACTCTTTAGAAGTAAAGTTACAACCTTGTAAAATCTGCTTATAACCCCAGAAGAGAAAATTGCATGTAAAGATTTTAATTCCAGTACAACTTAAAGAGCCGTGTCTACCTCTATGTTTCTAACCTAATCTACTTATGGAAATGTTAAATAATTGTGTGCTTACAATGGAAAATGATGGAAAGAAGAAAGATTTAAAGTATAATACAAATTTTTCATTCTTACTTGGTGGTAAACATGTAATACTGAAAAAAAAGAACATTCAAGCACACTTTATTTGGTACTTTACTTATACCGTATAATAACTTCATTATTATAATTATTAGGATCTGCCATATATTACAGTGGCTAATTTTGTAAACTGCTGTGTGTCAATGTCTTGTTAACAGCACTATATTAACATAATTGAATTTAATAAATATTAGGTTTGAGAAATGTAGAGTTTTAATAGGCCTAATGGAGGACTCAATTTGTCAATTTCATTTTTTAGTTTAAAAATTAAAAAATTGTTTAGTTTAATATCTTTCTTTAGCATCTCAGATTCAAGCTCTGTCATTTTTTAAAATGGTATTTTCTTTGTAAACTAAAACATAATAGCCCCATTAAGTTATGAGAACTTATTTCTTCTCTTTAACTAGAATTGTCGTAACAAGTTTGGGTTTTGAAATTAAAGTAATCCATTGTCTTGACTATAACAAAGGTTATCTTCAAGTTGAGTTTACAAACATTTTTAAGGCAGCAGGTGAACTTTCGTTTCTATGTTTAATAATTCCAACTTGAAATGTCTTACAGTGTATGGCATTGGTCACAATCCCTGATCCTGGAGATCTACCTTCCTGAAGACTTTAGCTCCAACCATAATTGTGCCCACTTGACCATCTAATCATTGCTTTAAGAAGTTCTTGATCAACTAAAACAGGTGTGTTAGATTTTGGTTTAGATGAAACCTTTGCAGAAAGGTACCGTAGATCTTAAGGAAGAGGGTTGATGACCAGTGGTGTACAGCATATTGCAATTGACCGCAAAAAAACTAAATACCATTTGTGTCATGAGGTGGACAGATGTAGTGCAGGTTTTCTGGCTTTATTAAATGTATCTAACAAACAAAAGTGCTAGTACTTAGAAATGTAAAGCAGACAGCGTCAGGTGATTGGTAAACAGGCATAAACTGACTCAGTAGATGTGAAGCGGGCTATGGTCAAAACGCTAATCAAAACAGGCAGAGAACAATGGATTGGACTCAACATAGGCACATTGCTGGAGTAAGACTTTTCCAAGTAACGCTGAGAGTCTGGGTTATTTAGGATGTTTTCACACTTGGTCCTTTTAAGGGGTCTGAGCACGGTTCGCTGGATTTTTGGTATATATGTGAACACGATCTCAGACCGTTTTCAAAGCGAACCGAGCCAAGACCATCTCGGGAGGTGGCGTGAGTACTGTTCACTTTCAGATACTGGTACAGTTCGACAAAAACTTTCATTGTGAACACAAATCGCTCCAGGTTCACTTGGTTTTTTTTATTCGCAAATATTCTTTAGTTTGGTCATAACGCGCCTCTGTACAAATCGCGCGGCATTATTCAAAACATGGCTGCTGCAGGAAGAGGGATATTGTGCACAGATGAGGAAATGGCTGCACTTCTGCAAATTTGGAAGGAGGACTACATTAAAAAACACATTTCAACAACCCACAGAAATTCAAAAGGTGTTTCTGCAATTTTAAGCAAAACTGAAAGAGAGGCGTGATCGATTTCTGGTCCAATAGAATCTTTAAAAATATTCAACAGTAAATGGTTAAATAAAACTAATGTAAAATCACAAAATAGTAAGGTATTTAGCTCAAAAATATATCAAACCATGTGATATGAGTGAGAAAAATAACCATTGAGGAGATAGCTTAATTGTCAGCATCAGTGAAGTCCCAGAAATAAACAATGTTGCTTATGCAGGTGTTTTCACCATATTTTTCTTTTCCTTGTCCTCTGCATTTGTTTGTCATGTTGTGCTTTGATTTCTTTGTGGGTTTTTTTTTTTTTAATTGTGTTCTCTACTTCTCTTTTGTAAATTTTAAAAGCATGTTGTACAGGAAAGTTAGCACATGTTTAGGGTCAGCCATCTTGCATGATATTTCTGTACCCACAATGCACAGCACTGCAAGAGGACTGGGTCCCAAAAAGAAACAGTATGAACACAAAGAGATCTGAGATCCCATTACTGCTTAAGTGGACCAAAAAAAGACCTGAGTCCTCTTTCAGGGACAGGGACAGTGTGAATGTGAAGAGAACAAGGTCCTTTTTCACTTGGTGCACCTCTTGGTCCACTTCAAGGGGTCTGGTTTCGGTTCTTTTAAAGAGGACTCAGGTGTGAAAACACCCTTCAGTGGTGTAATGTGATTGCAAATAGTTAATTGATTATGGACTATTATGCAACATTGATAGTTGCAGACATGGGCGTGACAATTTGGTTTATAATTGTGCACTTTCTATTGCCCTCGGAAAACCTGGAAACCTTGAAGACCTGAACTGCACATGGGTATTTTCAGTCGTCTGCATAGACTGAGAAAATGACACAAATCTGAATCTCTCCCCTTGTGTATTTCAGTTTCCGACTCTAATTATGGCCCTCACCTCAAATGACCTTTAACTTCCATGTCAGTTTAGTGGACAGAGTTTAGAGTTAAGAGATATGAGGACCAGAATAGGACTTTGATGACCAGTGATATACAGCCATGGAGGTGACTATGCCATGGTGACAAATCGTGTCTTTTAAGCAGCACTTATAAGCTTAGTGACTGACAGGAAAATGGATACCAGCCTAATAAAAGCTTATTTAAGCTTTAGAGAAGACCGCAGATAGGATGTTTTGGGCTTCTTTGAGGTTTTGTTTATAGGCTTGAGCTGCAAAGCCGTGTACCCTTTGCCTGGGGACGATTATCAAGCAGCACCCATTTGATCTTTGGCTGATTTATTTGGTTGATTTTGTTGCACAGTTTTCACATCACATAACATTGTTTTCATTGTGTTTGTAAATCAACCACTGGTTCATAGATGACAGCTTTATATAAACATAACAGACTCTGTACAAATGACAAGTCATGGAGAAGATTATGTGTCTTGAGCAGATCCAGAAAATGAATGAAAGCTAGCAAAACAGAAACTGTAGCTGGGAAACAAGCTTCACAAACAAATAAACAAACAAACAAACATTGTGAAAAGTCTTTAATATTCCTGAACATTTGCAAATATTTTAACATGGTGTTAGCATCCACTGCTATTCTGATGACACACAGCTGTATGTTTCAGCCAAACCAGATGACAGACACAAATATAAAAAAGTTGAGAAATGTTTAAAGGACACTGTTTGCTGAGTAACTTCCTTTAACATGATTCCAGCAAGGCCACAAGCAGCTAGAAAAAAGCTTTTTGATTATGTAGTAACTCGTAGGATTGTGTGCAGCGGTGAAAGGCCTTGGTGTGATTACTGAAAGCAGTCTAGGATGTCCTTTTTCCATCTCAGATACCTTGCTAATATATGTTTATAATGTTGTTACATTAAAAACTAGTGTATGTTTTTGTTACTACTCAGAATTGAATGTTCCGGGGGGTTGGGGGTGGCAGTTGTGGGGGAGTCTCACGCATACCTCCCTACTTCAAATAAAGTGATATCAAAGTGTTAATTGTCCAGTAAAGTGCAAAATAAATGCTGGCAGAACTCCTGTGCTGTTGGCTATAGAATTGTTTTCTTCTAGGCTGGAATATTTTCAGACAACTACATTTTGCCTGCTTTCTTTCCCATCTACCTGCATTTCCTTACCATTTGTCTGACTGACTAGTTGAGATCCCCACAGTGGCCACTAGTCTATTCAACCTCTACTGTATGTTCGTGTTGGTAACACTTAACAATACAGTTGCTTACTTAGTGCTTACTTAGTGCCATCCGTCCATCCATTTTCCATAACCTACACAGCGTTGCAGGGATCCTGGAGTCTATCACAAGGAACTTAAGACACAAGAGAGGGGGACACGCTGGGCGGGCTGCCAACCCATCGTATGGCACAATCACGCACACATTCACATACTACAGACACTTTTGGAAATGCAAATCAGCCTACAGCGCATATGTTTGGACTGGGGAGGAAACCGGAGTACCCGGAGGAAACCCCCGAAGCACAGGGAGAACATTCAAACTCCGCACACACAGGTGGGATTCAAACCCCCAACCCCGGAGTTGCACACGTGCTAACCACTAGGCCACTGTGCCCCCTGTATTACCCTCTTGTCATCCCTAATAATCTGTTTTCTCTCTCTCTCTCTCTCTCTCTCTCTCTCTCTCTCTCTCTCTCTCTCTCTCTCTCTCACAGCCAAGCTGTACACTGGCACTGTCAAAAAAAGAAGTTTATGTCTAAGATTCACCCGTTGTTTCAGTGGATAATTTCCCCTGGAATTCCAGGCAAATGTGATGTCATTGCCATTTATTCAGCCAAAAAGGAGGACATGTACCTTATCATTGCTATCACTTTCATCATCAAAATATTTGGGGTGGAATTTTTTTCTGAAGTGGTGCTTTTATTGTGTGATATAGAGTTTAGCTAACTCTATCACCTCAGGGAGTGTCTACACTCCTGCTAACTAAAGAAATATGACCTCATCCATCCAGCCCTTGCACCTCCAGAACCATCACGCAATGGCAAAACACTCTTACTAAGTTATGAAAGCCCTGGGCAGCGTTCAGTCACAGAAAGGGTTGCATCCAAACTACTGATCTGTTTTATAGAAAGAGGCATATTACAGGGATTTACAGTGACATGTTTTACACCACATTTTTGCAGGATTAGTTCTCTTGACTTTAAAATGAGTAATACCCAGGTGGATGGATTGCATCAGTGTGGTTTTACCCGGTGGTCAAGTGGCCCGGATGGTTCTATAGATCAAATAACATTTCTGTTGAGATTTAGGTTATTATGCTATTACAGCATGGTTGTGTTGAAATGTCAGATCATAGGCCGTGCACGTAACCGTGTGAGGTAGCACCTGAAAATCAACATCTCCGGTGTTTACTCAATTATAATTAGAGGACCAGTAAGAGCTGTGTGCTCTGGACTGTGTAGCTGGTTGAAACATGGCTTGGCAGGGCTTGCTTTCCTCTTAAGGACTTGCTCTGCTTGGCTGCTCTCAGTAAATCATATGGCATAGAGCCATGAAGCCCAAAGACATTCTGTTTGTTTCTCAGCGGGATCATACTCCAGTTGCTGTTTCTCGAATGAACCGTTCAGCCACAGAGGCCCATACAGAAAGGTCTATGAGCCATGGATGTCTGTGAATGAGTGTGTGTGTGTCTGTACAGTGTGTATGCTCAGTTAATCTTCTTTTGTGGCACTTATTCTGGCATTTGTTTTAGGCTAGTGAGTCTCTTTAGTTATAATTTTTTTTTAACCCCATCTACTATAATCCAAGACACATTACAGATGACTTGACGTTTTCAAGGCTAGAGGACCAATGATAAGGCCATTTTTTCACAGCAATAGAGGAAGCCATATATGGTTGAAACTGCAGTAAGTAATAAAGCAGTTGTACATGAGTGACGGAGATTAGAGAGAAGGTTTTTATGTAGCATAGGTTTTAATATTGCATTTGTCACAGTATAGCAACCAGTTGCTGTGTGCCTTCAAAATTAAATACACTAACCAAACCAAAACAACTCTACTACTTTATGCATATATATATATGCAACTGATATATATTATGTAACTGAAATATATCAGTAGGCTTGTCCGCTGCACCTCGTGAGTGATTATCTTCATGCAGACATTTGGGTTTTTCTCCAATTCATTCTATTATGGGTTCTGTGTCTTATGAAACCCAGAGCCTTCTGGGTCAGTTCATAGTCCCAATGCATTTACAGGTCCTCTGTATAAGCTATAAGTATATGACAGCACAGTCCATCCTCCCTGCTCTTTCTAAACTAAACCATGTGTGAGGAAGCAGATTCCTCTCAGAGCTGTCAGTCACTAGACCAGGGGACTTATACTACAGTGCTGAGGGTCAAAGGTCAACAGAAATGGGCACACGGTGATACAAGTATGTGTCAGTACACAGGTATTTACAATGCATTTGTAAAGTGTACAGGCTTATGGATTACACTCACAGTTTTTGAGTATATCCATATAGGATATGGAAAGCACCTGGACTGCTGCAAACACAAACACACAGTGGTTATTAGGAGGGCTGTGGGAGATATTTATGCATCGACTGGGTTCTAGGTGTTCATGTGGAGTGTGTTTGGGGAGCGGAGCAGATTTCTGGCTGAGCGCAGCAGCTGAACTCAGCGTAACACTGTGGGTCACTGAGAGGCTCACTTCCCACTCTGATTCTTTCTCTTTTCCACACTGTCACTTTCCCTTTTTCTTACTCTTTCTTGCAGTACATGCTGCCAAACCACCTCTCTCTGCTTACTACTAGAGGTTGTTTTTATTGTGGTTTTATGTGAAGGGAATCAAGTTAAACAAATCAACGCATATTTAACTTATCACTGGAGAAATGTGATAATTTGTAGTGTTAATTCACTTTTTACGTAAGTATAATGAGTACCAGCCATACAGATGGCTGGTTAGGATAACCTTAGGTACAACGTGTTTTACCAGCCCAAAGTAACATGGCACTGAATCTGTCTTCCCGTCTTTCTCACACTCATATCGTACCTGGAACATCAAAATTATGTTACATGTATGACATGCCTGAAATTTGAATATGGTAGAGCAGAATTAATGCAGCACTGAGATATAACCTCTTGGAGAGTAGATACATTAATATATTATTAATATGTAGTATATATGTTAATATAGAATATATACTGTATAGAAGGAAATAAATATATTGTTGTAAATACTATATGTTAACTGTTTTTAGTTCACTTTTTGTATTAAAAGCCATACAATTATTCTATTTCTGTATATGATACCTCAATTTCTGGTCAGATGAACAAATTTGGCAGTGATTGCTTTTTGATTATACAGTATCTCACAAAAGTGAGTACACCCCTCACACTTTTGTAAATATTTGATTATATCTTTTAATGACACAACACTGAAGAAATGACACTTTGCTACAATGTAAAGTAGTGAGTGTACAGCTTGTGTAACAGTGTAAATTTGCT
>JANDJT010000148.1:10895165-10907310 GCA_024331685.1 Stegophilus panzeri
TGTAGCAAAGTGTCATTTCTTCAGTGTTGTCACATGAAAAGATATAATCAAATATTTACAAAAATGAGAGGGGTGTAATCACTTTTGTGAGATACTGTATGTGTCAAGCAGTGAAGGCAATAGTGCTTACACAGTGTAGTGAATACTAGAGTTGGGTACATGATCCCGGACTCGGACTCGAGTCCAATTATGAACGAACTTGGCCGGACTCGACTCGGACTCGGCCATTAAGGACTCGGACTAAAGTCCAATTCGGCCCCTTTTGGACTCGGACTCTGACTTGATTGGTTAAGGACTTGGTCTTGAATCAACCTTGACAAAGGTGGACTCGGACCCAACACTAGTGAATACTGGTGAACCATACTCATCACTGTCATTCATTGATATTACTCACTTATTCAGTCCAAATGGTGGTGCATTATGGTTTTTCATTAATTATAGAATTGAAATTTGTCTCTGAAGTTGAGTCTCTGGATAGACGTAGCTATAATATACAAAATAAGATGAATTAATAGGTAAAACCAGTGGAAAATTACATTAAAAAATCATTAAGTTCAATCTAATGAGAAAACCAAGAAGGAAAAAGAGAGAGAAAGAGAGAGCTAGAGAGACCGTGCGCATCAACTTACATTGTTGCCATGTGAACTTAATATCAAACTTAATATCAAAAACAAAACCACATGCCATGCATGTGAAAAATATGAAACGTGAAAATAAATTAATCATGTCAAAGAAAATTCCCAGGAAAAAATGCAGAGGCATAACGTTTGAATTGTCTGAAAATCATGAGTAAATTTCACATGTGAATCATTTGATGTTCATGGGACTCTGTAAGGTAAGTTAAAATTGTGAAATGTGAAGCTATTAACACTATCTAGGTATCTTTTGCGTTAGCTAGCCACTAAACAGGTCACAACTAAAACCAGGGTTTTTGTGTTTTTGTGTTAGGTGTGCATGTCCATTTGAAAGCATATGTATCGATGTTTAATTAAAATTACACTCTTAGACTACTACTGGAAAGCACATATAGTGGTGCTTGAAAGTTTGTGAACCCTTTAGAATTTTCTATATATTTGCATAAATATGACCTAAAACATCATCAGATTTTCACACAAGTCCTAAAAGATGATAAAGAGAACCCAATCAAACAAGTGAGACAAAAATATTATATTTGGTCATTTATTTATTGAGGAAAATGATTCAATATTACATATCTGTGATCTCTTTAACATCTTTTAGAACTTGTGTGAAACTCTAATGATGTTTTAGGTCACATTTATGCTTTCACAAACTTTCGATCACCACTTTACATTATTTACTTGCTAATAATACAAATTCATCCTAGCAGCTACGGTGGCCGAGAAGTGCAAAACAAAACGCAAATCCGAAAACAAAACAACAAATTATAAACACATTGACAAATCCGACCACATGATGACAAATGCGAAAACACATTGACAAATATGAAAACATGATGACAAATCAGACAAAATTATGAATTACTTACCGCTGATTGGACGACACATCCGTCAATCAAGATATACAGGAAGTAGAGCAGGCGGTGGTAGTACTGGAAAGTCAATTCATGTGTACATGTGTTAATGTTTTGTCCATACTGCGGTTAAAATAAAAGTTTAATAAATCCACGGCGTGTCGTCTGATCTGTCCCCTGTGGGTTAACTTCTTGCAGCAGCCGCATAACATCATCACGTTTTACACACAACTTGTGTTTCTGCTGAAGCGCTAACCGCATTATCTGCGGTTAATTGTCCTGGTCCACGCAGCTCTGCTCTTATCGCATTCCTTACTTCATTTAATGGGGAATATTTTTTTCCTCTCTAAACAGGCCTGCGTCCTTTAGGTGTGTTTTTAGAGAGCACAAGCTAATCTTTATGTCAAGGCATGTTAACAGCAGATCCAAAATCACGGCATATGAATGTCCTTCCTCAAAGTAGCACTTAATAAATTCCATTTTCTAATTTCTTGACAATATAAACTTTTATTTTCTAACATTTTAAAGTTAAAATGGTTTAAAGTAAACATTAATGTACAAAAAACAAAGTTGTTTAAAATTTCTTGTAAGCGGTAAGTAATCCCTTCGCAAAATATACCTCCCTTTACCGTTTTGTCTGATTTGTTAATGTTTTCTGACTTGTTAATGTGTTTTCGGATGTGTCGTGGTGTTTATAATTTGTTTATTTTGTTTTTGGATTTGTTATTTTGTTTTCATATTTGTGTTTTGTTTTGCACTTCTCGGCCACCATACATGGAGGAGATTGGAGGAAGGCATCTTAATCTTTAAAAAATTGCTTATGTGAAGGACTGAACTTTTATAGATAAAATTATGATTAACACTTATTATGAATAAATGTACTTGTAGAAGATCCTTCAAACCATTATCCTTATCATTCAAACTATTTGGCATGTTTTCCTGATGAAGTGTGCTTTAAATGAACAAAAACATTATTTTATAAACATTGTATTATCGGTTTTCATTTTTAAAGTTTAAAGGCAGGAATTTTTCAGGAATTTTTCTCAGTCGGAATGAAAACCTGTAGCCCTGCTTGATAACCCTACTCTAAAATATACATATAATTATTAATCACAGACAATTAGAAATGTATTTTGAAATTTTATAGAAATGTGTTTTATATGTAAGAACCTGGATGTGTTATTTCTCTGAACTGTATTATGTACACTTTAATCTATTTTGGCAGTTCTGGCAAGAACAGTGGTAACAATATGACACTGAGTAATAACCCGTTTAAGATACGATTGTATTCCTTTTTTTCAGTAATTTAAACTTCAGAGACACCTCTTATAGTCATGTCCTCCCTGTTCTCTTTGTAATCTCAAACAGTTTGGATTTATGCTTCAGAAGCCTGGACAGTTGTCAGGAGTCTCAGTGCAGCTTGGGAGAGGAAAGAGACAGGCTGGAAGAATGCCCAGATCTGGGAGGGAGAATGGAGGTCCAGGTATGTGCCTGCTCAGGATGTCTTATCTGATAAAAAGCCATAGGAAGAAGCTGACCTCACTATTTCAATGCAAAAGCTTTTGTCAAGCTCATACACATGGTGCCCATAGCAGAACAAAACATCCAGAACACTCACTTTCTCCAGAATTTCCGCTTTGCCATAAGTTTGGAAAATCAGGGAAACAGGCTTTATCCTTCCTAAATTCCAGTAAAGACAGTACTATCTGTGTATCTTTAATGTATTAAATGTATTTGCTTAGCTTGGCCTGTTCTTATTTTGTGGGTCTTGTTAAATATATAATATAATACAATTCCTGATTTGTAGTCATTGTCATAAATTCAAGGTAAATTCATTTATGATTGTGCATTTTATATGTCATTTCTTACCTCAAAGTATGACAAAAGAAGACAAACAGGAGAATTTCCCTCATAAAGCCATTCAATAAATTGGATGTTACAACTGGAGCATCATGGACATTCCTTTCTCTATCATTTAGCAGCTACTTTGTTCACAGCATGAAGCATTATTGTATGCATTCCAGTTAGCTTATTTAGTTCTCAGAAGTCCATGTTTGGCATAAGATATATGTGCATACCTTGAAAGTGAATGTGAGCGAAAAAGCCAGATTTCTCAGTTCAGTTTGTTTATTTGGCCTCCTCTTCCAAGCATAATTGTTTGCAGACTTCTAAATCTAAAAAAAAAAGGGAAATGAAACGGAAAGGCAAACTCTTGGTGCGAGTTGTGTTTCTGTAATACATTTGCCTTTGTTTGTCATATTGATGAAAGCCTTTGAGAGTTTTGATTGGTTTACATTCATGTACCAAATGGTCCCGGTCTACAGAAAGCGAGAGCGCCAGGGACAGAAAAAGCAAGCCAGTGAAACATGCACAATATTTTTACCAGATGCAGCAGAGTTGTTTGTTTTGCAGTCTTGGAGTGATAATGTCCCGACATATTTATTTCTTCTAATCATGTTCCAGTGTTTGCTGGCAAGCAGCTCTACCACAGCCAGGTACTCTGATGTCGGGTTAAAGTGAGTCTAAACATGCTTTACTGTGGCCTTCTCATGTTGTGTTAGCAAATGCAAATGGGTTAGCATCTGGGTAAAGTTCATGGCTTAATTGAATTATTCAGGTATCGACCCTTACATGTTATGTAAAGATGCCAATTTTCATTGAACACTTTGAACACATTGAGAGACTGAATATTCAATTACTACCATTTGCACTATGGTTAATATGAAATGTATACATCCTTGTGTTCCTGAATGTTTGTTCTAATTTGTGAATTTGTAGTTTAAAACACTGTAACAAAAAGTCCAATAAGGTAATGCCCATAATACTAGTTCCGTCTCATCCCAACATTGTATGAGGGCTGTTTGCATAAAACGCTTCCATGTTATGCACCCATGGATTATATTGCACATGCAAAATAATCCCCATATATTTAAAGATGTCTGTTTATATAAGCATCACTATCTGGAAAGCTTCAAGTCTTAGCTCTTACAGTAGATCTGCTGAGTCATGTAATGGATGTGTATACTCACTGTGTACTCTTGCCTCGCTCTGTAGGATTCCTCTGTCAGAGCGAAGTGATGCTTTTTCCTTTTTTATATCCTGTGCCAACACAAGCAAAGCCCAGGTGCTTCTGGGGCAAAGAGAGGACAAAGTGAGGATTAGAACACACCACCAGCACCTCTCTCTCTCTCTCTCTCTCTCTCTCACTCACTCTCTCTCTCTCTCTCTCTTTCTCTTTATCACAATATCTCTTAAACCCCTCTCTATCTATTCAAGCCTTCTATTTCATACACACACACAAACACACACATACACACACACTATCAACCCCAGGTGTTTCTTAGAAGTGCTGTCACATGTGTGGCCCTCCAACTGTGGTCTTTTACCACACAAGCACATCATTTCAGCTCACCTTTTGGGGACTGGCACTGTGGAAAGTAATTTTTTTGCTGTCCTCCTCTATCCCTTTGGGCCCAGATCTCTCTGAGTGAAGGTACTCGTGTGCCAAGGAATGGACAGGAAGTCTCTTGGAACAACAGGCTCGAATGGAGCTCAACCTTCCTCTCTATTCCCGAGCCTACCTAAAGGAAAGCAAAGCTTGACTTTGTTCTATGCTTTTCCCAAATCACTCATCCTTTTTCCACCAATTGCCCAGAGGGGGTCTAAGTGGCCCCTCTCTTACTACTTCTAAGTCAAAATAGTGCTTAATGGAATATTCTAGGAGACTTTTTTTGTTTAATTTGTCATGTACTGTAGTGCGGTATTGCAAATTTCAGCCTCAGGTTTATGCCTAAGACTAATTTTCCTGCTATGATGGATAAGCATATCTGGATACAGTAGACTTGCACCTCTTATGCTGTATAAAATATGAGATGAGAACAACCCAGAATTTGCTTGCTTAAATGATTAAGATATCTAATAGCATTTTTCATTATAAAGCCCCAAATGAAGCTCCAACATAAAGAGGAAAACTTATTTTGTAGCTCCTGATGCAGATACAACACCATAATCTAATCCCAAACTATAAAAAAAAAAAAAAAAACAGACTACTTGCAGAGGTGTTTTGGTATGCATGTGGATATTTTTACATTTGGAGTGGGAACAGTAATGTGTCCGGATGCATCCCCAATATCAAATGACTACCAGCCATGTTGTTGATAAATATAAACAGGTTGATTTTTTTTTTTGTCTGCACATTGATTTTTTTTTTTATGTTGGTTTAGGCAGTTTGCAAACATTATATTAATATACACCAATCAACAATAATATTAAAACCACCTGCCTAATATTGTGTAGGTCCCCCTTGCACCGCCAAAACCACTGTGACTGATCAAGGCATTGACTCCACAAGACCTCTGAAGGTGTGTTGTGGTATCTGGCACTGAGATGTTAGCAGCAGATCCTTTAAGTCCTGTAAGTTGCAAATTGGTACCTCAGTGGATCGGACTTGTTTGTACTGACTGCACTGACTGTTCACATGCTGCCTAATATATCCCATTGTAACAAGATAATCAGTGTTATTCACTTCACCTGTCAGTAGTTTTAATGTTATGGCTGATCGGTGTATATTAATGAAATCTCTATAATTTTCATTTGTGCATACCAGCCACATGAAGTCTCCTCTCATATAGTATGTGTGCTTCTTCTTACCATTTTCAACATAAGCTCAGCTTTTTGCTGTAAAGGCTATATGTGCTGGTAAACTGAGCTACTCATTTTCACAGCTATCCTTTATTTAAGTCAATATCTGTAATAATACAAGACGAAACCCTCTTGGACAGACAATTGTGTGACAATCCTGCCTTCGGAAGTGCATCACAGTTTCTGTTTACTCAGCTCTGGGGGCTTGAAACATAGCAGCATGTAAATTTTTCATCATTTTTAAAGACTAAGGACTCTGAGTTCCAGGAAATTGAATATCAAAGAAAGTACCGTGTGGGACAGCAAGAGCTGTGTGTGTTTGCAATCAGAATTCCAGGTTTCCCATGGTACCATGTGTAGGGGGTCTTTTTGGGCTCAGAGCTCCGGATATCACTGTCCAACTTCAGAAAGAAATTGCTGAGGTCACACTGTTCCGCTGTTACTTTATGGAAATTGCTTATTTATCTGTAATGTGTGAACATCCCAGTGCTATGTAGAAGTCCATCTGGTCACAGCTTCAGCCCTGATGTAGGTACTGATAAAACCCTAGAGTCACAATGACTTTAGCATTTACGGCAACGCTGCATAAACATGACCTCACATTCTGTAAAAGACAGGGAAACAAGAAGAGCATTGGGAGAGGAGTCTTGAAGCGTACTTAATTCAAAAGTCTCTTTATAAAATCACAACTCTTCTAGTGAATTAGAAGGGTTTTTAAAAGAAAAATTCATATAAATTAAATCTGAAGAAAAGCTCCTCACCAATCATAACTTCAATTTCATAATGTTTCCTACAGGTGGACCTACACATTTGAAACTGTAGCACTGTGAAATCACATCCTCCATAAAGTCCTTAAGATCAGGTAACAGCAGGAATATTACTTGTTGTGAAACAGTATCCTTCACAGCATATAAATAAAGTAGCCAAGGAAGGTGTCCGCCCTTGAAGCATCTTAATTTGTATCCGCACAAGTTCCTGTTTGGATGACTTGTTTTAAAAAAAGTATCAGCAACAGCGGAGTGGCACGGCCAGCGAGAGGAAACCATACCGTTGAGTAAAGTCGAACAAAAAGCCATTTTTAGAATGTTTCTCCTTAGCTTGCAGACAATGGTGGGAAATAACAGAACATCACACAAGGGAATAGAGCAGGCCAGCTCATGTCACAGACACACCTTCTCTTTCTCTGTACACGATCTTTCCATTTGTCCACTACCTTATAATTGTTATTTCCTAGCACTAACCTTAGATTAGCTGCTGTGTTAACTATATGGGGAAAAAAAACACTTAATAAGCTAGTACCCAAGGTGTGTCACATGACTATTATGTATAGGGTACCAGGTACATTAGGAGGATGGTGTTGTTTTATTGCATGTCTAAGTACTGAAGTAATTGAATGAGAATGTGTTTTTAGCTCAAATGTGTTGTTCTTTGTGTCTATTTATAGCACAGCTAATTGGTAAATTGTAGAAAATTATTTCGGCCTACATTTCCTCATAGTGAAGTAACTTAATGCACCTGGAAGTACGACTCAGACTAACAGTAATATTAAAGCTGGCTGACAAGCTCTTCTTCATGCTAACTCATGAGGACAGTTCACACACTTTAATTTGACCTCTACATTAACACAGGTCAGTATGCTAGCTGATTTTAAATTCAGTATGCTTTTAATTAAAATGTACTTTGACGTACAGTAGTTATTTTCATACATATATGTTAGCTGTTCTGTTGAAGAATGCCATTATGTAATACTCTATGCAGAGAACATATTCTACTGTATGTACTGGACTCTTTTTTTGAAACCAGTCTGTGGTTTAGAGGATTAATAGAGGCTATCTGAACCCCTGTGAATACAGAATTATGTAAAATGCTTTACCTAATTTAGTCACAGCTAATTTCCACCCTGTTGTTAAGTCTCCCTCTATCACACAATAGACACACTGGTAGCCAATGTTAGATATTCCGTTGGGCCAACATTGGCATGGTTGCTATTAAAAGTGCTCCTTTGTCAATGTTGGGACAGTACTGGGTCAACTTTGGCAGGATTGTTTTGAAAAGTTGCTTCTTTGCCAATCTTGGCACAATATTCTGTAGGGGGGGGGCAATACATTATAGCCAACCAAAACAGACACCTGGCCAACATCAGTTTAAACTGGGATTGTGAGGAGTTACATTTGTTAGCTTCTTTTGCTACTAAGCTGACACACACACAATATACATAATAGTTCGCCTAAAGTTAGTTTGCTTGCTTGCAACCTAATGATTAACACAATATAAGTTAAATGTTAAGCCAAAAGTTAGTTTATATGCTATTTCATTTGGCTACCTTTTAACATAATAACCTTCTTTTGTTTAGCTTGAAAACTCTTGGTTTTAATTTAATTATTCTAATGGCTATTGGCTAGCTTGCTACCTTGTTGGCCAGCTACTAAAGTCAAACCAAAGTAATAGCTAACGTAACTAATAGCTAGCAATTTTATTTACTAAATATAGTATGTTAGTATATAATAAACTTATTTTAAATAAGAATGGGGTAGGGGCATGGTGGCTTAGTGGTTAGCATGTTTGCTTCACACCTCCAGGATTCAGGGTTCGATTCCTGCCGTCACCCTGTGTGTGCAAAGTTTGCATGTTCTCCCTGTGCTTCTGGTACTCCGGTTTCCTACCGCAGTCCAAAGATATGCATTGTAGGCTGATTGGCATGTCCAAAAGTGTCCGTAGTGCGTGAATGGGCCCTGTGATGGATTGGCACCCCATACAGGGTGTACCTGTCTTGTGCCCCATGCCCCCTGGGATAGGCTCCAGGTTCCCTGCGACCCAGTAAGGATAAGCGGTACAGAAAATGGATGGAAGAATGGGGTAATTCTGTTAGCCATGTACTATGATCCACTGGTTCAGTTTTATGTTGAATGATGGTTAGTGACTTTCTAGTGAATGCTGCTACAAGTGCAAAGTGTTGTGTGGGTGTCTGTGTGTGTGGTCTGGAACAAACAGAGTAAATTACTGTATTGTTAGCCAAAAAAAGAGATTTTCTAGATCTACTATCATTTATCAATACATATACAGAAATGTATGCCAGTTACAGATAAGCTGTATTTAAATATTTAACACCATAATACATCAGTTCTGATTTTGTCTGCAGGAATAAATGGTTTGTGTGTGTGTGTGTGTGTGAGCCATGGTTTTCCCTTTTCCCCCAAGTGCAGGATGTCCCAGGCTGTTGCCATGTCTGCACTTAACCTTGGCACTGGTAAAGTTTACAGGTTTCTATCTGTTGTTTGTTTAGTGACTTGGTCACTAGATTTGGCAACATTTTAGACCTCTTTAGCAATTAGCCAAAAAAGACTAGCCAAGAGGCAAATCTTGAACAGACATTAGCAAATGTCCTGCAATTAATAAAGCTCTCCAGCTCGCATCACTGCTGCTGGTTATGCGAGTCAAGAGAGCAGGATCTGGTGACTCAACCCATTTTTAAGAATGGAAGTGATTTGTGACCAACCCTGCTACTGCTTTGCGACCCACCTGGTTAAGAACTGCTGGTTTAGATGTAAGCATAGTATTAATTAGCTGCATTAATAACATGTCACTGAAAGGTCTTCACAAGGGCAGTAAGACAAACATGTGTGTGTGGCTAGATAAATATACATCATATCTCCTTATGCAGTGCTTGTGGACAAATTACGGTCATGCAAGATAACGATGATAACTATTCCAGTGCCCTCAAACTCAAATTTAACAAGGTTTATACACAGGTTTTTAAAAGGTTTATACAGGCTTATACACCTCTCAACACAGGGGTCAGAGAAGCACAGATTTCTCAGTGGGAAGTGCTCCGTTTTTAGTTTGAGAACGAGCTTTCACTGTGTCCTTAATTCACATGAACAGAGGCTTTTAAAAATTTTCACAGTAGGACCCCAAGCCAATTCTTCCTCTAATCTTGCACCTATTTACTGAATAAAATGAATGTTGGAGAAATCAAAACCACACAAATACAGTCTACTAACAATGTAGTGTATTCAAGGAATTAACTTTTCCACATTATGTAATGTTACATCCTGGTCCCTGCTGATGAAAAAGAGCACCCAAACATGATGCTACCACCACCATGTCTCACTATGGAGATGGCGTTCTTAGGGTGATGAGCAGCGTTGGTTTTCAACCAAATGTTGCGCTTTGTGTCAAGGCTGCATATTTCAATTTCTGTCTCATCAGATCTAAAAACCTTTTCCACATGCCTGCTGAGTCTCCAAATATATCATATATCTTTTTCAATAATGGCTTTCTTCTAACCATTCTTCCATAAAGTATAGCTTTGTGGAGTGTCCAGGGTATGGTTGTCTTCTGAACAGCTCCTGTCTAAGCTGTGGATCTCTCCAGATCCTTCAGTTACCCTTTGCCTCTCAGTACCTTAGACCCTCTACTTACTTGGTCACTTTTGGTGGACGGCCTTCTCTTAGCAGCAGCGGATGTGCCATATTCTTTCCTTTTTTTCTTTTTTTTTTTTTAATAATGGATTAAATTTTCTTTTGCAGGATGTTTTTGCAGAAGGTTAGATTATTTTAATAACCAAACCCTAACAGATACCTTTTCCAGAACTTTTTCCCAGACTTGTTTTTATAGCTTTTTGGTCTTCATGATGGTGTTTGTTTAGGTATGTTTTCTAAGAAACTCTTGGTGGGAACTCTGGGGCCTTCCAGGAACAGGTGTATTTATATTGAGATCACATGACACTTTAATTGCACACAGGTGGACTCCATTTAACTAATCATTTGATTGCTGATGACAACTTATTGAACAAGAACTCATTTAGGGGTTAAACAGCAATTGGAGTGAATATTTATGCGATGACCGCCTTTACATTATTTTGTTTGTTTGTAATTGCACATTACAGTCTATTTTATCAATACATTCATTCCACAATTTCCTCAGGTGTATAGTAAACAGTGTTTTCCAAAATAGTGCCATATGGTTTAAATGGCTGTTAGAAATGTTTTCCTATGTGGCCTAATCTAATTTCATCTTGTACTTTTGGAGAGATAAATGAAGCTCAGCTATAGAATCCTGCGGACGGATTGCATGTGTCTCTAATCAGCACTTTCTTTCACTTTCTCCTCTCTCGTCTCCAAAACTCCTGCGGCTAGAGACATTTGTTCAGTATTTACCACAACTCCCTGCCCCACCAGGAAGAGCTGTCAAAACCAGGACTTCCACCAACATGAACACTGCATTTCAGTGACCTAATTATCACACAAGGCCTCAGTATTATACGAATACTTAAAATATGTTTTCACTAACAGTTTGTTAGGCTATATTTAGTATGATTAGATGATTCAGTATGACATTGGGATTAAGGAATTTATCCTTTCTGCTTCCTGCAACACATGGAACATGGAAGGCATAAGGACAATTTCTTGTAAGGAAGAAAATGGATAGTGCAGGATGCAGGAAGGTGTGTTTAGTCAGTGTGATGTTTTACATAATCTTTGATGGTGAGATCAGACTGAATGCATTAACACATAAGAAAACTAAGGCCATGTCTACCTGTAGACATTTTTGGAAAGTACACTATATGGCTGAAAGTATGTGGACACCTTGCCATCACACCCATATGTGATTCTTCCCCTAACTGTTGCCTCACAGTTGGAGGCATACAATTGCATAGAATGTCTTTGTACGCTGTAAAATTAGGGGGTTTTTTTTCCCTTCATTGGCACTAACCGGCACAAACACCTTTGGGACGAACTGGAACGCAGACTGCATGCCAGGCCTTCTTGCTGACATCAGTGCTCAACCTCACTAATGCTCTTGTGGCCAAATTATCAAATCCCCACAGCCACGCTCCAAAATCTAGTGGGAAGCCTTCCCAGTAAAGTGGAGGTTATTATAGCTGCAAACCTCATTTTAATGCCCATGGTTTTGGAATGGGTTGTTTAACAAGCACACAGTGGGTGTGGTGGTCAGGTGTCTATATACTTTTGGCCATATAATGTAGTCTTTACCCATACATATATACAT
>JANDJT010000148.1:10923807-10935665 GCA_024331685.1 Stegophilus panzeri
GTGTTGTCACATGAAAAGATATAATCAAATATTTACAAAAATGTGAGGGGTGTACTCACTTTTGTGAGATACTATATTTTATATAAGTTACATGAATCCTAATTCTCCACTTGGTTATGTTACAACTCTATGGAGCTGTCAAAGAACAGATGCTGTGCATAAAAAAGACCATTATCTGCTAAGTGACTGATGTTCTGAGGTCTATTCTATTTTACTGACTGCAGGTTACCCCCACATCCCTTCTGACTTGCCTTTACTAATCTCTGTGAAAGTATGTGTGTAGAGAATTATTGTTTTATGACATCTGTAACATATCATAGGGAATAACTGTAGGTGGAAGAGAGACTCACTTGTCTTAGAGAACATCCACTCTACATTTATTGTATGCTACTGATAAAGAAATACCTTAGAACCTGCTGGACCAATAACCTTTGTAAATGTAGAATTTTTGCAGAGAACTGGGTTAAAATGTCAGTTACTGGAATAAATAAATGAGCTGTAACTTTAAAAAGGTCATGTTTTGTTGTAAAGCCTAGTAGAATTAGTGCTCAGTAAAATAAGGTAAGACTCTTTAGGAGACCTCCATTCAAAGAAAAAAGAAAGAGGTTATTGTTAAAGATAGCTCTCTCTCACTTATTGCTGGTTAGGCTCAGAGAGAATCCGGAGTCTATCCCAGGAACACTAGGTGTCAGGTGGAAATACACCCTGGATGGGACACCAGTCCATTGCAGCACACCATGCGCACACACATTCATGATTAGAGGAAATGTATCTCAGCCAATCCACCTACTAGATTGTTTATGGAAGGTGGGATGAAACTGGAAAATGCAGAGGAAACCTACACAGACATGCACAGAAACTGGAGCTCTGAGGTGTCAACGTGACCCACCACACCACCATGCCAGCCTAAAGATGAAACTCTGAAATGTGTATAAATTTGTACAGTTTTTACACATGATCCGGTAGGTATGTGCAAAGGTATTCATAAACCTTAAACATTTGCATATTTTGTATTGTTACAACCAGGGATTGAAATAGACTTAACTTGAATTTTTACCATTTGATTGTGAACACAAAGGTTAAACAAAAAGCAGAAATTTGTTGGTTTGTATCAAACCATATTTCCATGGACAATGTTTGATAGAACCAGATGTGGCTGCAATTATAGCTGTTTTCTGAGAATCAGTTTGCTTAAGCCCTTTGTCTCAATTCCCAAGTTCCAATTCTTTTGCAGAAGAAACAGGATTCTAGGATTGCCCTGTATTTGTCTGCATCCATCCTGCCCTCAACCGGGACCAGTTTTGGATTTCCTGCTGATGAAGAGCATCCCCACAGCATGGTGCTACCATCACCATGCTTTGCTGTGCTGTGGGGATGGCGTTCTCAAGGTGATGAGCACTGTTGAGTTTTAACCAAAGTTAGCTGTTTGTGCCACGTCCAAAAATGTACACTTTTGTTTCATCAGACCAGAGCACCATGCTTGTTGGGACTAGAAAATTCTTTTTAGAATATACAAAATGGGATTTCTCCAAATGGTGTTTGACTTTTTTTTAAAAATTGGATTTCTTGTCACCAAGCTTCCATGAAGCCAGCTGAGTAGTGTCTCTCCAACTCTTTCAGAGGTCTTGGTTGCTTTTTTGACTAATGCCCTCGTTACTCAGTCACTGACTTTTGATGCACAGCCCTCCTCTAGACAGAGTTGTGGTTGTGCAATGTTCTTGCCATTTATAAGAATTTCATGGTGCTTTATGGGATGTTCAAAGTTTGTGAAATTTTTATAAGCAAACATTGATTGATACTTTTCAAGAACTTTGTCCCAGACTTTGTCCCAGATTTTAGACCTTTGCCTGTCTCTGTCTGGACTCAGAGAATGGATTTGCCTCCTGCCATGCTTATTGGAAGATGAAAAATAAATATACCATTACATCCAGCAAAGTCTGGCTCAATAACTATCCATAAACATACAGTATATAAATTAATTCAATCATCAATACCCGTATTCACTCATGCAGTTCACAGTCAAAGAGGATTTGGAGTCTATCTTGGAAATACTAGGAAGGCAGTCTATCATACACACATCGGGGCAATTTGGTTTTGTCACTTCACCTTCAGAGACGCTGGGATGAGATGAGAAATTGAGATGAGAAACACAAACAGTAACTGCTGTTCAGTATCAAACTTTAACCTTGGATCTGTGTGGCAGATAGAAGTGTTAGATATTCCTAATAGGTTTGGTACAAAATAAGATTTTTATGGCTTGAATTTTGAGCAGGCACACATTCAGCATGCTAGGATGTGAAATGATAGTGTTATGAAAGTGTGTGTGAAATGTTTGTTTGTTTGTTGTTTGTTTGTTTACTTATAATTCTCCTCTTTTACCATACATGACTAACTCCATGGCTGATGAGGTTAAGAGAAATACAATACCATGAAAAAGAGCATGGCCAATAGTTCACTGGAAATAGGAACCATCTGGATGAAATTTTGATTTAAGTGGTAATATATGATAACAATTATGCTTCCCCGTCCCCCAGGCTCTCTGTAACTTGACCACAGTACAGCTTAATGTTGGACTGAAATCAATAGGCAGAGAGGGAAGAAAACTTAAGGCCAAGGTCAAACCCCTTGTGTTGTCACCAGAAAACTTATGAAGAGAAAGGAGACGGGCTTCAGGTGGAACTGTCAGAACTTTTAATGACACTGGGTGTGACTCATCCACAGGGCTTCAAGGTTATATGACCTAGTTTACAAGAAAGATTGTGTCCATAATGTAGATATTGTATTCAAGAAATATGATATATACAGTTGCGCTCATAAATTTACATACCCCTTGCAGAAGCTGCAAAATGTCAATAATTGAAAAAAGAGGGATCATTCAAATTGCATTTTGTTGTTTATTTAGTTCTGCCCTGAATCAGCTACTTCACAGATGTTTACATATATTTAATAGATGTTTACATATAGTCCACAAGACACAATAATAACTGAATTTATACAAATGAACCAGTTCAAAAGTTTACACACACTCGATTCTTAATACTGTGTGTCGTTATCTGGACGACTGTTTTTATGTTTTGTGATAGTTGTTCATGAGTCCCTTGTTGGTCCTGAGCAGTTAAACTGCCCACTGTTCTTCAGAAAAATCCTCCAGGTCCTGCAAATTCTTTGCTTTTCCAGCATCTTCTGCATATTTGACCCCTTTCCAACAGTGGCTATATGATGTTGAGATCCATCTTTTCACACTGAGCATAATTGAGGGACTCGTACACAACTATTACAAAAGCTGCAAACATTCACTGATGCTCAAGAAGGCAACACGATACATTAAGAGACAGGGGGGTGTAAACTTTTAAACAAGATGATCAGTGTAAATTATTATTTTGTTTAAAGATCTTTTTTTTCATTTAGTGCTGCTCATACTATCCTACATATGATATTTACATGTTTCCCAGAAGACAAAATAATAAAAATTTACACCGATCATCCTGTTCAAAAGTTTACACCCTCCTGGCTCTTAATGTAGTGTGTTGCCTTCTTGAGCATCAGTGAAATCCTGAGTCCCTCAGTTGTCCCTCAGTAGGTGGTGCACTATTCCTTTTTTGCTTTTTATTTGTATTTTGTTTTTAGAAAGCTTACCAGAAAGGTTCAGAGAGTATGAACTGGGATACTGCAACAAAACAGTTGGAGGTTTTTACTTTCATGCTGATGAGTGGTCAAATATGACAAAGAAAAACTATGTGCACTAACATTTATAGTGAAGCATTTACAGCATTCATTCATTCATCCTTAATAACTGCAGATCAGGGTCACAGTGGTTTAAATTAGGCTACTATATTATTTACATTTTGGGAAGTGAACTAAATTCATTAGAAAATGTTGCAGGCAAGTACAAACAAAAAAAAAGGGTTTTTTTTATTGTTTAAAATCATTTCTATTTAAAGAAAAAACCTTTCCAGTTCAGGCCTACTTTGGGTTTAAGTCTGACTACAAATGTCAAATGGTCTGCACTTATATAGCGCTTTTATCCAAAGCGCTTTACACTGTGTCTCATTCACCCATTCACACACACACTCACACACCAATGGTAGCACAGCTGCCATGCAAGGTGCTAACTTGCCATCGGGAGCAACTTGGGGTTCAGTGTCTTGCCAAAGGACACTTCAGCATGTGGAGTCATGTGGGCCGGGAATCAAACCGCCAACCCTATGATTAGTGGACAACCCGCTCTACCACCTGAGCCACAGCTGCCCCAAAATCTTACTCAATTAAAAGTGGATGTATCCAGGAACAAATGTACTCACATGAAAGTTATAAACTTGCTATTTTTAAATATACTTGAGTATTAAACTATAAAATAAATCTTCTTAAATAATAACATTAAATCTAAATAGGTTTGTAAGGAGTAAAAAGTGTGTTATAGAGTACAACTCTTCAATTTCTGTAGCACTCAGTAAATAGAGTATGTGTTTTTATCCAGTGAAGTATAAAAACATTCAAATAATACTTATGTAGTATAGTAACACAATACAATTAGAATTACAAGTATTTTCCATGCCTGTACAGAAACTAATACCCATCCATCCATCCATTTTCTGTACCGTGTATCATACACAGGGTCGTGGGGAGCCCGGAGCCTAACCCAGGGACAAGGCAGCGGACACTCTGGACAGGGTACCAACCCATCACAGGACACAATCACACATACACACCCATTCACACACTACAGAAAATTTAGAGATGCCAGTCAGCCCACACCGCATGTCTTTGGGCTGGGGGAGGAAAGCCCTGAAGCACAGGAAGAATAATGCAAACTCTGCACACAGGATGGAGGTGGAAATCGAACCCCCAACCCTGTAGGTGTGAGGCAAATGTGCTAAACTAAGTAACTATGCAATAGTGATGGATAGCATGTCTTTTTTTGTTGTTGCTGAAAACATAATGACTGAAAATCATCACATATTATGATAGACATTTACAGCTAGTGATTCAAACTGGTGAAGAGTACAGTGACCTAAAGCTTAATGGCATACTATTGCTGCAGGTTTCTATATAAAGTAAAGTTTTACATAATGCTTATACAATGCCAGTTTGATTAGTTTTGTTGATTAGTCAAGCGAGACTGCTCTCCACTAGAGTATTGCATTACAGTATATTTTATTCATTAATGTGTGGTGTTTGGCTTTGGCAACAAAAAGCTGTGGCCATTGTGTAACTCTATGCACCTTGGCCTAAACTAGACAACTAATCCGAATGCACTACAGGAATTCTCCCCTCTGGACTACAGTGACTGAGTGTGCATTTCAGCAAGGACCAATGCAATGAAGCCCCATGGTATTACACAACTGTAATATAATATTAATATTATAATCCTATGAATAACTCCCCACATTGTGCTCTTGTTCCAGGCTTCAGTGGTCAGCAAGATGGAGAAACACTCTGAGCTGTGTGAGGCTGACACATGCTGCTCCTCTCTGCCAAGAACTCTATCGGACCTGTGACAGGATGAGAGACAGCTGTGTGTGTGTGTGTGTGTATGTGTGTTTGTGTGTGTGTGTGTGTGTGTGTGTGTGTGTGTGTGTGTGTGTTTACTTGTGAGTGGGTGAATGATTCTGAGAAGACCGATGTCATGCTTGTTAGGAGAGAAATGCGCTTAGTGATGGCTGTTCTGTTTTTGGCCTTGATGGGAACTTGGTAACCTTTGAACAAAAAAAAAATCCTCAAACCCAAGATGAATCTATTTACATGTATTTAGATTTTGTATATTGCTTCCAGAATGTCTCTGAGTACTTTTCAGCTCACATCAAGGGCCTCATTTCCAGTACTGTGGTAAAGCTAGAGGTACGATTCCCATTCCCACACATACACAGAGAGAGAGAGAGAGAGAGAGAGAGAGAGAGAGAGAGAAAACACAACCTGGAAGGTCTAAGCATTAAACCACAGCCTGTCAAAACAAACGCACTACCAAGGGCCTGTTACAATCTAGTCCACCTCCAAAATGTGTTTACTGGCTACGCTTTGCTTGCTCTATTTCCAACAACAACACAACTACGTATGTCATAAACCCAGCTGTTATCATTGCAAAAGACTATGTACAGAATTCCCTCTATTCACAGTTCATTTGCATCTAATTTACATCTACATCGATTAGGATCTATACACTGTGCATCTTCAGTCTTTTAGTTACTGCAGTTACAGTAAGATGTAAAGATGGCATGAGATTATCACTCTAAGAGCATGAAGAAGAAGACTTTCTGGTCTGATGAGACAAAAATGAAACTCTTTGTGCTGAACTCCAGTGTCTACATCTGCTGAAAACCAGGTACATCACCGTGCTAAGACCATCCCTATGGTGAAGCATGGTGGTGGCAGCATCATGCTACGGGGGTGCTTCTCACAGTGGCAGGGACAGTGAGCCTGGTCAGAAATGAGGGACGAATGAATGCTGCCAAATATAGAGAGGTCCTTGATGAAAACTACTTCAGAGTGTGCATGGCCTTAGGCTAAGGTGAAGGTTCAGCTTTCAGCACAACAACAACCTGAAGCATACAGTCAAGACAATGCTGGAGTGACTTTTGGGACAATTCTTTATATGTCCTTCAGTGGCCCAGCCAAAGCCCAGATATGAACCACATAGAACATCTTATTTTCATTTGGTCATTATGGGTTATTACGTGTTTATTATGTGTATTGATTGACAAAAAAGTATATTTAATCTATTTAAAATTAAATCTATAACACAGTAAAGCAGAAACTGAAGCCACTGGAAACTTTATGAAGCTACTGTAGTTAGTCTGCTTTTAGTAAAATGTTGCTAGAAATGGCATTTTACTAGAAAGGTAAACATTACATTATATTCCATTCTGTATTACACTATATGGCCAAAGGTTTGTGGACACCTGACCATCACACCCAGACCGTATGTGCTTGTTGAACATCCCATTCCAGATTTAATTTCTCTGGGAAGACTTTCCACTAGATTTTGGAGCGTGGCTGTGGGTATTTGTGATCATTCAGCCACAAGAGTATTAATGAGGTCAGGTACTGATGTTAAGAAGTGAGGAGGTCTGGGGTGCACTCAGCGTTCCAGTTCATCCCAAAGCTGTTCAGTGGGGTTGAGCTCAGGGCTCTGTGCTAGACACTTGAGTTGCTCCACTCCATCCTTGACAAACTATGTCTTCATGGAGCTCACTTTGTGCGTTGGAGCATTGTCATGCTGGAACAGGTTTGAGCCTTAGTTCCAGTGATGGGAAATTGTAAGACTACAGCATACAAAGACATTCTATACAATTGTGTGCTTCTGACAGTGTGGCAACAGTTTGGGGAAGAACCTCATATGGGTGTGATGGTCAGGTGTCCATAAACTTTTGGCAACATATAGTGTATCTATAATACACTGCAACCATACATCAGTTTATCACCGAGGAATCAGTGTAACCAGTGAGCTGTTTTATAAATGTAAGATTGAATGTCAAATCAATGTTGGAACTGGTGACAAACTACAATTCCCGGAACACAACGCGGTCTACAAGAACGGAGAAACGAGAACCACATTCACCTGATTACTGATCACAAACTCCTGGACTCAATTACACAGCCACAGTATATAAAGACTCTCATCCCACTCACCCATTGCGAAGCATACGTTCTGTGTTGTCATACTAGTGATCACCAAGGCTTTTTATAGTTGATTGTCTGTCTGGTTATGATCCCGTTTCTGATGTTCTGTTTTTGCTTGTGACTGCCCTACTTTATGTTGTTTGTACATCGCCTGACTCTTGCCTGGATTTTGATTCTGTTTTTGAATTACATATTGGATTTGTTTGCCAGCTTAAATAACATTCGTTTGTACCTGCACCTGCGTCCGTATCTGCCGCCTGACATCAAAATTTAACTAAATAACCTAATGTTCATGTGTAATGTTAGCTGCATTTGGCATCTTTGTGCTGCATTCCAGGCTTAGGAGAATGTCATTTATGTAAATCGTTATCTTGTACTTATCTTTAATTCACAATTTGTTAGACGACTGTTAGCTAGCTGCTACATACTGTATGCTAAGACAGCACAAAGTTCTGTCGTTTTGTTTTTTATGAACCGCATGTGTCCCAAAATACAACATAAAAATCTGTTTGTCTTTCTCAATGAGTATTACTTTAAAATAAATACATAAATAAATAAATAAATAAATAAATACTACTACTACTAATAATAATAATAATAATGGGAACTCCTTAGTTTAAAAATAAAAAAAGATTTTGGGTTGGGTAATGTTTGTTAATGACATTTGTCTTTTTCTACACAACTGGTTTAATGACTGCTATGTTCCATTTCTTAATCTGGTATGAGTCAAAGCATTCGTTCTCATTAAATCCAGACTGATGTGGAATAAATTACAATTCCACTGTAAAGTATGGAAGTATTATATATTTTCATACTTCCACTGTGCAGAATGAAGTTGGCAAACTTTACTGTTTGTTGTTTGGTGCAGTGGATATAAACAGACTTAAATACTGTGTTTTTATTGCTTGGGTGAGAGATCAGAGCTCCAAAATGGCAACTATTTGGCTTGCAGGATGAAGCAGTGCAGACTAGGAGCATTGGCCTGGGAATAAGGCCTCATCCTGGGAATTCCCGAGAGAGGGACAGAAAATATTATCTTGTTCTAGTAATTACTTATCTTCTTGTATCTAGTATTATCCTATCTTGATGGAAAGTAGAATCTTGCTGTGGTTTATTCATGTATATGGACTTGAAAAATGACCCCGGAAAAGGTTTTTTTTTCTTCTTCTTCTTCTCTCTATAACACTGGCTGTGTCCTACATTTCCTTCACTGACATATTTCCTGTTGACAGATTGTGCCCCCTCTCTACATGTGTGGCTGCTATAAAATTCTCTTTTGACAGTGATGAGCCACACTTTACTGGCAATTGTGTAACTGCCTGTTTGTGATGAATCTCTGTTGACCACAGAATTATTCTGTTTACAGCGCAGTGGGATTTAGTGTAGTGAATTTACTTCTTTAAGAGTATTGTATTGTTCAAAGAGGTTGATAGGACACCATTTACATTTTTAGTGGTTTTTGTGTTTCGAGAGCAAATAACTCATTTGTACAAAAAAGATTTTGAATGAATTTTAGCCTACTCATACTATATATAATCTGTGATGGCTGTTATATGGAGGTATGAGTCAACATGTCTATTTGTGTGTAAACTGAACATGCCATAAAATATAATACTCATACATTTACTGTATATATTCAAAGCCATTAGCTGCTGTTGGAGTTCTGATCGTATGAAATTCTGTGGTTTGACAACAAATACCAGACAAGTCACATAACATTATACTGTAAACCCATTTGGCCTATTAAAGAACATTATAACTTTCATCTTACCTCCGAGATTTAAAAATAACAAATAAAAATTACATTCAGGACATGCATGTAACCTAAATATTTTAGTCTTAAATTATGGAAGCCTGTTTCTGCCACAGTGGGGAAAAAAATGAAAAAGGTAACTGCGACTTTATATCTCAGAATTGCGACTTTATATCTTACAATTCTGACTTTCTTTCACGCAATTTTGAGATAACGTTTCACAATTCTGCCTTTTTTCATGCAATTACGAGTTTATATCTCACAATTCTGCCTTTTTTCACGCAATAACGAGTTTATATCTCACAATTCTGCCTTTTTTGATGCAATAACAAGTTTATATCTCACAATTCTGCCTTTTTTTCTTGCAATTACGAGTTTATATCTCACAATTCTGCCTTTTTTTCTTGCAATTACGAGTTTATATCTCACAATTCTGCCTTTGTTTCTTGCAAATATGAGTTTATATCTCACAATTCTGCCTTTGTTTCTTGCAAATACGAGTTTATATCTCACAATTCTGCCTTTTTTCACGCAAGTACGAGTTTATATCTCACAATTCTGCCTTTGTTTCTTGCAAATATGAGTTTATATCTCACAATTCTGCCTTTTTTCACGCAATTACGAGTTTATATCTCACAATTCTGCCTTTTTTCACACAAATACGAGTTTATATCTCACAATTCTGCCTTTTTTCACGCAAGTACGAGTTTATATCTCACAATTCTGCCTTTTTTCACGCAAATACGAGTTTATATCTCACAATTCTGCCTTTTTTTCACGCAAGTACGAGTGTATATCTCACAATTCTGCCTTTTTTCACGCAATTACGAATTTATATCTCACAATTCTGCCTTTTTTTCACGCAATTACGAGTTTATATCTCACAATTCTGCCTTTTTTCTTTTTTTTTACTCGCAATTTAGATGTCCACTTGACGCAGTACCTGAAATTTGACTCACTTCAGGTAACGAGCGCAGGAGCGTTACCGTCTGGTTCTCCTTGTTTTGACTAGCTGATGAATGTTCTTTTATATCCTATTTATAGACAATGACTGATTTTTTGTCGGTGCATTATTTGTAACTAAATCTCAACTGGATGTGTAAATTGCGAGGGAAAAAAAGTCAGAATTGTGAGACGTAAACTCGTAATTGCGAGACATAATGTCAAAATTGTGCGATATGAACTCGCAATTCTGAGGGAAAAAAAAGTTGCAATTCTGAAATATAAAGTCGCAATTACCTTTTTCATTTTTTTTTTCTCTGTGGCGGAAACAGGCTTCCATATTAGATTGTTGCTTTTTATTATTAACTTAATGCTAGATAATGTACAGATAATGCTTAACATATACAGTATACATAGAGGTGGTTACAATTTAGTGTAATGCTGCCACATGTGCTCTGGTTTAGTTTGGTTGGGTCAAACTGTTAGCTGTATGCGTGTGAGTGTTTTTGTGTGTCTGTGTGAGTCAGAGTGAAACATACTTTGCTTATCCAGAAACTCCCTAGTCCATCTTCCACCCATATGCGTCTTCTTTATCCATCCGTAATGTACTGCGCACTATCACCACCGAGACCCACATGTTCCTCCGAACTCGCAGGCACAGTACAATCTTTAATGCAATTATGTCCATTTGTTCCTGAACTTGAAAGTCTAACAAAGCCTTTGAAACCTCTAAATTACATCCATTTGTTGTGCATTGCCTAAGCTCACAAGCAACAAGTGTAGCATCCAGAAGGAACACTTTTCACGCCATAAACACATGCAGGATTTGACTTGGCGCTCTCTCAGCCTCGTTGAATTTCGGACTTTGATCTCAGCCTCTCTCATTACTACACGATGCATGTGTTTATAGATAACTCTTATTAAAGTTGCTGATTACTAGCTACGTATCAGATTAACTCACCCTCATTAATAGTCCTTGCCGTGCTTCACATAAGGTAGTGACGTCAATTATTTAAACAGTGCTAGTTTAAATAAGCAGTTTATTTGTGTCTGCTTGTGGAAATGTGAAGTCATGGGGCTAATGGAAGTCAATGAGCTACAGGTTACTAGCAAGTAGAATGGGTTTTAAAATGTGTCTGGTGAACAGTGTTGCTTTGGTGATCAGTAGTGCATGTCAGACGACGTCATCTAAACATGAAAAGATGTTCAATGTGATTTTTTTTTTTTTTTTGCCTTCATTGATTTGAATTTGACCTGTATTGGGTTTTTTGAGTCATCACTCGACTCTGAAAATGCTTTACTGTGTTTTTTTACTATGTTTTTACACTAAGAAATACATTTCTGAGAAATTCCAAGATTCAGGTACCATTTATACATTTTTCAACAGTGACTCTTAGAAAACATGCATTTAACCTTTCAGAAAATGTGTTGATCAATCTCTGACAACAGTATCTCATTTTGAGTCAAGGTACCATTCCTGAAAATTACTGTAGTTTGCTGTTAAATAAGTAACAAGGTTGAAAGTATCAGGGTTGAGGGTTTTTTT
>JANDJT010000148.1:10936645-10948650 GCA_024331685.1 Stegophilus panzeri
AATACACATCTTGTTAATTAAACTGATAATACAACATATTCTGAAAAGATTTAGCTTTTACCCCACATCACGCCTCACATCTGTTCACTTCTCTTTTCTGAAAAAAAAAAATAGAACAAAAATGTGTGTACCGCATAAGAAAATGTAAAGCTTAAAATGATTTTTTTTTTTAATGTCTAGAAAGTAGTTTAATAATATTATATTTGGTTTATGGAATCTTATAACAGGAAATACTCGATAAATTCGCCTATATTTAAGATAATTTCACTTTGTAAGGTTATTTCTTGCAGTGTGTGTGTGTGTGTGTGTGTGTGTGTGTGTGTGTGGTGAATGGGTTGTACCACCCACATAACAGACTACATAATAATAGATTCCTACGCACGTGTGTATCCTTCCAAGATAAACTACTCCCATGATAATGATATGCCCCCTTGTCCCTGCTGCTGGTGGGAACCTAAATCACTAGCTCAACCTCAAATCAACAATAAAATAATACAATCTTGAGAAGTGAACATTTTGTGGATAATATTCTTTACAAGGCCACAATGGAGGTGAAGCATGTAACAGCAATGAGAGGGAAAGCAGGAACTTGTTCAAACTTTCAAGCACCTCCTGCCTTCACTCTGGTCTTTGCTTTGTTATAGTGTTACGCCTGGCTGACCAATCACTCCATCATGTCTATTACTCCCATGACAGTTGTTTAATTGCGTGGTTAACAAAAGATGGCGCTTTGATGACATCATGACCCTTGGACAAACTTGGTATGGAAGAGGCCCATACCATGTGCGAATGATTTGCTGCTTTTTTTTTCCGCCTTCCACCTTTTTTCTCTTTTTTATATGATGTAATGTTGTGCACCTTGGGCAAAGCAACAACAAAGGGAATGTTTGGACAGACACATTGGGGTTGTTAATGTTAAAATGATCCCACATTAGAGTGTTGTTTAATGTGATAGAATGTACAAATACCTTGTACATGATGGTCTTACAAATGAAGATGTGTTCCTCTCCCTCTCCCTCTCTCTTTCTCTCTCTCTCTCGGCAGATGCTCAGGGTACTGCCCCTATCGTTTTCACTACATCAACCTCATTTACATAAAGAAAGTCAGGGATGCACGGTGGGAACAGTGCCGTCTCAATGGCTCGATCAGATGCCTGTCTCAGAATCTCTCTGAAGCCCTGATTTACAGCCATTGTAAAAGAAGCTCAGGCTGGAGGTGAAGAAAGGGAGAGAGAAACAGAGAAGGTTTCAGTTTACTGGGAGTTACTGCTCTTTCTCTCTCTCAGACACCTCTGTCATGCCAGCCATTGTTCGAAGAGATTTACAGGCAGAGCGTACGCCTGTTAGCGCTAATTCAGCTACCACACACTCCCCTTGTGTCACACAGCGAGCTCTGGAGTTCCACAATTGGAGTGGGAAACTGTGAATAGCAGAGAAGCCAGCTGTTCCTCAGCAGCAAAGGCTTATATATACACGTCACTGGTTGGTCCTCATCCCCATGCCCAGGGCTTTCATTTGTTTCAAGGATGCAAGATACACACACACACACACACACACACACACACACACACACACACACACACAGAGCTTGGTTCTAATTTTGGGATTTACTCAATGCCTTTTTCTTCAGATCTCACAATACTATCAAATATTACCATTAGATAATATTGTGGTAGCCCAAATGTTTGGACTTTAAGATTTCCATGTGTACTTATTACCTTGTGTATCACTGATTCACAAGCATCACTGATTCAGTCATGAGCTGGGGTTTGTGTGGAGTGTGTAAGGAAAAAGAAATGTTTAGGGCCTCATTTTAGGGAAAAAAAAAAAACATTGCAACAATTTTTTTGGAGGACTTAGTAAAGCACTGGAGCCTGGGGCAACCAAAGAAAGTGAAGAATAGAGAAAGGGAGTTTTAAAAGTTGAGTACAGTAAACAGATGAGTAATTATCTTGCTTTGAGAAGCGCTCTCAGCTAATTGCTACACTAAGCAATTATAGTAGCTGTGTAGATTATGTAAAGGCCATTTGGGCCCCATCGCTCACTCAGGAAATCAACAGAAACAGGCCAAAAGCCCCAGCATCTACTGTAATTAGATGGCTACAATGGTACCACACTGTTTCGGCACTTATCTGTGTGTGTGTGTGTGGGGGGGGATGGAGGGGAGGGCACCACTCCAATCACTGGTCCCAGGCATAAGCTCTCAGAAGTTCCTGGAGGTGATTTCAAAGTGCAGATCAGCTGCTTTTAGTTAGAGAGAAAAGTATTGGAAGTCCTCAACATCCGATCGTCTTCTCTGATAATCCAGCCTTCAGGGTTCAGGTCTGAGGGAGACTGGGCCTGCTGCCCAGGAAACTCATCTGTTTGTTGTATGTTATCCAATAGACAGTTCAACATGGATATAATATCATAGAACAGAGCTTCCCAACCTCTGATCTCAGTGACTTTGACTGCATGGTTGTTGGTGCCCTGGTTTGAGTGTTTCAGAAACTACTGAACTCCTGGGATTTTTTCACACTCACTGGGATTTTCACATACACCAGTCTGTAGAGCTTACACAGAATGGTACGAAAACCAAAAAACATCCAGGGGGCGGCAGTTCTGTGGGCAGAAATGCCTTGTTGATGAAAAAGGTCATAGGAGAATAATCAGACTGATTCGAGCTAACTGGAAGTCTACAGTAGCTAAATAACCACTCTTTAGAAATGTGGTGAGCAGAAAAGTAGCGCAGAATGTACAACACACTGAGCCTTGAGGTGGATGGTCTACAACAGTAGATCACATGGGGTCACATGGGGACTCATTGAAACAGTTGAAAATTTGGAAAAAGACCATGATTGTTTTTTTCCATTTCTAAATGTCCAGTTCCCACTGTAGAAAAAATATGCTAGTATTTTGTAGTAGTAAGATAGTAAGAGATGGTCCTAGAATTGTTTCACAGCAGTTACCTTTTACCTTTTCCATCAGTATGTAATAACTACAACACAGGGGGCTACAGCTGAGCCTGTTTACACCTGGTTGTTTCATACCTCTAATATTGGGAATATACTGTACCTGGATATGGATCTACATAAAAACAGAAGTGTAAATGCACATAAGACACATTCAAAATAGATTTAAGTCCAGTCACTCAAACCACATGACGAGGTCTGAAGTCAGAGATACATTTTAGACACGTTATGCCAGGGTAAATGCATTCAACTCTCCAAGCCAAATTTGACAAATAAAATCACATCCTAAAACAAGTCATAATGCGTGCAGGCCATGATCGTTGAAGTTGTCGTGATTTACGTGATTTTTGATACAGCAATATTTTTGTATAAAGCATCTAGTGATGAACAACACAGGAAGTTGGTGCAAGCATATTATTGCCTCTAATAAACGCATGCCTAATGTTTATAAGCATGTCCACAGTAACTATCCTGTTCAGCCATGAGTTGAGGACTGCTGATTCACCATGCTTGTGTATCTGTCCCTCCTTAACATGCATAAACACACACTTTTGTTACTTATACTATTCATAAGTGTACGTCAGTTGCAATCTGTGTTTAGTATGTTCAGTACATACACAGCACACACACATACACACACACACACACATATGGCCACCGGCTACCATGAGGGAGTCAAATTTATGTATGTTTATTTATCCCAACACTGTTGGTCTCTAGGGGTCCACCAGGGTCAAGCGCTCCCAGAAGAAACCAAGGAATTCTCCCGTAATTCCTCTCACCACAGACATAAACACTCGTTTCAGAGCTATGCTCTTCCGTCCCCTGGGCGGAGAACACATGAGTGTATGCAACCTACAACAGTGCACATGTAGCCTAATAGCTATTGCTGTTCTTATATATATTAGACTGACTTTGCTGATCACACTTGGGTGTGGCTTAGCTTAGTTTGTGTTTATGTTATTAGGTGCTTAGAGAAGCATAAGAGAGGAACTGTCTTGGGTCAAAGACAGAACTTAAGAGGAGGCCATGACTGGAGAAATCATTGGAGAAGAGAAGAGAAGGACACTAATGGGAACACATGGCATGTCCTTTCCAACATACACTCACGTACGTAATGTTAATTCAACCACGCATACACGGTAGCCGTTTTTCTCATCAGGTTCTCATGCCGGTTTTGATCAGTTTGAAGAGAATGTTCAGTCCATTACATTTGAGGCGGGTGTGTGGGCTGGGTTTGGAAATACCTATAGGCCTATGTGTGGGCTGAACAATGCCTGGTGTTTCTATGCGCCTCCATGAGTCTAGTGTGGTTACAAATTTCATTCTCCTCACTAAATAAACTCCACAATTGTGGTCAATTTCTTGCACAATTCAAGAGAACTTTACTGTAATGGCCCTTCTTACCAAATACTGCAAATCCGCTGTGGATTTAATACTGGGAAAACTTTCTCAAGAGAGAGAGAGAGAGAGAGCACAAGTGGTAAGATATTAAATTAGGATCTCTTAGCAGTCACTGTGTATGAGACAGATGGCTGATTGCCCAACACTGAGTTTTCATAGCCTCTCAGTTGCTCTCACAATAGTATTTCAGAGTAAATGTTGCATGTGACATCTCGAGCATTCAGTGCTTATTGGTGTGTTGGTGAAGGGGGAACTCATGCCTGTCACATGACTCTGATCTTTGCACGTAAATGCAAGAACTGCCCAAACACACAGTCATACAATGTCAGCCCTAATAGTGTCATGTAAAATCAATTAACTTACTACCTTTCTCCTGAGTCAAACCATTATAATTGACTATGTTTACATGCACATCCATATTCCATTGATATTAATATGGAATTTGGCAATATTCTAATTAGTATTCAGTACGTTTACATGGACAACGATAATCTGATATTATTATTGTTTCATTTATTACTGTTTACTGCTCTTTATAGTATTTTTTTAATGGAGAAACATTTAATTTCATTATTTGTGAAGGCATCTTTGCCTACTGTCTGCTGTCTATGTGCTGAACTACAGTATGAGGAATTCATGCATGCTGCATTCATGGTGTAGTAATGCGTTTCTTTGGCAGGAGGTAAGTGCAGTGTACTTCAGTAATAAAAGCAGATGTAGTAAAAATGAAGTGTAGTAGACAATGTTTGCAGAGAACAGAGTGTTTCAGACAAAAGCCCTTCATCAACTTGTGCAAGCAAAGAGTCTCCGAGGTGGGAGGAGATGAAAGCAAATTTCATCTACATGTAAAACCATGCGCAGCACATCAGGGATCCCTACGACAAAATGTAACATGGGGTTTATATGGTGAATTGTTGGACTTCCAGTATTTTCTGTTTTAGCTCTTGTGTTGGTAGCTTCCTGACTCCTCTTGACCCTACTGCTCACAGCAGAGAGTTGGCACCTGCTTGCACGTCAGTGTTAAAGATAAGACTAAGTATTAAAAAGGTAATTAGACATCTTAGTAAGGCACATTCAGGTAAATTAACTATAGGGTGTTAACAAGGAAGGAATTTTCATTGGACTCATTTGTTATAATAGGGCGCAGTGGTAGCTCAGTGGTTAAGCCGTCGGATTACTGATTAGAAGGTCATGAGCTCAAATCTCAGCGCTACAACTGTTGGGCCCTTGAGCAAGGCCCTTCACCCTCAGCAGCTCAGATGTACAGTTGCAATCAAATGATTCGAACCCCATTGCAAATCAGGTTTATTGTCAAAATTGACAGACTTTCAGCTGTTTGCAATGAACAAATCAAACAAAAGCAATTGAAATAGTTCAACACAACGAATGCTTCAAGTGCTTTCCCCAAATTCAACTGAAAATGCAACTTATAATGACTTCCCCAGTCTCAGAATTATTCAACCCCTTCATGGCAAGCATGTTTAGTACTTACTAGAGCACCCTTTTGCTGTTATGACCTGCTGCATATAAAATACATATATTTCTTACAAATTATGCAAAACCTAAGCAGCACAAGACCTTAATAAAACGATCATTATAGCAGCGTTTAGCAACAGCTAGAACCGGAGCAGTCGCGCCACGCCTCGGGCATTATGAGCTGGTTTTACCTGAAGGTTTCTGCGAATCAGAGGATTAGCTCTTTAACACGCCCTTGAGAATCTCAGCGGTAGACGAGCACCTCACCATACACGGCTCTGAAACGTAGAGAGCAGCTACCAGACAGAACGAGGTGAAAGGCTGACATCGATAAAGAAAGCAGCGTGGTCTCGGTGTGCCCCCTGGTGGTGGGGTGGGACGTCCAAAATAATTAGCACTGAGAATTGCTGAGGGACTAACACACCCAAATGTGTTATTTCTGGATATGTTACAACATCTGAAATATATACTAATGATCAAAAGGGGTTAGAGTATGCTAAAGAAAATCCACTCAATGTATGACAGACTATAACCAGAGGAAAAAAATAACATTAGAAATGCATAACTTCAGGTTCAGGAATTGTCTTTATAATAACCACTCTGCATCTTCCAATACATTTTTATATACCTTGACAACCACTATTATAGAATGTTTATATATATATATATATATAAAAAAAAAAAAAAAAAAGAGCGAGAGAAAAAAGACTTTACAGAAATGTTTGCATTTACAGTCATCCAATGTAATACCTTATAGATATAAGGGAACTTAGTACAATATTAAATAGAAAATCAGATACAAGGGACATTTCTGTCATATTTTTTAACCCAATAGTATCAATTACCTCACCCTTATTCATGATTTGTCATCACACAGTTCAGTCAGGTTCTCACACACACACACACACCCAACGAAGCACGTTTCCTTCAGTACATCAGTCGAAAGATTATTGGATACGGGACTCAAATCAAACACTAAACTAAACTCCACAATGTCCATGCTTATGTGAACCAGTGCACAGTCTTCTTGGAGTCTTTTCTGGACTTGGAGTCCATCCGAGCAAAATCTGGAACTAATCATAAAACTGTGTGTATCCAAAAAACCTGAAGGTGTGTTTCTGGATCCTATTGGAAACCAACTAATACTAGAAGCAACAGCACGGCAGGAACCCGGGGAGGCTCCTGAAGCAAGAAGGGCTGATCTGAACCAAAGCATTAACTGGGCCTCCATCTTTCCAAACACACGTCTCAGCGCTTCTCCAGTTTCTTAAACTTGGCCTCTGCAAAAACAACAAGACAAGTATATTGAGATTCTATTCATCGGAACTCGAAACCTCTTTAGTAGCCGAGAACAAAAGCACGTCGCAAAGTCATAAACAAAAGCACTGTATTGCATGGGTCTCATCGGGTGGGGACGACGACATCAGTCCACATGCAGTCTGAGGCCCTGTTCACACCGAGAATTAACATCTGTCACGAGTAATCACAAGTGGACATCCGAGACAGATAGCTGTTCACATCTGGCATTACGAATGAGTCTCCGGTGTCCACTTGTGTCTGGATTTCATACGTCACTTCTGCCCGAGGAAAACCGTCGTGCACGTTTATCACTGCGGCCATCCGAGGCATTCCTTTTCAGGCAGAAACGTCCTGCAAATCCTATTTTATGTACGTTTGCACACCGTTTCAACAGCTTCTTTCCTGTGGTCTGCTAATAAACGTTTAAATGAACGTCAGACGAGATGACGAAAAAAGCTACAAAAAAAGCGTTGCTGTGGTTTCAGCCACGAGACCCGGCAGAATGATATTGGTGTGTGTGCGCTAGAAGTTCACTGTTATTATCAGTGGATAGTTATAATCGAGTTATCATAACCAGTCCCTCCAGGATTTCGCCATTTTGCGATCGCAGGAATTAACGCAAAATGAAGCTTGCGATTTTTAAAAATTGCCGCAGATTTGGGCCAAGACGCGTCATGTGACGTCATCACAACGAATTGTTCTTTTGAAGCCCTCTTCGATTCACCTGCGTCGAACATGAGTACAGATAAAAGGTCTCATTTACCAACAAACATCACAGCAAAAGACTGTTTTGTGCAAATGAAACTTCGCCAGATCGAGTAGATTTACGCAAAAAAAAAACTTTTTGAAAATCCGTGAAATCCTGTACGCACTGATATACGTTCAGCATGATTTCTAAACAGTCTTGTGATGATTGCGTATTCTCCGGCTTCGGCAATGACGCTGTCGATTAGTTGGTCGTCTGTTGCTTGCACTAAAAACGTGATGTTTCCACGTGTCCCAGACCACTTCCGAACGTTTGAGATCGATCACAACGCATCTCCGAAATGCACTCGACCCTGTTCAGACCTGTATTTAGCTCTGTCCACTTGTGATCGGATCACACCAGGACACACGTTAATGCCAGGTGTGAACGGGGCCTGAGCTAATCTGCTCTCACTGCTCCACCTAGTGGTAACATTTTATACACCCTTTATCTCATACGCACATAGGACGTGATCCTCCATGTAAATACTCGCAGTAGGTTGAACTCACCCAGTTTTTTGGAGTACGTGTCCAGTTTATACGCAGCCTGCTCCAGAGCGGTGACTTGTTCCTCAATCTGGTTTATTTGGTCTAGGTATGGCTGCAAGCTCGCATCTACAAAAACAAATAAACAAACCAAAAAACAACAACAACATCAACAACAACAAAAGTCAAATAATATAATCAGAACATAGTGTTGTGAAACGTGGTTAAGGGAGAAACGCATCATGAACCAGAGGACTCACACTTCTGATTGAGGTCTTGCAAGTTACGGCTGATGTTGATCGAAATGTCCTTCATCTCCATGTACTTCAGGCTGGTGAGCTTGTTCATATTCTCCAGAAGTTTATAGTCCTCACAAGTGGCTAATAATAATAATAATAATAATAATAATAATAAAAAAAAAAAAACAAACAAAAAAAAAACCACATGGTCAAACTGTACACATTAGTATTAGTATGTTATGAATATTATACAATTGTGAAACCGTGCTGTGAATCACATACTTTCTTTCTAATCGCTAAACTGCACTTTATATCACAGTATTGTTGAATTCTTAAACCTGATTGGTCAGAAGGTGCGCCTTTCACGCTGCTTCTGTCCTCTCGTCCGGTCTAGGGCTGTCGAATTCAAATTCGAACTTTGAATGCTCGTCGAATTGAAGATAAAAATGCGCATTCGAATTTCAATTAAAACATGTTGGAAAAAAAAAAGAAGAAAAAAAAAAGACGCAAGATTTTAACGGTGCACTAACAACGTTTTTTGAAGAGGAAAAATCTAGAAAGAACAGTTCTAGTGTTTGAAATAATCCAATCGTAGTCAGTAACGTCGGGGATTGAGCCGCTTAAGCGTGAGCTGAAGCTGAACAGTGAATAAACCGTGGTACACTGAAGCGCTTTACTAGTGGGGTTAGTTAACTCACCTATACACACACACACACACACACACACACACGAGATTAATCTGACATTTACACTCAACATAAACCTAATATTACAACTCGCTTCTGCACAAAGTGACACGAACGCACAAGTGATCTTGAACTTAAGTAAGGCGCTCGGTAGAACGGTAACTCACGCTCTTTCCGTAACAACGCACTAAAACATGGACAATGAAGAACTCCAGTATAAAGAATTCACAATATTGTATTTGAATGTCTGAAGATTTTTAAGAATGAAAAGTTCTCTTTGAAAGGGTGTACTTATTATTATGCTGTTATATTATCGTTATATCACTGGCATATAATGACAATAAATATCGTTTATCACAATTATTTCTACATATCGTGACAGGCGTATATGTGATGTCAGACAATACCAGCGCTTTTCGTCTAGACAGTGTGTTACAGCATGTATGGTTACTAATCTGAATTAAGCACTATGCACCCTGGTCAGTGGAGCTGTGGTTGCGACTAGTGATGAGCATGATTAGTAACATTAAACTCAAACTGTGTTAAACTCACTTTGACACACACAAAAAAAACCCCCGCATAGTTCGTTATCACTTGTACTCCTTATTGATTTTCTATTTGTCACAAGACACAGTGAGTTTGCTGGCCTACAGTCAAGAAACACACCCAAATAAAGCCACAAAAAAAAAAAAAAAACACAATGAAATTAATATTAGTGTCAAATGATGGTAAAATACAACAAAACATGTTTTTGGAGGCTGTATTGCGCTACATACACTGCATGCGGTTCTTCCCCAGATTGTTGACACAAAGTCGGAAGCACGCAATTGTATAGAACAGGGATGTCCAATCTTATCCGGAAAGGGCCGGTGTGGGTGCAGGTTTTCATTCCAAACAAGCAGGAGTCACACCTGATTCCACCTGTTTAATCAGCTGATCTTGGTTTTCAATAGACTCAGGTGTGGCTTCTGCTTGGTTGGAACAAAAACCTGCACCCACACCAGCCCTTTCCGGATAAGATTGGACACCCCTGGTCTAGGATGTCTCTGTATGCTGTAGAATTACAATTTCCTTTACTGGAACTAAGAGGCTCAAACCTGTTCCAGCATGATAAAGCACCTGTGCACAAAGCCAGCTCCATGATCCAAATCTACATCCAAACCGAGGCTCCAAAACCTAGTGGAAAACCTTCCCAGAAGAGTGGAGCTTATACACAAAGCGAGAAGAAGACATGAAGACATGGTTTGAGAAGGTTGGAGTGAAAGAACTCAAGTGTCCTGCACAGAACACTGACCTCAACCCCACTGAACACCTCTGAACCCCAGATATCCTCCTCAAACGACATGAGCACCTGTCCTCACTAATGCTCTTGTGTCTGAATGAACACAAATCCCCACAGCCACGCCCAAAAATCTAGAGGAAAGCCTTCCCAGAAGAGTGGAGGTTTATTATAATAGCAAAGGAGGTATAAATCTGAAATGGGATGTTCAACAAGAACTTATGGGTGTGATGCTTTTGGCCATATAGTGCATATTCTACAGCAGCATTACGTTACACCAAATTGGGGGGACGGTGAATAGGAATATGGAAGAAGAATAAGAAATAAGAAATGTAAAATAGAGCTTATACCAGCAAAAAAAAAAATATTTAAAAAACCCACAATTCTGTGATGTTTCTGTTTGACTGATCAACGTATAAACTAAATTACATTTAATGTGAAGTAGGTATTCGTCATTATCACAAGTCACACAAACGGTCAGAAGGTGTATGTTAGGATGCTGAATTAATATTTCTGTGTTATAATGTGTTATAAATGCATAGACTAACGTTTAGTTCTACACGCGTCTTCCTGTATTTCTCTTGTTTGTTTTAGATTTTTGCAAATCTCTCGGTCAGATTTTTTAGGGGTTTTAGCTTTCATCCTTTCATTGCTTGTCTTTGTGATTATGTTTCCACCGTTTAAATTAACTGTGGTTTTCTCTGTTGTGTCCTGTTTGGCTTATGTGCCCTGACATGGACGGAGGTCCCGTTCGGCAAGAAGGGAAACCGAACCAAAAGGTGGGTATAATGACAAAATGGAGGAGTCGCAGATTTAAATGGCACGTTGTACTGTCTGGTGGGAAAGTGCTTGTTATGCAGGTCATTTGCATTTACCTGTGAGTTCTCCTTGAAGAAAAACGGCCATCTTTTCGAACATATCTTTGCAGAGTTCGTTGATGTCAGGCTCAGCCGGCTCTGTAGCTTCTTCTGCCGTTTCGACTCCACCATCATCTTCAACAAACAAACAAACAAACAAACAAACAAACACACACTCACCAAAAGCACAAGACTGGATTTAACGACATACACATGTGGCTCTTCATTATCAATCTGCATCTATCTATCTTTTTACAACACGATACATTAAGAGCCATGGGGGGTGTAAACTTTTTAACCGGATAATCAGTGTAAATTTATATTATTTTGTCTTCTGGGAAACATGTAAATATCTTATGTAGCTTCTGTAAGGGCAGTATAAAATGGAAAAAAAAGATATTTAAACAAAATAACAGTTTACACCAACCATCTTGTTCAAAAGTTTACACCCCCCTGGCTCTTAATGTATCGTGTTGTGAAAAGATGGATCTCAATCATCATATAGTCACTGTTGGAAAGGGGTCAAATATGCAGAAGATGCAGGAAAAGTAAAGAATGTGCAGGACCTGGAGGATTTTTCTGAAG
>JANDJT010000148.1:10979142-10993439 GCA_024331685.1 Stegophilus panzeri
TCTGAAGAACAGTGGGCAGTTTAACTGCTCAGGACAAACAAGGGACTCGTGAACAACTCTCACAAAACATAAACACATCGTGTCGTTGATCATCCAGGTAACGACACACAGGATTAAGAATCGAGCGTCTGTAAACTTTTGAACTGGTTCATTTGTGTAAATTCAGTTATTATTGTGTCACTATATGTAAACATCTGTTATGTGGAATAGTTTATTCATGGACGTACTAAATGAAAAAACAACATGCAGTTTGTATGATCCCTCTTTTTTATTAAATTATTAAAACATTTTGCAGATTCTGCAAGGTGTATGTAAACTTATGACCTCAGCTGTATATTTGTCAAATAGCAACGTATGTTTATATCTCTTATGGTCATTCAAGAGAGGTCATTAGAATTTCGACTGAATTTAAAACATTGCGAATGAGGACTTTAGGAAGATTAGCATGTGTTGAAAGGCTGATGTATGCCGGTGCTTTGCCCCACTTGCCCTTCTGGTTAAGCTGCCTCTGAAATGTCTTTGTATGTTGCAGCCAATGCTGGACCCGGTCATCCACAAGATGATCACATATGTGCAGAATCTTGAAGAGAAAGACCTAAAGGACAAGGTACAGTTCATGTAGACACTAATACGGCACTGCTTTTTTTTTTTATTATTATTTATTTTATTTTTTTAAATTTATTCTCCACTCTTTGTAAAAAATATTTCAACGTTATATCCATTGTCTTTACGTAGAGGTTGGTGAGCATTCCAGACCTTCTGTCCGCCATTAAACTGCTGTGCATGAGGTTCCAGAGGGAGCTGGTGAACGTGGTGGATGACCTGAGGTTGGACATCCTCCTGCGGATGCTCAAGACCCCTCACTTCAGCGCCAAGATGAACTCACTCAAAGAGGTCACTTTTGGCTTTTCTAGCAGACTTTTACTTTGTTATTCTTTAGTAATTTCCTCCCATAGCCTCGCATTCCTGACGTGAAACGAAGCTTGGACTTTTCTCAAGGGCACAGCCGTGGCAGACTGGTTTTAACGTGGAACTTAATGGCTACTGTATAGATTACATAAACACTATATTGCTCACCTGTGAACACTCGAACGAAGGCTCACCGAACGATCATTATTTTGTAAAAGAAATCCACAATATTAACGGACCATTTAAATACAGGCAAGCTGGTTAAAGGAAAAATTTATCACAAGATCTTTGTCCAAATGTCTCTTTGTACATCCTTTTATATATATATATATAACAAAAAATACAAAAGGAAAGTGGAAAGATCAAATTGTTCACTTTTCTTAGAAAGAAATGATTATGAACGACTTTTCCATGTGTCATAGTACAGCATTTCAACTGAGAGAAATGCTGTATCTCGGCATGTGCAGTGCTGCTTTGCCAGAAATACATAGGCTGTATCCGAAAACTGAAACATGCTGCCTTCGGGGGACGCGTTCCAAGGTAGGAAGGCATCAAGGCATGTCCGAATCCAGCGTTAGCTTCACTTCCTGTCTCATGACATACCTTCATCTGATCGACTTTTGAAGGCAGCATAGATGTATCTTTCGCTGCCCTTCATATCCTACAATACTGTGCGTGTTTATCCGAAGGGGAGTGGCTTTAGTTGATTCTGGACGAGCTCAGAAAAGTAAAATGGTGTCGGAGAATGCGGTTGGAGGGAAGTTTTCGTACAAATGTAAGTTTTATTTTCACTTCCGACAACTTTTGATTGCGTTTCTACCGGGAACTTTAGTGTTGTCGCTAAATATTTGCTTGGTTATCGCCAAGGCGCTCTCCATTTATATTTCAAATATAATTTACACCACGCCGCCTCAGAAGCCTGTCCGAAACTGTTTACGGAGGTGCCTGTGCAGCGAGGCAACAAGTCGGCTGCCTAAGTTTTCGGATGCAGCCATAGACAGCTATTTGGTTTATTTCTGATCAGCAATGTCATGCTGTTCTGTGGGTTCGGTAGCCGTCGTGTATGATGAAGTTACGAAACCGCTAGGCGGAAAAAGAACAGGTAAGTGGTAATAGATGGAAATGTATTTTAATCTGTATTTTGGAAAGTAGGCAACAGTGAGGAAACCCTCCATCATACCCATAACATGACTGAAACCCATAACAGCCTAATAACTGCATGCCTCCCTGCTTTAGGTGCACTTTACAAGTGTGGTAATTATTTAAACTCTTTACTTTCATGTCATGCATTAGTTGAAATGATTTGAATGATCTAGCCCACCTGTCAAGACAAAGCAACGACGTTCTTGCCTGGAAGTCCACTTAACTAGGCTGAAAAGCAGCAGCGAATGTAATTTAAATTAAACATATGATGAGCTAATTATGGTCATTAATACAGCTTAAGTACTTGAATCCCTGGGAGGAAGCAGCGTTATGCAGCTGTAATGTTTATTCTCTCCTGATGATCTCTGTGGTAATGAAGCGTCGCATTTCTGTACAGTCTTCGGTTAACATTTCAGCTAGGAGCTGTCTTAATTCTCTCAGGCAACTGTGAATAAATAACCGACAGCTTGGGCTTGTCCCCGGAGTCCTTGTTAGTGATTTGTCTGCCTATGCAGTTGATTATGATATGTACGTTGGCTCACTTTGAGTTATAACAGAACATAACAGAACATTTCTGAGAATACAGCGTTTTGAAATCGACACGGTCTGCCACGCTGACTGCCATGTTCTGATTCAGGTCACCAAGCTGATCGAGGAGAGCACGGTGTCAAAGACAGTGAAGAACGCCATAGACACGGACCGGCTCCTGGACTGGCTGGTGGAGAACTCGGTCCTCTCGATAGCACTGGAAGGTCAGCTGCTGTGTCTTTTTCACATCACCCAAAACTCGCATGCTCAACCGGTCAGAAAATGCAGCAACTCGACAGTAAAGATATTCATTTACAATCATTTGACACTTTCGTTTATTTTAAAAAGAAAGCAAATGGAACACCCCCCCCCCCCCCCCCCCCAAAAAAAAAAAAAAAATCTGCACAAACTTTTTGTTTGAAAAAAAAAACTTTTTTTTTTTTTTTTTTTTTACTCAAAGTAAAATATTGCTGAAATTTATTACAAAAATGAACAGTCCTGACTGTACTGTGAAAACGTCCTGTACTTTTTAAAGTGAAATAAATAAATATATACAGGTGCATCTCAAAAAATTAGAATATCGTGGAAATGTTAGTTTTTTATGTTAGTTACTTTAATATATTGTAGATTCATTACACATAAAGTGAAATATTTCAAGCCCTTTTTTTGTTTTAATCTGGATGATTACGGCTTACAGCTCACAGAAATCAAAAATCCAGTATCTCAAAATATTCGAATAAAGAATTTATAATACAGAAACCTCGAAAGGTCTAGCGTGAGACCCATTTCCCTCTAAATGTTTAACGAGTAAATTGAGTAAAGTGACTGTGGCATCCTCTACTCCTCTCTGTGGCAAACTGCATGGGGTCAAGTGCATGCTCGGTTTTCCTCAAGATTTCTGACCTTACCAGTGTTTCGAATATTTTCATTAAAATTGATGCAAGAGCAACTGGTCTAAAGTCATTAAGAGTTTTGGGACTACTAGATTTAGGAACAGGGACTACCACAGCGTCTTTCCAAACCTCGGGTACATGCTGTGCCTGTAGAGACTTTATTAAAATGTAATGGAACGTACAGGACTCGATTCTTTTGTGTAAGATTGAAGTACGCGATAGATATTATCCGGTCCGTGACTCTTATTTACTCTTACTGAGAAGAAGGCCTTTTCCACATCCTTCTGTGCTGATTATCCTCAAGTTTATACCTCAGATCCTGAATTTCATTACTAAAATTTAAAGTATCAAAACTGTTCTGAAAACATTTAAGGGCATTAGCAAACTATCGGCAAAACTGATCAATCACTCGACCACTGTTCTGTCTCCAGGAAAAAAAACGTGAGTTTTCAGTGTGTGAAAAGGTGTTCAATCACGTGGAGGTTTCTTAGTTTTGTGGCAGTCTGGAAACGTTTGTCCAAAGTCATCGGTGCATCTCTAGTTCAAATCACTGTTCAAATTCATTAAGAACAGTAATGGTTAAACGGGACCATTAATAAATGGTGACTTGTAGACTGTGTGTATGGTGTGATCTCACACTGCTCTCCTGCTGAGAGATGAATGTGTGTCTTGTCCTGTTTACAGACCAGATGGACAACACTTTTCTTTCATTGTTAGTTCCTGCTTGAAATCACCTGCCCTTGAGCTCTTTATTTTCCTCTCTCTCTCTCTCTCTCTCTCTCTCTCTCTCTCTTACTCTCTATGATTCTCTCTCACTCTCTCACTCTCTCTTACTCTCTATGATTCTCTCTCTCACTCTCTCTTACTTTCTATGATTCTCTCTCTTACTCTCTCACTCTCTCTTACTCTCTATGATTCTCTCTCTTACTCTCACTCTCTCTTACTCTCTATGATTCTCTCTCTTACTCTCACTCTCTTACTCTCTATGATTCTCTCTCTTACTCTCTCACTCTCTCTTACTCTCTATGATTCTCTCTCTTTCTCTCTCACTCTCTCTTACTCTCTATGATTCTCTCTCACTCTCTCACTCTCTCTTACTCTCTATGATTCTCTCTCACTCTCTCACTCTCTCTTATTCTCTATGATTCTCTCTCTCTCTCTCTCTCTCTCTCTCCCTCCCATGCTCTTTGGATTTTCTCACGTATCTGAGTTTCATACGTTTTAATTTCTCTCTTTGTCTGCTGTTGACTTTCACTTTTGTGTTCTCTTTCTCTTTGTGTTTAGTGCTTTAGTGCCACTTTCATTTTGTTTCCATTCTCTGTTACTCGCTTTGGCATGTTTTTCTTTCTGTTTTCACCCTGCATGCATTTTTGTTTCGTTTTCTGTTAGTATCACCGGATACCTTTGCACCGTAGGATAGTTAAACAAATCATGAAATCATGTATAAATAAATAATAGAATAGACCATGTTAATACTTTTATTAAAAAAAAAAAGAAGAAGAAAAAAGCTAGGATGAAGTGTGGAGAGAAAAGGTGTCAGAAGAAGAATTTCAGAGGAATTGGTTCTCGGGGGGAAAAAAACAAGAACTAGAAGCCATGTGTAGATGAAGAATCTTCACAAAATTGAAAGTGATCACATTCCTCTGCGTGGTGTTTCACAGTTAGCAGTTAGCACATTTGCCTCGCACCTCCAGGGTTCGATTCTCGCCTCCGCCCTGTGTGTGTGGAGTTTGCATGTTCTCCCTGTGCTTCAGGGGTTTCCTCCGGGTATTCCCAGTCCAAATACATGCGCTGTAGGCTGATTGGCATCTCTAAATTGTTCGTGTTGTGTGAGTGTGTGTGATTGTGACCTGCGATGGGTAGGCACCCCATCCAGGGTGTCTCCCACCTTGTGCCCCGAGTTCCCTGGGATAGGCTCCAGGCTCCCCGTGACCCTGTGTAGTATAAGCGTTATGGAAAATGTATTTATTTTCATTTATCTATTAACACTTTTTGTTGGTTTTTTTTTGTTTTTTTGTTGTTTTTTTCTAGCACCTTTTCAAAATGTCCAGCAAATGCTCAAAGTCTAGTTTAGAAGAGTCTACAAGAATTATGGCGCTTTCTAGGCTTGTGTATTTATAACGATATCGTCCCTATGTGATATTATTTTGCCACGATATCCAGTGATGTTTATTTCTGATTATAATATATTACCAGACCTGTTAACCGTTAGGCATTATGCGTAGGAGCTCCGCAAAAGCGTCAGAGCACACTAGTACAAGCTATCACTCAAAAATACGCCATAAGAGCGGCCAGCACGTGAGTCCGGAATGATCCACGCAGGGGATTTTAACTCCCAATATTAACAGCCACATCCCCTTCCCTCTCTCACGTGCTCTCATCTCGTATGGAGACGCTCGCTTTCTCTCAGGGAGAATGTTATAATGTTCATTAATCAGTATTTGCTCAACTTGGCGAACATTTAGACAATTTCTATATATTTAACATCAATTTACTATATTGATTGGGTATAGCACCGAAAAATTTCGAAAGAGAAGACACGAAGGAAGATTTTGACCCAAGAATATAAATAGGCCTACAGCAACGTGTCAAATCGAACACTTTACAAATCATGTTGATGATGATGATGATGATTAGAAAGTGATTAAATGTGCTGGGGTTTTTTTTTTGTTTTTGTTTTTGTTTTGTTTTTTTGCGTGTAACATTCCTGATCTCAACACTGAGCAGGATCAACAAAGAAAATGTCAGCCGTGTGGATTTCTAAAAGGATAGTATTGAAATGTAACGTTATGGGTTTTTTCAGCAGTTTACTGCACATTAAGACAGAATTACTTCAAATCCACCATCAAGACTCGGTCGCGATTACCGGGATTGTGCCGACTGCACAGCTGGTAATATTATTACGCCTCCCATACTATCCTTAAAACTGAAATGGTGGAAATCCTCCCTTTCCTGTCTCTTTTCCGCCAATGGTTCTTCCTCAACGTTAAGATAAACAAACGTTTGCCTAATGCGCAGTAGATATGGCAGCAATCACCCGAGCACCGAGGGCATGGAACCGGCGCTGAATAAATGAATAAATACGCTAGTTTAAGGCTTTTTGTGTATGTTCACTTTTATTTTCACTTTTTGTTCCTCAGTCCAGGTATCCAGAGCACATAGTATCTCAGCTCTGTTCAGCAATCTTCTGCAATCCATGTATCAGCCATTCAATCTATATGCATTTGTTCAAAAATTTTCAAAAAATGAACATAAATAACAGAAAAAGAAAGCAACTTTTCTGAATTGATCCTTTTATTGTGTTTGCTATGAATTTATTAAAAAAAAACAGCATTTTTTTCTATTGATTGCTGTGATCTAGCTTTCTAAAAGAATTGCACCAAAGGGGAAAACACACCAGGTTTCTATTCAAAAGAAAAGGGTGAACGCACCTTAAGTGTGTTACAGGAACCAGGATGCTGAATGACCACTGTACACACATTATTTTAACTCTGTCCATCTGTCTCTCTCTCTCTCTCTGTCTCTTCTCCCCTCACATCTTGTTATGTATCTTATAGGAAACATTGACCAGGCGCAGTATTGCGATAGGATAAAGGGAATCATTGAGCTGTTGGGCAGTAAACTCTCACTGGATGAGCTTTCAAAGATCTGGAAAATTCAAGTAAGTCACTGCTTCTCTCTCTCTCTCTCTCTCTCTAATGTGAAGTAATTTGAAGTTCAGTTTTATACTTGCTGTTTACATTCTACATATAATACCAGATGTTGTCTATAGTGTCTAGTTTACTTCTTTAACCGTTCTCACTTTCGTCTGCAGTCTGGCCAGTCCTCCACCGTCATCGAGAACATCCACAACATCATCGCCGCAGCAGCCGTCAAGTTCAACTGCGAGCAGCTGAACCACCTCTTCATCCTCATACAAAAAGTAGCGTATGAATTTTGCACTTTGCAACTTGTGTAAACCTTTTTAAGCCTTCTTTTTTTGTTGTTGTTGTTGTTGTTGTTAGTATATGGTATATAACTCACATTTTAGTAATGTATTAGAATTACACTGACGTGCTTGCATGTTGTTTTGTGGGTTTTAGAGCTGGGAGGTTGAGACCGATCGAGTCAGGCAGAAGCTTCTGAGTCTGATTGGGAAGATCGGCAGAGAGTCACGCTCGGAAATAACAACGGGAAAGGTGTGTGTGTGTGTGAGAGAGAGAGAGACAGAGAGAGAGACAGAGAGAGAGACAGAGAGAGAGACAGAGAGAGAGACTAGTCGACTAATAGATTAGAAGACTGGTAAATAATGAATTAAATACATTTCTGTTGTTAACTACATGCATGTAATATCACTTTTCTGATGTTTAATATACTGTTGGGTGTGGTTTTTTTCTTCACTTTTAAAGGAATATAAAATATAGATTTTTTTTAATAGAAATTTTTCATACATTTGATCATATTTACTGGAAAATGCATACAAACATCATACATGATATCAGAATATCTGAAAACAAAATATTTATTTTGCAAATTATGCATTTATTCAGAGCATTTTTTTTTTTTTTTTTTTTTACAGTATTCAACAAGGGTCCTTTGGCAGGAAATTTTTACTCAATTTATATTTTAATAGACTTTCTGTTCGGCGGAAATAAATTCAGCCTACCGTTGAGTTTTTTTTTTTTGTTTGTTTTGTTTTGTTTGTGTTTTTTTATTATTATTATTATTATTATTATTATTATTATTATGGATAACGTATTATGCTTTTAAAAGCATCTTACTGGAAAGAAAACCATTATAATACAGGCTTTAGAACTCAAGAATCAACATGCGTCATGATCCATAAAGAAGTGTTTATCACTGTGATCTCAGTGTAGCACTCGGAGTCACAGAGACCCCTAATGTAGAGCAGAAAGAGCGCCTGGTAAACATTGAGCTAATGAAGTGCAGCATTTGTGCTCAGTAGTGCATATAAGAGAACCTCCGCTAAACGTGAGGAGAATTTCAGTGTGCGTTCTCTACTCCGTGAGTGTGGACGGATTGAATTTCACCATTATCACTTGGTTTCCATTTGTCGGTGTGCTGTATTAGGTTTTTCATGTCATCCCTCGAATCGAAATGTTTTACGTTTAAGTCTAATGCAGTACCGCAACATGGAGTGCACCACAGTAATCCTGGTACTAGTGGGGTTTTTTCTAGCACATCCTTAGTAAGCATCCTTTATTACCATATGTGTGGTTGCGCTCACCCATAAGTTATCCCCAGAAGTGAGAAACTGCATTTAAATATTCTAGCGGTGCAACAGAAAAGCATCTGTACTATCAGACTTTGGGAGATCTGTAAGTTTGAGTCCCAACAATGCCGCAGCTGTCTGTAGCCGGCAGCCAAGGGAGCAGAAAAAAAGGGCTCATGTCAAACACACTGCCACTCGTCATTCTCAGTCTCTGAGCTCATGTATGTAGAAGAGGGCTGATAGCACTTTCCTCCGAGCATGTTACACTGCCCTGTGACACAGCACGAGCAACACATTGAAAAGATTGGGATATCTGGGTTCACATGTCTCAGAGGAAAAGTGCTATCTCCGTTTTCTCTGTTTCCTCCCCAGTTCAAAGACATGCTTTATAGGCCGATCGGCATTTCCAAATTGTCCGTAGTGTATGAATGTGTGTGTGATTGTGCCCTGCGATGGGTTGACTGGGTCCAGGGTGCCCCCCATCACACCCCCCCAGCCGCTTCGTGCACAGAGTTCCCTGGGATAGTGTCCAGGCTCCCTTGCGACCCTGTGTAGGATAAGCAGTAAGGAAAACGGATGGATCGATGGATGGAAATAGAGATGTGAAAATACATGGTTGGCAGGAAAAACTCCTTTTTGGTCAAAACCTGGTTTTTCAGAAGTGACAGATTTTCCCAGATCACCACACTCATGTATGTTTTACCTGTCTCAGGTGTTGGAGGTGCTTTGGGAGTTGGCCCATCTCCCTACACTTCCCACCACTCTGGTCCAGCAAGCCCTGGAGGAACACCTGACCATCCTAAGCGATGCCTACGCTGTCAAAGAAACTGTTAAGAAAAGCTACATCATCAAGTGTATCGAGGACATCAAGAAGGTGAGATGTCAAACCGCTATGTTTTGGTCTTTTTCACATGCAGAGCGCTTCTAGCTTCATATTACATAAAGAGCTTTTCAGGTAGCTGTTGACATGATTGTCACTATTGACATATTTCAAGCTAAATCATTTAAAAGCAATAGAAAAAGTATTTACTGTATTCTTTTTCTTCACATAAAAAAATCTGCTTATTTTGTATTATTTGTTTGCTGTATGTTGCCCTTTTGCCTTTTTGTTAGCTTGCTGCTGATGAACATGGATGAAAAAGTGAGAGGTCTCTCACTCTTTCAGACACGTCCTCAATCTTCCTCTTTCCTGCGCTATTGTACTTCATTTATATTTTTAGAGGAAACAACAGCAGAAAGCAGGCGCGCACATGGTCCCCTGCACAAAGGCTAATATTTTGCAGTGAGCTTAGAGCTATATTAAGAGCTGAGCCGAGTGTCCAAAGGCGTCATCCTATCTCTGATGCCAGACAGATATTTGGCTCGTCTCTTTCCTTCCCACATACTCACAGTCACATTTGCACACTCCTTCCAGCTCCCATTCTGTGCTTCAGGCTCAATTCCAGGGTGATTGGGTTTCTGCATAACTGAGGGATACTGAAGTCTCATAAACTCCTAGCTGAGCTCACTGAATGCAACTGCAGTTTATGTCTTTAGATACAAATACAGGAGGACTCAAAGTCTACCAGCGAGATACAGGTGTCTTTTTTTACTGGCTCCTGGGGCAAGAAGAAACCAACCTGGGCTAAAGTAAGAGAAGCACCAGGGCCTGTAAAGACCCTACTCTTATATTTACTGACAAATCACAACATAACTTTCAATCTGATGGCAGTCTTTCGCAGTCCAAGGAGATGGGGTTTGGTGGCACGAATGGGATGAAAATTTGTGAAATGATTATTCTGACTTGATTCTTAGGGGAGAGTCGTGTTTGTTGGTGAAACTTTAAACGTACATCGTTTACCTGCATTTAATTTGATTGATCAAGGCAGCAAGTCATTTATCAGACCAGAGATCATTTAAAACCAAAGGCTTATTGTGCCACTTGGGAGTTTTTAGGACTGGGTGATGTGATAAATCATTAATTTAGAAAAGAAAGCCACTATCAGGCATTTTAAATACCATATATATATATATATATATATATATTTTGTGTGTGTGTGTGTGTGTTTCAGCACTCCATTGCAAAGTCCAGCATGTCTCTAAACTGACGTAAACAAGTAGTAGTGCTTTTATTAGACATTTGTTTCACATGGAATACCATTTGTGCCGAAACTTTGGAAATAAAATAAATACATAAATAATCTATTAATCTACTTACTAATTATTAGTGCACTCATTAAATATGCTCTCTTCATTACATTTATATAAATAGTTTTACTTTTATTATTTCATACTGGGTCTATTTTTTTTTTTTTTTAATAGAAACCTACAGACGTATAGTATTTTCCTTGCCAGTCAATATACAGGTAGCTTATTGGTGAAAGGCTTAGTCTCTGTTGTTGTGGTGTATTTCCAGTTTATGCAAATGAGGCAATGACACCCTCGATTCTCTAGCAAGATTTATTTTTAGTAACCAATATAGTAGTCTCAAAGCATGCATGAGTTTTTGGCCAACACTAATCTAGATGTGGCTGTGTTGTCTTTAAGTGTGATCATAGTTTCGGTCTTCAGAATTGTCCACCAAATAGAGGCAGTTAATGAGCATGTTAAAACCGCTCAAATCAGTTTCTTTACAGTGGAGAAAATGACATGACGGAACACACTATACAAAGGCTTAATTAAGATCGGGTTGTTTGTACTCTTCGCAACTCATTATTAGCACAGGGAACTGTGTTAAAATGTGGGGTATGTGTACAACATATCTCAATTAAAACCTGTGCTGTTTATGCTGGTTTCAGTCAAGACCGGTTAGTGGTGTCCAGCATGATCATCGGTTGATCCCATATTTAAAACAAAGCAGAATCACATAAACTTCCATCAAATGCCATGATTCCACAGTACTGTTGAATTCTCTTCTGATTGGTCAGATGGTGCTGATTAATGTTCTGTGTTTTCAGCACAGTAATGTCTCATAATCACACTATCCAGTGTGGGTTCCCTTTTGAGTCTGGTTCCTTTCAAGGTTTCTTTCTCATGTCGTCTCAGATTTTATTTTATTTTTTTTCTTGCCAACCCTCACCTTCAGCTTGCTTATTTGGGATAAATCTAAATCTACACATGGATATCTGTAAAGTTGCTTTGTGACAATGTCCGTTGTTAAAAGCGCTGGATCAATACAATTGAATTGAAAATAGCGATAAGTGATGACAGGAGCTGATGTGTTTCACGGTCATTAAATGCATCTTTAAATGGATAAAAAGCGTTCTTTAATTAATGGAAAGTTGTTAACATTGTCCAATTACTGTGGAGGAATAAAACACTTTGGGACATGCTATTATCAGAAATATTTCAACTTTGGGGTGGTTGTCGATTATTTTCTTGATTTCCTTAATTTTTATAACCGCATGTCCTGTCGTGTTTTATTCCCTACATAAAACAGCTTTCCAGCAGCCATTTGAGTGCAAGCATGTGTAAGTAGTGTCCTCCTAGCATGTCTGAAATTCATCTGTAAACTTCCCAGAGAGGCAGACAACTGTTTGGAGTGCTGCTGGAAAATACATTCATTTGCCAAATTACCTACCGCACGTTGAGGACACTTCCTGCTTTTTAAACTCAGTATAAATTCCCACGCCTAAAAACGAAGCCACTAATGCAAAAGCAAGAGGTAAATAAGTTTGTCTTGATTCTCAGGCACAGATGGTATTCCAGCATTTCCGTTAAGCGTTTCTGGTGTTATTTCTCGTTTTAATATAAATACCATGAGTGAAGTCATCACAGAAAAAGTAGGCATATCATTTATATACCATATCACCCATCCTTAAAGCTTATAATGTTGTGTTAAATGTTCATAGATGCGAAGCACCTCACGAACCTTGCCTGTGTAAGTTCTTCATTTGTGTATAGCTGAGTGATTCGGGAGCTGGTTACTACCCTTCCAACCATTTGTATGATTTGTAATTGGCCAGCCTTCAGATCGCAACCAAGGGTGTGAAGGCCCCTATTGTATTTGCTGTTTTTTTTCTCTCCCGCTCTCTCTATTTTTTTTTTTTTTTTTTCCATTTTTGAAGTGCTTGACATTTGGCGTGCTCAAAAACTCCTAGCACATGCGTCAGAAGTGGTGGCCATTATGGCAAAAATCTTGACCAAGGACTCGATAGCGCACACTGACATTTTTCTTCATTGTGAGCGTCTACTGGGTGTCTGAAAACTCAGGAACTAGTGAGAATAAGACTACATGTACTTAACAAAATGTGCTTGAGCAATGTGGTGGAGTGAGCAGTGGCAGAGGTGCTGTGAACAAGTAGTGCTTCGCATCTATGACGGTGTTCTTTATTCAGACATATTTTTATCGTGTTTATTCACTAGGTTTTCTTACATTTTCAAGATGTTGTGAACTTGATTAGGTTTACTGTTAGTCTGTTTCTATGTGTGTGTGTGTGTGTGTGTGTGTGTGTGTGTGTGTGTGTGTGTGGTGTAGTCATCCCAGCAGAGTAACCCCCAATCAGTATGGGTTGTTCCAGCCCTACGGCAGCTCCATGAGATTACTCGCTCCTTCATCAAGCAGACATACCAGAAACAGGACAAGGTAACACACATAAACACACCCACACAATCAATACCACCAGTATAGATGGTCAATTTGACATGAAGATCCTGATCAAATCATGCATGGTTTTTAATTCCTGTACATAGATCTAGTTATTATGTATTGATTTTCAGAGTATAATCCAGGACCTGAAGAAGAATTTTGAGATCGTGAAGCTGATCACAGGCTCTCTAGTGGCATGTCATCGTCTGGCCGTGACCGCTGCTGGCCCCAGTGGTCTCTCAGGGTCCACTCTGGTGGATGGACGATACTCTTATCAAGAGGTAGAGCACTGTTTGGTGAACTAGAAATCTATTTTTCTGTCCTGTTCCAAATTTCATGACAATAAAATTAAATGCAGTTAGTAATAGGGGTGTAACGATGCATCGTGACTCATAAATACGACCGTGTATGTTGTGGAAATCTACAATATCAGCATTCTCTTAATTATACATCCAATGCAATTGCACTGTTTGAACACCAGTGGTCCCAATCTGCACAACCCATAGAGTTCAAATATATATATATACATATACAGAGCATGCTGTTCACTTGATCCTGTTCTTTCGTGGAGAGCCTGCACCATCACCTACCCAGAGGGGAATCATCTGTACTTGTGAAGCGACCAATATGCCGATAGCTCTGGATCACAACGACCGACACACATAATAAGTTATATGGATATATAGCCATGTTATCAGACCAGAGTCTACAGTACCTGAGACAGAGGTCACAGAGTAGGTCATTTTAGCCGACTTTGGAGCTCTATTTCTGGATAAAACTACGTCTCGGGGGCTGCTACGGAACTCATACGTTTTTCAAGTGTTCATTTTCCACGGGTCAGAGACTTCGTTTATTCAATCAAAAATTTGGGGAGAATTTATTAATGTGCTTGTTTATTTTTAAGATATGGTGAACCTGTATTATATCTTGTTTACAATATTTAACCTCTGTTCATAGCAATTATTAATTGCTTAATATAAAATTATAAAATTGCATTTTATAGAGACAAAAATGCGCATTGTTTTACATTGTCTATGATTCAGAG
>JANDJT010000148.1:10996199-11007545 GCA_024331685.1 Stegophilus panzeri
GATGGGTTGGCACCCCGTCCAGCGTGTCCCCCGCCTTGTGCCCTGAGTTTCCTGGGATAGGCTCCAGGCTCCCCCTCGACCCTGTGTAGGATAAGCGGTATGGATAATGGATGGATGGATAGATGGAATACAGAGTAAGGAATCATAAGGAATGACCACTCCTCATTATTCATTTCATTTAAAATCTCCTGGTACCATGGTGCCATGTATCCTAACAAGTTTCCCGGGGCCTTTGAAGGAAAAATAGTCCACTCCATTGCAGATCCACCACCATACGCAACAGCAGGGATTAGGTCAGATAGAGTTTCTGTATGACCATCCTCCTTTTTATGCCAAACTGAAATGGGTTGTTGCCAAAAATAAAGTAAAAAAATCTGACCATAGAGCCCGGTTCAGCATAGTATCCAGTGAACTCTACGTTACATACATTTGTGTTTAGATGGAAGAAAGAGCTTTTTTTTACTGGCATGCCTTCCAGTTTTCCAATGTTTTGGCCTGGAGGTGGCATCTAATTGTAGATTTAGAGACTTGGTGAACCCAAAACTCTACCATATTCTACAGATCTCCAACACCGATCCTTAGAGAAATTCTTGTCTCTCTAAGCATCCTCCTCAGCGTGCGTGGGGGCGAAATACACTTGTCATCTTTTTGGCAGATTCTGTACAGCTCAGTTTGTTTTAAACTTCTTTATTATTGCCTTATAAGTGGATTTGGACATTTTCAGGTGTGCGGAAATTTGGCTTCTGTGTCACCTCATATTTGTATATCCAGTGAAACAGGAAGTCATCCATGTGTGCTTAACACACTTAACACACAGATGAACGTCAAAAAAATAACAACTTCAAATGTAAAACATTTTAATGTTAATTTAATATTTGCAGTACAGGATCATTATCTCTGAAGTCAGGCTAATTCTGTCTCCATTTCATGATTACTTGACTTCTTGAGCGTTGGATGTATTGGTCAACGTCACAAAGACTCCAATTAGCTGCAGATACCGATCATACACTCTTTGCGGACATTTTGTGTAGTATGACATGTGAAGGTTATCGTTACTGTTTATAACTAGCAGCTCTCAGGCCAGTGGAATAGATGAAGGTATTCTTGTTTGTGTTTCTCTTAGGATCTGTACTCTGTTCCTCGAACTATTCTACCTCATGGAGCTTCTTTCAACGGCCACCCTGTCACGCTCCACATAACCTACGAATCTACCAAAGACACTTTCAGCCTGGAGGTACAATCAACTAACTTGAGTGCACACACACACACACACACACACACACACACACACACACACTTTCTGATCACACATTATCTCAAATTAAAGAACCAGCACTAAGACTTGCATGTAATCTCCCTCACACACACACACACACACACACACACACACACACAGACACACACACACATAGGACAGGTTCACACCATAACCTTGTATGGGGAAGTACACACCTTTCTGTCCATAAATGGAAAGGTGTACTGTGCTGGCAGTTAGAAAGTAGCTTTTGCCTTATATGAAAGAATACTATAACTCTCTCTCTCGCTGTCTGTCTGTCTGTCTGTCTGTCTGTCTGTGTGTGCAGGCTCACAGTAATGAGACAGTTGGGAGCATCAGGTGGAAGATTGCAGAGCAGCTTAGCTGTCCAGTGGACAATGTGCAGATATTCGCCAACGACAGCATGGTGAGACAATCACACAGTAATCCACAACAGTCATGTCTGGGTTACACTCACATGCCACTTTATTAGGAACCACTGTACCAGCTGTCCGTTCATGCAGTTGTGGCACTCAGCCCTGTGGCAGCAGCACAACGCATAACATCATGCAAATACAGGTCAAGCTTTAGTTAACGTTCACAGGAAACACCAGAATGCGGGGAAAAAATGTGATCTCGATGACTTTGACCATGGCCTAGTTGTTTGTACCAGAAGGGCTGGTTCGAGTATTTCAGAATCTGCTAGGATTTTCAAACACAACATCGTCTAGAGTTTAAACACAATGGTGCGGAGAAACGAAAATCCAGTGAGTAGGCAAAATAAAACCACCTTTTTGAGTGAGGTCGGAGGAGAATGGCCAGACTGGTTCAAGCTGACAGACAGGCTACGGTTAGGCAAATAACCACAATTTTGGTGAGAAGAAAAAGCATCTCAGAATGGTCAGCCTGAAACCCGGACACGGGCTCACCAAACCTGGACAGCTGGAAATTGGAAAAATGGCACTTGATCTGATGAATCTCAGTTTTTGCTGAAACATGCAGATTGTAGGGTCAGAATTTGGCATCAACAGCATGAATCTATGGACCCAACTTGCCTTGTGTCAACAGTCCAGACTGGTGCTGGTGGTATAATGGTGTGGGGAATGTTTTTTTTGTTTTTTTGTTTTTTTTCTTTCTTCTTGGGACACATTGGGTGCCTTAATACCAACTGATCATTGTTTGAGTGCCACAGCCTGTCTGAGTATTGTTCCTGACCACATGGCATCCCTTTATGGCCACAATTTACTCCTCTTCTAATGGCTGCTTCCTGCATGAGAACGTCCCACAATGCACAAGTCGTCTCAAACTGGTTCCATGAACATGTCAATGAGGTCAGTGTATTTCAGTGGCCTCCCCACTCACCAGATCTGAATCCAGTACCTTTGGGATGAGATTCGCAGCAAATCTGTGCAGCTGACAGTCATGACGTGAAGCAGTCACGTCAGCATGGACCTGTATCTCAAAGGAATGTTTCCAACACCTTGTAGAGTTCTGAGAGGAAAGGGGGAGGTCCTATCTCGTATTTGTATGGTGTTCCTAATAGGAAGTGGTTAGTCAACCCATTTAGTAAAAAAAATGTTATCGTCATATGTTGGTGACTGAGAACAAATAATTGGTTTGTCCACCAATGAAACACTAAATGTCGAGGCTCTGATTTCATTTGTTATTTCTTGTTAAAAAGCTAGAAAGAGATTTTTTTTTTTTTCTGCTCGGACATGCTACTGTCATTGTTAATATTTGCAATCATAGTTTTTGTCTTCATGGTCCAGTTTCTAAAATGTATGCGTATGTCCAGCTGACCATGAACAGGGACCAGAAGCTGTTGAATCAGCTGGGATTCTCTGATGAGCAGAGTCTGACAGTGAAGAGTTCAGGAACTGGCACTCCATCTGGCAGTTCGGCAGACAGCTCGGCCTCCGCCAGCTCCAGCAGCAGCGGAGTCTTCAACTCGGCGTACGCACTGGAGCAGGTACACACACTTTCACACCGGTGCGCTCATCTCAAACACCTTTTATCCCTAACGTAAACTCACCCTCGTGTCTTTGTGGGCATGCGTTGTAGGAGAAGTCTCTGCCTGGCGTCGTGATGGCGTTAGTGTGTAACGTGTTTGAGATGTTGTATCAGCTGGCTAACCTAGAGGAGCCTAGGTAAGTCCACAGCACCAGAATTTAAACGATCATAACTCCGATATTTACCGCTGTCCTTTCTAAGAAAAGGATTTTCGAAATGATTCGGTTTTTTATTGTGTTCTAGAATAACTTTGCGTGTGCGGAAGCTGTTGCTGCTCATACCAACTGATCCGGAGGTGCAGGATGCCCTGGATAACTTTGTACCGAAGGAGTCCAGTGTGTGGAGCCACCAGGTGCCAAAGATAATTCACAACTTATTATACACTCCAGTTATACTCACTAGCGGTGGGAATCGTTAACCACCTGATGGTGATTTTAATTTTGATTGTAAATGAAATCTTGATGAATATTACTTATATTTTAATTACCCATCATGGAAAATCACTAGGATTATGTATTTCCATTAGAGCCATAGGAACAATTCCACTATCTGAGAAATGTCTGTGTGGGTTTTTCTTTCTTTTCTTTCTTTTTTTCTTTTTTTTTTTTTTGGTCCATACAATGGAACTCATTTGGAAGAATGTTGGTAACCAAACAGTTTTGGTGCCCAACTATCTTCTTTTATGTTCCACAGAAGAAAGAAATGCATACAGGTTTGGAATGACATGAGGGTGAATAAATGATGACGGAATTTTCATTTTTGAGTGAACTATCCCTTAATTATTAAAAAAAAAAAAAAAAAAAAAAGCCATATCAAAGATGGGAATCTATGTTTATCCCTAATTTACACATAGCGTGCACTCGGCACCCTACAGTAACACTAAAGGATTTTACGAGGGTTTTAGTAGAGGCATCCTGCAACAGCAAACTGACACCGTGTGAGATGACTCATTATGTAGAGAGCTGAAACAAAGCCATGTGACTCACACGACATTTTGAAAAGCACCGGTTGTTTATTGGTTTGATAAAGTATGTGCGAGAACAGTATATTCTTAACGCCATGTTCGCTTTTGTTATGCCCCACTTCTCTCTCTCTCTCTCTCTCTCTCTCTCTCACACTCTCTCTCACTCTCTCTGTCTCTCTTTCTGTGTTAATAGAAAACTCTTTTCACATTGGGTTCTGGATCTCAGGCCTCCAAGTCTCCATCTCTGTCCAGCAAGCAGCAGCATCAGCAGAGTGCAGCGTCCATCCTGGAGTCGTTGTTCCGCTCCTCTGCCCCGGGCATGTCCACTTTCAGAGTGCTCTATAATCTTGAGGTACTTCCGAAACCTGAACAAGTGCGGTGAAGGCCGTATACGTAGTCACAAAACAAACCTCAGACAAATTTGCTCTTGGTCTTGCCTCTTTTCTCAGGTGCTGAGCTCAAAATTGATGCCTACTTCAGATGATGAGATGGCAAAGACTAGTGTGAAGTCCTTCTGTGAGAATTTTCTCAAAGCTGGAGGTCTTAGGTAAAAACCCGCTCTAGCTTCTAGATTCATAACTGTGACTTTATAGCTGTGATTTAAGTAGAGAAAGCAAAGCATATTCAAAATGTGTGTGTCTGTGTGTGTGTGTGTGTGTGTGTGTGTGGTCAGTCTGGTGGTTAATGTCATGCAGAGGGACTCCATCCCCTCTGAAGTGGACTATGAGACCAGACAAGGAGTCTACTCCATCTGCCTGCAACTTGCAAGGTATTTTTTTTTTTTTTTACCTCCATGTCTTTCTGTATCTTTTTCTCTCTTCTCCTAGTTAAGTTTAATTGAAGGAAGTTTAACTGACTTTAGGAAGTCCAATACCTGTACATGTCTCCTGCAGATTCTTACTAGTAGGACAAACGATGCCAAGCATCCTGGATGAAGAGCTGAGTAAAGAAGGCGTGGACACGCTGTCCTCACGGCCCTTCCGTAACGCGGGCAGGCAGAGCGGACGGCAGCTCTCGCTCTGCGGGACGCCGGAGAAATCCTCCTACAGACAGATGTCCATGTCTGATAGGTCCTCCATCAGAGTGGAGGAGATTATACCGGCAGCACGTGTCGCCATTCAGGTGCGTGTCCTTGTTGTGAACACGTTGCGAATTTGTGGACAGATCGTTAACGAGACTCAGCAGAATTGGAGTAATGTGCTGTCTTGTGTTTCTACTGTTGCTGTGGCCATAGACGATGGAGGTGGGGGACTTCACTTCCACAGTGGCCTGCTTCATGCGTCTCACCTGGGCTGCAGCTGCTGGCCGATTGGACCTTGTGGGCAGCAGCCAGTCAATCAGAGAGAGCACAAATTCCATGCTGCCTCTGGGAGTCCGTAGCAGAGTTAGCAGCACAGGTGAAACACAGACCCACGTGGTCGCTGTTATGCACAAAGTAAAGCAGCTTGATGACCATAAGCCCACGTTAAGGTCGCATTTTTGAATCAGTCTTTCATTAACAAACCCTGCAGGGGGCTAACACGTGTACTTTCCACTCAAACACACACATCCGATATTTTCATACGTCCAGTCCAAAGAATATTCCTAATGCGGATACGTCTCTTCAGAGTAAGGGTGAGCAGTGGCATCCTGGGGTTGGGGTTAAAAACCCAGGTCCTGTGTGATAGTGGCCCTTATTAATCAAAGCTGCATAGCAGTGAGCGTGCACATGAACAAATGAGCATTTCTGAAATTCTCTAATTCATGACAGTCATTCACATTTCCAAACCATGCTAAACATTACATACTCTGCCGGTCAAAAGTTTTGGGACACTTGACTGACATGTTTCTCATGATCTTAAAAAGCTTTTGATCTGAAGGTGTATGATGAAATGTTTGAAATCGGTGTTGTAGACAAAAATATAATCATGCCGACATATTCATTTCTTTCATTAGAAAACTAACATTTTATTTACAAAAAAATCTTTTTCGGGCTCGGAGTGAAATATTCCGAAAAGCAGCCAGTAAGAGTCCAGTATCAGTGGGAATTCCTTTAATACTGTTTAAAAAACATCTCAGGGAAATTCCTCAAGAAATCGGTCGAGAAAATGCCAAGAATACATTTCTGGAAATTCTAGACAAAAAGGGGGTCTACTTTGAAGATGCTAAAATATTAAATTATTTTGATTTATTTTGGATTTTTTATCACAGCATAATTTCCATAGTTCCATTTGTGTTACTCCAGAGTTTTGATGACTTTATTATTATTCTAAAAATGTGGAAAATAAAGAATGAGTGTCTAAACTTTTGACTGGTAGGGTATGAGTTTAATCATACTAATATCACCAAGGATAAAATGAATGAATGAATCACTCATATCAGTCAGTGTGTTTGTCTCTGTGTGTCACAGGCAGTAACTGCAGCTCCAGCAGTGAAGGAGAGGTCACCACGTTGCAGGCCGGCATCTGTGTCAAACAACAGTGCGTGTCCATTAAAGATACGATCATCGCTCGGGAAGCGCTCTCACTGTTGGTCACCTGCCTGCAGCTTCGCTGTCAACAGCTTTGTAAGAAAGCACACCAATAAATTAACAATCTCTCGCTAGCGAAGTTTCTATTGAATTCGTGTGTGTAATGCAAGCACTACAATTTGAAACAATTTTTAAATCGGAAACCGTGCTGTCCGTGAGGTTTCAGTCTATTCGATCGATCGATTTATTTATTTGTTTGTTTGTTTGTTTGTTTGTTTGTTTGTTTTGCCGTTTCACGTAACGACATTTCCAGTAAAAGTTTTGTGTTTTCATCAGAAATCTCAAGCATAAAACTGCAAAAAATGTCTTTTGCACTTTCTTTTTGTTTTGCTTCCCTGACTTTTCCATCAGGCGAAAACGTTTTCGTCATCGCAGTTACCAAAAATCACAAGATGGATAAACTGTGCTGTAATTTCCAAATGATTATTGGGATTGTTATTTCTTATAATTAACCTTAAGATCCTGGTCTCCTTCTTAGTCCAGCTGTTGCTGTTGGGCAGGCACATGATAAAACAAAGTGGCACATAACAAACTTTTTTAACCTTATCCATTCTCAGCATATAATCTCTGAGATGGAAATCTGCCTGCTGTTTCCTGATGATCTGGTTGCTGATTGAATGCTTTAGTGAATGTTGTTGTTTGCGTTTTCTCCACAGCTTCTTTCTATAACCTGCCCTGTGTGAATGATTTTATCATCGATATTCTGCTGGGATCACCCAGTGGAGAGGTCAGTGGAGTCTTTCCTCTCTGCCTTTTACAGGCGCTTCAGTCGTGTAATAAATAAAAGTTAATCCCCGGTTCATTTATTTATTTTTTTTATCATCCGTCTTTCGTACAGATCCGGCGAGTGGCATGTGATCAGCTGTACACTTTGAGTCAGAGCGATACGTCGGCATATCCAGAGCTGCAAAAGTCCAATCTGTTCCTGCTAAAGGTGGTGTTGACCGCCCAGCTCCCACTCTGGTCTCCCACCAGTGTCATGAGGGGCATCAACCAAAGGTATATTATTACCATCAGGTCACCATACAGGCATTCCATACGAAGAGATAACTAACCTGTACTTATCATAATATCCGAAGAGACGTCTGTAAAATGTTTGTACTGTTGTTGTTTAGGCAGTTTGATTATGATGTGTGTGTATATACATGGTCTGAAGTAGTATATACGCCAGCTGACGTAGTGGTTGTTTGTTTCTATAGGTTGCTTTCACAATGCACAGAGTATTTTGACCTACGATGCCAACTCCTGGATGATCTGACTAGTAAGAGTGCTAATCCACAATCAAGCTTTTTTTTAACAATTTTTTTTTTTTTTTTTTTTTAAATCTTGTGAAAGTAGAACCATGAGAACGTTATGGTGGATTTTACTGGTACGTTTGTCATGTAACCCCATTGTTTCACTCATCATGATGCACTTCAATATCTAAAAACAAAAATATCCCAGATACTGTAGACTCTCTCTTGACTGACTGTGATTCTGCTTTTCTTCTCAGGAATCGGTTCATATCGATTCACCTTGTAGTACGAATGATTAGTTCTGTGTCTTTTTTGCACTGGCACTCGCGATGCTTTGTTGAAGATTGCCACGTTAATTAGCACTTTTGTTTTCTGTAGCCTCGGAGATGGAGCAGCTGCAGATCAGCCCGGCAGCCATGTTGGAGGACGAGATCAGCTGGCTGGATAACTTTGAGCCAACGTGGACCAGCGAGCTGGAGACCAGCGAGGCCGACAACATCCTGCAGGCCGGTCATCTGCGCCTCATTAAGACCCTGCTCTCGCTCTGCGGCAACGAAAAAGAGCAATTTGGTGAGTCTGTTACACACAAAAAACAAAAACATTCAGTTAATCTCTCATTTACATGCACTCTGCCAAACATCTCTAATTATAGCAGTTTGTTATACCCATCCATTTGAACACACACACACACATATTTTGTCTTTTAGGTTGAAAGTTGTAAATGAAGTGCTTTGTCTGTTTTATTTAGGCCCCTCTCTTATCCAGCAGCTGTTGGATGACTTCCTGTTTCGAGCATCACGCATTATCCTGAATAGCAACAACCCTTCCAGCAGCACAGCTCCTCTCCACGACTTCCACCCAAAGTGAGGACACATACAGACTTGTGCTTACACACACACACACACACACACACACACACACACACACACACACATACACACGCACGCTACAACCACCCCGTTACAAAGCACTTACACCCTAGACTCCTTCCATAAATGTTAAATAAATGTCTCCTTAAAAAACGCCACATCAACAATTATACGTTTTACTTTGTTAAACAACAGCACGTTTTTTTTGTTTTTTAAAAAAAAATCCGTTTATTATTAGTCTTAGATTATGCCGAGCAGCCAGTGTACAAGTCCCTCTGTATGAGCTGTTACTATTAGGGATGCATCGAAATTTCGGCCGCTGAAAATCTTTCAGTTTTTGGCCGAAAGAGAAAAAAGGCCAAAAATATGAGCTGAAAATATATGCCCCGGAAATATATATCCCGGCCCGGCCCCGCCCCTCAGTGCTTGGCACTCAGATTTCACTCTCGAGCTAGCCGACGGTTATCGTCGCATTACAACATTACTAGATCCGCGACTTAAAGAACATTACTGTGAGGCGGAGAAAAAGCCGCATGCACGGGAAATGATACAGGCAGAGCTGGAGGTGATGAACGCGTCTGCCGAAGGATCGACGCGCAGCACGTTACGCGAAGTGTGCCGGAGAAACGGGTGCATACAAGCGATGAGGCGCAAACTCGCTCACTTTCTGAGGTTTGACGAGATTCTAAAGGAATCCACAGCAGCACCACAACAAGCGCAGGGACGCTTTCCATTGCTTGTGCAGGTATTTATCTGCCCCAAGCACCAGCACACAGAGTGAGACGGTATTCAGTGCAGCGTCTCGTGTTCTCAATGAGAAGAGGAACCGTCTCTCCTGATCGAAAACTGAGCAACTTTTGTTCTTGAAGAGAAACCTGCTACTTTTGCTTAAATAGAAAGTGGTCCAATATGCTACGTGTATAGCAATTACATTAATTAATATTCATGTAGCCCTGCAAAACTTTCTTCTTGGCTTGAGGCTACATCTGTTGTTTACAGTTTGAGGTTGGTTTTAGTTCTATTGCTGCTGTTTCGCACAATAATCTTAAATTAATTTGGAAATGCGTTTACATAAACAGAACAGAGGGCTGGTTCATTACGTGACTGCTGCTTTTCATATCATAATAGTTTTCTAGAACTTTCCATTATTTGGATAATTGGATAAAAAAAAATAATCTGTTAAATTTGATTGTTACTGAACTGAATGAAGAGTTATATATTTAATATTGTTTTTGTTTTGGTGTGTTCATTTCAATTAAAATGTCATCATTTTAGGGGTTTGTAGTTTTTCAATTCAGATTCATTAAGTTCATGAAATTAATATAGCTAGTTACTATAGAAACAATTATGTATAAGGACGAGCGCAATAATAAACTAATAAAAATATACAATAATATACTAATAATAATATACTCGTAACTTCTGTCCGAGCCATGCTGTTATTCGAAAATAATGCACACCTATCACATGACATTTATATTACTTATAGTTATATATTAAATATAACTGGCCTAATGGTTAGCCTCACACCTTTGGGGTTGGGGGTTCGATTCCTGCCTTCGCCCTGTGTGCGTGCAGTTTGCATATTTTCCCCGTGCTGTGGGCCTTTCCTGTGGGTACTCCAGTTTCCTCCCCCAATCCAAACACATGCACTGTAGTCTGAAATTGTCCGTAGTATCTGAATGTTTGTGCGAATGTGCCCCGCGATGGGTCGGCACCCTGTCCAGGGTGTTCCCCGTTCCCTGGAATAGGCTCCAGTCTCCCCCCAAGACCCTATGTAGAATAAGCAGTATGGAAAATGGATGGAGATTCATACATATTTTTTGTCCTAGATTATATTAATAATAGACGGATTTGAATAATATTCACACAGTCACAGTCAGACACATTAGCTATCACACTCACCCACATTGTCACACACTCTTTCCTCACACTCGCTCTCTTTCTATGTCTTCCTCCCAGGTGCAGTACAGTGAGCAGTCGGTTAGCAGCATATGAGGTGTTGGTGATGTTGGCGGACAGCTCTATCACCAACCTGCAGCTTATCACTCGAGAGCTGCTCTCTATGCACCACCAGTCCGACCCCTCTCTCTCTAAGGAGTTCGATGTAAGGTCCCCCCCCCCCCCGTCTCCTTGTTTTTTGGTTCAGTCTTTTACTGGTTATTAAAAACTAGTGACAGATTTTATCTGTTGTGGACACTGGTTGTGCCTACATGTTCAATTTATTACTTGTAAGAGGTGTGTGTGTGGGGGTGTGTTTGTGTGTGTGTCTGTGTGTGCATGTTGGTGTGTGTGTGTGTCTGTGTGCATGTGCATGTTGGTGTGTGTGCGTGTGTGTCTGTGTGCATGTGCATGTTGGTGTGATGGATGATCCTGCGCTCTGACCACAACCTCAATAGCAGTTTGGATATGAGAAGAAACAATTTCATTATACTGTACATCTGTATACGTGTAATGACTAATAAAGGCTCTTCTATTCTAATGTGTGTCTGTGTGTGTGTCTC
>JANDJT010000148.1:11025572-11047382 GCA_024331685.1 Stegophilus panzeri
GTGGTTCAATATACCAGAGTGGGACAGTATTATAAAGAATGTCATGATGGCCAGACACGCAGAACCCTCTTATTAGAAATTGGCCCAAGTGAACCGAACAATAAGCTCCTATTAGGTGTTTTGCTCGTACTTATTGTTGCTCTGTTGATCAAGAGGCCGAAATCTGCAGCAGATAGCAAGAGCAGCAGCTCCTTTATCTTCTCCAAACATCTGGATCACGCAGGTATTTCCCCGTGTGTATGCCCCATGAGTGACGGAACCATGCGACACAGCATTACACCATGTAAGTGTCCAGGAGTCCTTGCATGACACCTCCATCTAGGCGAGATGAAGAAACATGGGTCACTGAAAAACTAGCATAGGTTCGCTACTGTTTTAAAAAATGTGTGTGTGTGTGTGTGTGTGTGTGTGTATGTGTATATATATATATATATATATATATATATACACACATGTATATGTGTGTGTATATTTATATATGTATATATGTGTGTGTGTGTGTATATTTATGTATGTATATATGTTTGTGTGTGTGTGTATATATAACACACACACATTATATATGTTCATACATATATACAGATACATATACATACACACACACACACACACACATTATATATGTACAGATATATATAGTGTATGTGTGTTGACCAATCCATCTCTCATGCTCTACCCTTTCTCTGCCAGTGAAGTGAAACATTTTATTATTTTATACTGCACAGCATCTATTATCTTCTATCTATCTGTGTGAAATTGAATAGTACTACCATTGTATTAATAACAAACTTGATCTCGACAAAATGGATTTTATATTCTGGATACACTGATTCCACACATTTGAAAGGAGGTGAATTTACATAAAAGCAATCGCACAAAAGTTATGTTTATGCTGTGTCTAGCTTTTGTAACATGAGTGCATCTGGTTTAAATTCACCTGTCTTGTAAATTCACTCAGATGGCATTCCAGATTCGGAGCACGGCAACAGGAGGCATGTGATGTCCCACCTTCTCCGGCAGGACATGCTTTACGTTTGCTGTGGAGCGGCCTCGAGGGTTGTGCTGTATCGTGGGACCTAATGTAGTGAGAGCTGCATCCTGGAGAGAGAAACAGTATTCAGCAGTACACAAATACAAAAGCAGAGAAAGATGTAGACAGCCCAGGATTCAGGTGAAGGTAGCAGGGCTTGTCAAACAAAACTGGACAATAAATAGACAGAAATGAAAAAAATAACTGAAATAAAATACAGGTTTAAATTTCTTTTCTCTGTGGCTATATTAGAGGTGAGAATCATATTTAATTAAGTGATAAAATCCCAAAACTTCAGCTCCACCACGCACATCACAACTCATACCTGTAAGCTGATATTCTTGTCTAGGGCACTCTGCGTCCACGCCCACATGGAGACTGGCACTGGCGTGGCACTTCACCCTGCTGCCCGTGCAGCAGCGAGCTATGGCGTACACGCCCTGTCCGCCGATGGCGTGATGGGCCTCACACACCTTCTGCCCATCCCGTATCTGATGACAATGAAAACAGTGAGGCAGTTACTCTATGCAGATGTCTTAAAGGCGACACAGGTTGTCTGCAAATCTACCCTCCATGCTGGACTCAAAGTGGACTTTGAATTGAAAATCCACAATTTTTCAGACCCTTAGGGCAAAATGAACAACATAAACAAATTCTATTCTATGCATTACATTATATATTATTATTTTGTCTTGCTGGGAAAGCTTCTGGAGGGCAGTACTAAATGAAAAAAAAAAAATCTTTAAACAAATTAAGTTTACACCGATCATCCTTTTCAAAAGTTTACACCCCCTGTCTCGTAATGTATCGTGTTGCCTTCTTGAGCATCAGTGAATATTTGCAACTTTTGTAATAGTCGTGTACGAGTCCCTCAGTTGTCCTCAACATCATATAGTCACTGTTGGAAAGGGGTCAAATATACAGAATATGCTGGAGAAGTAAAGAATGTGCAGGACCTGGAGGATTTGAAGGATCTCTGAAGAACAGTGGGTAGTTTACCTGCTCAGGACAAACAAGGGACTCATTAACAACTATCACAAAACATAAAAACATCATGTTGTTGATCATCCAGGTAACGACACACAGTATTAAGAATCCAGGGTGTGCAAACTTTTGAACTGGGTAATTTGTGTAAATTCCGATATTACTGTGTCTTGTGGATTATGTGTAAACATCTGTTGTGTGAAATAGCTGATTCAGGGCAGGGTTAAATAAAAAACAACATGCAATTTTTATGCTCTTTAAAAAAAAAATAATAAAAATTACATTTTGCAGATTCTGCAAGGGGTGTGTAAATTTATGAGCACAACCGTATAGTGAGTCTTTAATAATGACAAAACGTTTGCATACACACTGCAATTATATTGTTTTGATAAATAAGAAAACAACAGAAGAGGTTTTTGTGGTTCACTGTAAAAGTGTAGGAGCGAGAAGCACACGTTTAATGTTGGTGTTCCACAGGTGAACTGAAATGAAATCATTTACTTTATTCAAAGAGTGTATACCACTCCTCTGAAATCTCTGATCATGTAAGTTTCAAGTGCTCTGTTATGAGCGTTGTCTGATGCCATGAATTTTAGATTTTCCTACACCCCATTCTTTCATCATGCTGATGCTGCTAAAACTCCCTGTATCACATTAAGATCCATTAGAATACTATACTGTATATTTTCGTATATTCTGCTGATCTGCTCTGCTTTAGTGAATGTGGTTGTCATCTGCTGGATGTACAAAAGCATGGGCAGCTATTAACTCTTGATTTATGTAAAGTGTTCGCCCTATTGTTTGGAAATTGCGAGATGCCCTCGCCATCTGTAACACCGGGAGCAAAACTGGCCGAGCTCTCTAGCTCGATGGATGATATTCTTTCTCGCTCTTCCCTTTTGATCATAGCGACGCTAGCCAATCACAGGCACCTGTGAGCTCACGTATGCAGAAGAGGGCAGATATCTCATTCCTTAAAGTGTCTTGCAGCATGAGAAGCAAAAAAAATGCGCTTCAAGGAAATTATATATCGGTGATGGTGAATTCAGTGACCTCTATTCTCTCTCCAGCATGCACTCCATTTGGTGAGTAGCTGGAACAGCTGAACATCTCTTCACCACGGCGACAGTGAGCCACTGCTGTGTCAAAGCTTCCAACCCCTGACCTCTTAGACCAAACAGAGCGACACAGAAGTGCCTCGCCTGGGACAGCACAAATACACACATTCAAGCCTTAATACATATGGAGTAACACTTTACTTAAGACTTTACATGAGACTACATAGCAACTGACATAAATCTACAGGAGCATTTATTATTTTATTATTGGGTCGGCTGTGGCTCAGGTGGTAGAGCGGGTTGTCCACTAATCGTAGGGTTGGCGGTTCAATTCCCGGCCCACGTGACTCCACATGCCGAAGTGTCCTTGGGCAAGACACTGAACCCCAAGTTGCTCCCGATGGCAAGCGAGTGCCTTGTATGTGAGTGTGTGTGTGAATGGGTGAATGAGAACCAGTGTAAAGCGCTTTATAGACGCACTAAGGTTAAAAAGGATCTATATAAGTGCAGACCATTTACCATTATTGCCTATTCCAACAAGTGGAGTCAACTGACACTGACTTACATTATAAGATCATGACAACTGACTTTTTCACCTCAGTAATTTTCCAAGAGTAACACTGACAGCTTGTCAAGAGATTTGATGTCTAAATTGTCAAATAAAAATGGTTTTTTGGGATTTGTTACAGCTGACACTTGTTAGGATAGTTCCTATAAATGTTTATGTAGGTTTATGCCAGTTGTACATGTCATATAACCTTTATATGCTTAAAAGGTTACCAATTAAGGTCTGACCAAGAATTGATTAGAAAGAAGGAAAGACAGACCATCCCTGAACTCTGACCTGTAGCAGCAGACGTAGGCAAAGCAGCCACCATGTCAGGGGTAGTGTGGTAGTGTTCAGGAGGCAGAGAGTCTGGATTTATCACATGCTGGACTGAGTGATAGCGGAGCAGCTGCAGCACTTCAGCAGGACTGGCACTGGGGTGAGCATTCAGAAGAACTGCAGCTATGCCTAATTACACATACATACACACACACACACACACACACACACAATAGCAGGTAATCAAAACCACAGTCTGAGGAAACATGAGTGTGTGTTTGTGTGCACCTGTTTCTAACCAGCAACGTGAGCAGCTGCCTGTGAAGTTCCACTCTTAGTGGTGAAGCAGGTTGGGCAGTCACTCGAGGCGCTGATGATGTCATCACCAGGGGCAAATACATCCACGCAGCGGCCCAGGTTGGTACCTGTGGTTCCTGAACTAAGCAGCTGGTCAGCAGCATTGGTAGCTCCTACTGTGATCACCTGCACATGGTCAGTATAGTAATAATATTATCATTATCAAATCTAAGCCACAATAGGAGTATAGCTGCCTCATAGCTCCAGACTACCCAGATTAAATCAAGAGCTCGGGTTACTGTCTGTGTTTAGTTTCTGTGCATGTTCTCCCAATGTTTGTGTGGGTTTCTTTTGGGTTCTCAGTTTTCCTCCCATTTCCCAAAAGAAATGCCAGTAGGTGGACTGGTTACTCTAAATTGTCCGTGCATGTGCATGGCTCCCTACACTGGCGAGTGACGTTCCAAGTTCACTTATATGCCATTCTGATGAATAAGTGGCGTTTGGTTTATGCTTTGTAAATCTTTGAATATGCATGGTGCACTTTTAAGTCTAATTCATGTGGACATCAATTTTGAACCTGACACTATGTACACCAGCAGTCACCAAGCCTCTTCCTTGAGATCTACTTTCCTGCAGGTTTCATCTCCAACCAAAATCTAACACACCTGTTTTAGCTGATCAAGAATTTCTTAAGGCAATGGTCAGGGTGGACATGATTATGGTTGGAGTTAAAGTCTTCAGGAAGGTAGATCTCCAGGAACAGGGTTGATGACCACTGATCCCTGCTGGGGAAAAAAAAAACAAAAAAACAGTAGAAACCCTCATAGAACTTGCAATGGCTTTAGTGGTTATAATGAGAATTGTACTGGTTTTAATGGAAACTGTAATGGCCCCTGTGGGTCTTTACTGGTAATTTGTTGCCTTCTATTGGTGGCATGTTATGTCTAGTGGATACCATTAAGGACAAATAATGGAAATGGTAATGGTTTTAATGATTAGCTGATGGTTTGTAATGGTATATGTAGTGGAAACCATTAGAATTTCTGTGATGGTTTCTATTGTTTTTTTTTCAGCAGGGATGTACTGGCTACTGACTCTGAAAAACCTGGCAAGCAACTAGAACATCGACTTCGCCCCAGACCTTCTCACCCATCATCAGTGCCTGACTTCACTCATGCTCTTGTATCTGAATGAACACAAATCCCCACAGCCACGCTTCAAAATCTAGTGGAAAACCTTCCCAGAAGAGCGGAGATTATTATAACTGCAAAGGGGTAATAAACCTGAAATGGGATGTTCAGCAATGACATATGGGTGTAATGGTCAGGTGTCCACATACTTTTGGCCATATAGAGTATGAATCTGTGCCCCTCTATGAGTGTGATGAGTGTAATACCTCTGGTTCTGAGGCTGGTGAGTACATGCAGGCATCATCCTGGTAATTCCCTGCAGCAGCTATCAGAACTGCACCAGAATGTACCATTTCTTGACAGGCAATGTTGAGAGTACGACTGAATCTCCCCACAAATGGTAGTAGTATGATCACAGGGCTGACTGGCTGGGCCTGCAGAGATGCACGGATGTACTCCAGACCTGTAGGAAAAAAAATGCTTTGTGAAGTTTTTAAAATAGCAAGAAAATATGCACAATTCATATAAAGTAGAGGCTATTTAAAAAATATTTTTGTCATGACATTAACAATAATATAAATTATTTACTCTTTTCTACTGTGTAAACAGCTAACTTTGGGTGCTGTTTTTTTTTGTTGTTTTTTTTTTTTTTTTTACCTGCCAGTGCTCCAGACACAGTGCCTCTGCCCTGACAGTTGAGCACCCGCACAGTGTTCATACCAACACCACGTGCCACACCAGAGTCTCGCCCACTCAACACTCCAGCTATGTGTGTTCCATGACTGTCACACTGACTGGCCTGCCATAGATGCAAAAACAACAGATGGATATCCAGATGCTACTTTTTTCATTTTGCACTTAGCAATCTCTCTTGTATGAGTCTATTAAGATTCTTACTATCTGCAGGTATTTATTATACAGCATCAGTAACACTACAAAGTGCTAAATGAATTCAATAATGAGCTTGAGCCTGTGCTGAGGTTACTGTCTGGGTGGAGGGTTGCATGTTCTCACCTGTGTCTGCATGTTTTCATTGGAACATGTGTCTGACAGGTGTTTCTTGTTGCCCAGGTGCACCCTGTTAGATTGATTGATTGATTGTTTAAACAATTAATAGCTCCGAACGTCTACTCTTGATTTGAGCCCTGGGTTTCACCTGTAATCACTTAATTTGTTGTTAAAATGGATAAACCAACATGAAGACCAGAGAGCTCTCTATGGGAGAAAAGCAACACACTTTTGAAGCTGAGAAAAGAAGGAAAATCAACGAGCCATTGCATAAGCACTGGGCATAACCAATACAATTTGGAATGTCCTGACACAGAAAGAAACCACTGGTGTATTAACGACAGACATCAAACAGGACAGCCAAGGAAAACAACAGCAATTGGTGACACAAACATTGTGAGAGCTGTGAAGAAAAACCCAAAAATAACAGTCAGTGACATCATCAACAACCTCCACAGGGCAGGAGTGAAGTTATCATAATCCACTGTTCAAAGAAGACTTCAAGAGCAGAAATATAGAGGCCATATCACAAGACGCAAACCACTCATCAGCAGTAAGAATCAGAAGACCAGATTGGAATTCACAAAGAAATACAGAGATGAACCTCAAATGTTCTGGAACCAACATTAACCTCTGCCAAAGTGTAGAGAAAGAAAGGATCTGCTCATGATCACAAACATAGAAGCTCATCAGTCAAGCACGGTGGTGGTAGTGTCATGGCTTGGGCTTGGATGGATGTAACTCACGAAGGTAGCAGCAGAATGAATTCAGAAGTCTACAGAAAGATTCTGTCTGCAAATTTACAGAGAAATGCATCCAATCTAATTGGAAGGAACTTCATCATGCATCAAGACAATGACCCAAAACACACTCCCAACACAACGAAGGGCTTTATCAGGAAAGTGGAAGTGGTTTTAGACTGGCTAAGTCAACCACCAGATCTTAACCTACCTGAGCATATATTTCAGATCTTGAAGAGCAGACTGAAGGGAGAAACCTCCCAAAACAAACAACCGAAAGATGCTGTGGTACAAGCCGGGAAAAGCATCACAAAAGATGAATGCAGCAGTTTTGTGATGTCAATTGGTTTCCAGCTTGATAGAGTTATTTGAAGCAAGGGATATGCAACCAAATATTAAGTTACTTTAATACTGTCTGTTCTTATACTTTTGCTCACCTAAAGATGCCATGTTCTGTGTTGTTTAACACATTTAGATGTAAATATCAGGAAATGAAAGCTGAAATTCTCATATTCATCCTGATCTCAAACCAAAATGTCTTCACTGTATTGCATAAACAAAAGAATTGGCCTTGCTGTTCTAATACATTTGGAGGGGACTGTATAAGGAATAACACATGTCTGGGAGTTAATGGAAAATAATCAACAATAATTGTAATTGTAAAGTTACAGCTATACTTCTGACTATTACAAAGCATGGACATTGTACACTCCTTCCAAAAATGATAAATAAATGTCTCCTCACAGAAAACCTCTCGATATCATCGATTACATCGATTTAAAAATCCGTTTGTGAATGTGGTGGGTCTGTCCATAATGTATTAGAGCAAGCGCATTAATATAGACCTGTGATTTGCCTTGTGGTTGGCACTACTATCCGAAACTGTTATAGGAAATGAATCAACATCATGTGACCAATCAGATGTGAGAACTCAACAGCACTGTGGCGTCATCATCAATATACAGTGACCGCTGTCTCCATCCACAGTAAAGGTTCCTTAGGCCTCTGACCTGCCTGTGAACTCGGACTCCATCCTCCTCAGGCACGCTGTTGAAGTCTGTCACCATTACTTTTCCGTCGATCTCACGATGATTCGTCTGAACGCTAGTGTCCAGGAGGAAGACAGTCACTTGTGCTCCAGCATCTACATGTATACACATGGAATTCCCATTCACATACGCGTTTCTCATTTCACATCTCCAACACATTGTCATTTTCACTTCCTTTCAGAATTTCAAAAATCCTTCAACTGAATAAAGGCATGGCATACTGCAAACAGCTTATGGTGTGTATGTATGCGCATGTGTTATGTGTAAGTGCACTCACTGGGTGGTGTGTATTTTCCAGTCTCATGCTTCGTCTGCATGATGCGCTCCAAGTTCCATGGGATGCCCTGGGCAAAAATGGATGAGTCCTCTTCAATGTACGCAACATGGGGCAGCTTCAGAGCCTGTGAGCGGCACACAGAATGAAATGAGAAGAGACGGGCAAGCGGGCTGTGTGCTGCACTCTGCTTTTCACTGGAGCTCAGACTGGTAAAGGAATAGTTTGACTAAAACATTTTTATTTTACCTCAACTTATGTATATACCATACTGTACATATTGAAGATACACATATATACAGCTATACATATTTTAACAACATGACAACAAAATGAAATTTGAGGTAAACGTGTAACGATTTGGCCATGCAGTTTGTGTGATGCCAGACAGTGGTTATCATTTTCCACATATTTCTGTTCAGACATTTCACTGCATTGCATAAGTATTCACCACCACACCAACGCAACTCAAATGGGCTTTGTGATTATTTGTCATGAATCTTTAGGAAATCAACCGTAATACTGAAGTGAGAGTAAAATAAATAAATAAATAAATAAAAATTTGTGAATGCATGTGTTTACCCCCTTTGGAGAAAACCCTCTAAATTAGATCTGATGCAACTAGTTACTATCAAAAGTCATATAATTAGTTGAATGGAGTCAACATGTGAGCAATATAGTGTCATGTGATCTCAATATAAATACACCTGTTCCTGGAAGACCCCAGGAAATCGTTACAGAGCACGCCTAAACAAACAGCATAATGAAGACCAAAGACATTTCAAAATAAGCTTAGGACACTGTTCTGGAAAAGCATCAATCAGAGTTTTTTTTGTTTGTTTGTTTGTTTTTTTTTTTTTTAATACTTTGAACTTTGAACATCATACAGAGCACCATTAAATCCTATATTAAAACATGGAGACATAATATGGCACAACCCCAATTCTGCCAAGAGGAGGCTGTCTACCAAATGTCAGTGACTAGGTACATAGGGCATTAGTCAGTATATTAGCTGATACATCTGCGATACAGAGAGAGAGAGAGAGAGAGAGAGAGAGAGAGAGAGCAGAGTATTTTGGGAATTTTTCAAACAAAAGATCAAAAGGTTAAACAATAAAGACAATTTTTCACAGCTTCTTTGCTCATAATAACCAAGGGTGCCAATATTAGTGGAGGGCACTGTATAAAATAGTGATGTGACTGTATACAGATCACTATATATCATGATAAAAAAAATCTGAAATGGATCCACCATTTGTTATACCCATATAAATAAGGCACCACAATAAATGTCAGGTGGAGCATACTTAAAATATGCTACAAAGTTTTTGAAACTGTATTTTGTTATATATATATATATATATATATCTCAGGATCTATTCTATCAAGGTTGCTTTAAGATATTGTAGAAAAATATAAAGTTTAATGCTGCTTCAGTTTTATATGGCACGCAGAGCCATCTTTGATACTGTGAATGTGAAGTTTTATTCAGAGACTGGGACATACCAAAAGTGTGTCACAGTTTTGTTTTTGCCCCATCAAACTTTTTAATACACTTTTCAAAGAAGATATACCATTAAAATACTAAAATGTTTTTTGTTTTTTTTTCAATCCAGGCCCTTAGGGATAAATCACATGAACGTCACGTAAAATATACACATTACACTTTTCACATTTAATGGACATTGTAATGCACGTGTGTTTCCACCTGTAATTTTTTTCACATGATTTTTGATTTTCATTTGTTTCTAAGTGGAATCTTCATGTTTACCATGTTGGGGACAACACTAGTTTGTACAGGACAGAAAGACAATCAAACAAACAACGTAAAGGATGGCTAATTTACCATGGGCAGGACTTCACTGCTCATTTTAATCAGGAATCCACAGAAGGCTCCAGAGTAAGTGTGTGCGATGTGGATGGTGTGTCTGCTTCTGGCAGCCTGCTCACGCAGAGTGCTCACCGTCCGCTGCACGTGACTGTCGCGTGCGCCGTCCTCCAACACCACAAGGTACTGCTCCGGTATGCGCCACGCACTCTGTGCACCACACACACACACACACACACACACAAATTTCACCCAAAAACTTAATAGAAAAAAACACTGAGTTTTCATCTACAGGGTGTAATTCATTGTCGCCATGTTGGTTTCCCTCTTACAGTAATTATCTAAATAATTCATAATGTGTTAATAATGATGTTCTAATTCAACACAGGAAACTTTGCTGTGTTGATAATGATGATACATCTTCTTTTTATAGAAATGTCCAAAACATCAATCAGCAAAAGTGTTTAAGCACTTAATATGCCCAGTGAAATGTGCCATGTGGCTTCAACATAACGCATGATGGTGTTCTCTTCTTAAACGGGTCCTTTTTTGATAACATCTCTTAATATTAATATGAATAAGTATGCTGCATATACAGTGGTGCTTGAAAGTTTTTGAACCCTTTAAAATTTTCCATATATCTGAATAAATATGACCCAAAACATCTTCAGATTTTCACAAGTCCTAAAAGTATATGAACAGATCCCAATTAAACAACTGACACAAAAATATTATACTTGGTCATGCATTCGTTGAGGAAAATGATCCATTATTACATATCTGTGAGTGGCCAAAGTATGTGAACCTCTAGGATTAGCAGTTAATTTGAAGGTGAAATTAGAGTCAGGTGTTTTCAATCAGTGGGATGATGATCAGGTGTGAGTGTACGTCCTGTTTTATATAAAGAACAGGGATCTATCAGAGTCTGATCTTCACTACACATGTTTGTGGAAGTGTTTCTTGGCATAAAAAAAGGAGATTTCTATGGACCTCAGAAAAAGAGTTGTTGACGCTCATCAGGCTGGGAAAGGTTACAAAACCATCTCTAAAATGTTTGGACTCCACCAATCCACAGTCAGACAGATTGTGTACAAATGGAGAAAATTCAAGACCATCGTTACCCTCCCCAGGAGTGATCAACCAAGAAAGATCAGTCCAAGATCAAGACATGTAATAGTCTGTGAGGTCATAAAAAGCCAGGGTAACATTTATGCAACTAAAGGCCTCTCTCACACTGGCTAATGTTAATGCTCATGAGTCCACCATCAGGAGTACACTGAACAACAATGGTGTGTATGGCAGGGTTGCAAGAAGAAAGCCACTGCTCTCCAAAAAGAACATTGCTGCCCATCTGCAGTTTGCTAAAGATCATGTGGACAAGCCAGAAGGCAGATTTCCAAACTAGTTTTTTTTTGTTTGTTTGTTTGTTTGTTTTTTGTAATAACGCACTTGTTCTGAATATTATGTTTGATCATCTCCACATAATTTACCACATTACTTGTTCTAGCAAGAAATGCAAAACATTGCCTATTGCACCTTTAACTGCGCAGGTAAAGTGCAGTGCAGGTCGCAGTCTCACCTTTGTGCACCTGAGGAACTCGGCCACGCGCTCAGTTTGAGGAGGAGGATGATTGAACAGAGGTGCGTTCACCTGTTTCTCTTCAGGGTTGTCACAAGCTGCCAGCACCGCCAGACACATCACGAGGAAAATACTCATTTTCCAAAAGTTTGTCGTCTGCTTCGAGGTTATAATTCCGCAGAAGTGTTTGAGCGCGTTAATATTTTCACGGGATGCTGTCACAGTGTGTGTGTGTGTGTGTGTGTGTGTGTATTAGATATTGTTCAGATCCTGCAATAACGCGCACCTTGCAGGTTACTCTCAGCCTACACTCGAACGCATGCACCTGCTATTAGAGGAGGTGTTTTTGTTTGTTTGTTTTGTTTTTTATTTAATGCTGTAGGTCTTTTGATAAAGTCAGTTACTTAAGGCGGGGCCTGATGACGTATGAAGTACTCACGCCACCGCCTTCAGATCGAACGATCGCTCCTTACGTAAGGACTTTTAGGAAATGGGGTCAGGTTTCAGTCTGAATCTGGAAGATCAAACTTTTCATGTTGATTCTCCATCAACTGTTCATATGACCCAAGTATACTTCTCACTGGCATTCTGCATCACCTGGGTTTATCTGTGATCTGATATTTGTGACTTGGGTATGAAGTATTTGTTTGGAATATGAGGCTAAAATATAGAATAAAATATTCATGTATCTCATCCTAATTGCCTTGTTCTGTTCAATAAGCATGACGCAATGCTTATTGAACCCACTAAGTATCATAATCATGTTCTAATGGGTAGAAGTGAAGCCTTTCTGAAATCACACTTTTGCCCCTTTTCATTTCAGGTTTTCTTTTTTCTTTTTTAATCCGGCCAATTTATTAGGAACATTCATGCAGTTATCCAGATAACAGCATCACAATGCATAACATCATGCAGATACAGAGCAAACACCTCAGTTAATGTTCACATCAAACGTGAGAATGAGGGAAAGTGTGATCTTAATGACATTAAAGCTGAGAGCGAGGGAAAGTGTGATCATGACATTAAAGCGCACCTATTATGGTTTTGAAACGTACCTAATTTTGTTTTAAAGGTCTCATACAATAAATTGATATGCATCCAAGGTCAAAAAACACTTTAATGTGCTCATAATTTAAATTGCAGCATTACCTTTTTTTTTTTTTTTTTTTTCCTTCAGTGTCACAAACGACTCACGGTTCTAAAGGATTCATTCTAAACTCCTCCTTTCAGAGAGCATACTCTGCTTTGATTGGTCAGATGTGTCAGTCTGCTGTGATTGGTCTACCGCTGTCAGCGCGCAGCCAATGCAGACCAGAGGAGGGGCTTTTTGTTACAAACCTACATAGGTTAGTACAGGAAGTAAGTCCTTCTTTTGGGAATCAATAACTCTGTTTATTGTGCACTTTGTAAAAACGTCTGCAAAGTCTCAAAAATCATTCACAAACAGCTATGTATATAACACACTACATGAACGGTAATATTTGAAAAACCATAATATGTGCACTTTAATGGCCTTGGCATGGTTGGTGGTGCCAGACAGGCTTGTTTTGAGTGTTTCAGAAACCAGCCCACAGAAAAGCATCTCAGAATGCACAACGCATTAAATCTTGAGGCAGATGGGTTACACCAGTGGTTTCGCAGAAACTGGACAGTTGAAGACTGGAAAAACATACCCTGGTGTGTAGTTTGGGGGAGCATGTGCCAACTGTAAACTGGAGTGGAACCCAATGTGGTCTTCTGCTGTTGTAGGCAGTCCACCTCAATGCTCAATGCATTGTAATTTCGGAGATACTTTTCTGCTCAACACGGTTGTAAAGAGTGGTTATTTGAGTTATCATAGCCTTCCTGTTAGCTTAAACCAGTCTGGCCATTCTCCTCTGACCCCTCTCATCATGGATGTTTTTCTGTGTGTGCTTTTCACACCATTATGTGTAAACATTATATGTAAATCGTTATGTGGGGGGGGGGGGGAACAGGAGGTCAACAGTTTCTGAAATAATCAAACTATAGCCAATCTGGCAACAACAATCATGCCATGGACAAAGTCACTGAGATCACATTTTCCCCATTATGATGTTTGATGTGAACGGTAACTAAAGCTCTGTAGGCTTTTACATATTTTGCTGCTTCTACTGATTGGATAAATGCATGAATAAGCAAGTTTACAGGTGTACAGGTGCTCCTATTTTGCATTTCTTGCTAAAACTGCTGTGTGGAGCAACGGTCACCTGCCCAAAAATATACAGTGGACAGCAGTGCTTTGTTGAGAATCTGATATTGATGAACAATTTGCACACACTGTACATGGAAATTATCATTTTTAATTGTCCACATACTAGGTATGCGTGTCATATAAAATACTCAGTAAGTGTGTGCTGTATTTAAAGCCCTGTCACTGCTAAACTGATACACTAAAGCCTGACAACCACAATTTCTTTCCCCATGCATGATGGTTATTGCTAATGTCTAACAGACGAACATGTGATATATGGTTTTGCCACCCTCAGTATCTTTAATGTGATTGTATTATAATTGTGAATAGTTAAAAAAAATGCTGCTCTTGAATGAATTCAGTCAGTGCAACTGGAAACAAATAACAACTTCAAGTCTAAGTTAAAGCACCATCCCTTACATAGAGGTCCGAACGCACAACTTGAGTCGATACAGGTTCAGAGGTTATTCTATAAGCTTGCTAGAACTGAACACGTTCCGTTCCCATCTTTCATTTATATTATTCTGGGCATAATCCAGGCTAGCTGCATGTGTTTGAACTAAAATGATCTCTAACAATACGATTAGAGGTATGGATATTCCATAAGTAAATGTTTTCTTTTGCTTAATAGCAAAGTAAATATAACGATGCTGAAGTATATGAATTGTTATATACACTCTTATGAAAAAAGGTTCAATCTAGAACTCCTACCAGTACTTCAGGTTTTTTTCTTTGGGGGAGTCATTAAAGGTTCTATGCAGAATCCTATTTCAGATCAGAAAGGGTTCCTTTTAGTAATCTGGGTTCCTAACCCATTAGTAACCCTTAAAGGGTACTTGTATCTAAAAGTGTCGCATAACTTGCCTTTTAGCTATTACAGCATGTCTCTTTTATTCAGGAAGTACAAGGGAGACATAACTTTATCATAACCATAACGTTATTAAAGAACACAGAATAAACATACCTTTTAACAACTCACAACGACCCATAACAGGAAGAAACAACAAACACCTGCCTCTAAATATCCAAATATCCTAAACCTATAGTTTCTACATTTAAACAGTAACATGCAATGCATCAAGGATAACACTAAGAGATAAAGAGTAGATATAGGCCTAAGTTACAAATGACACCAGCAGCATGCTATATTTTCTCTATTTTCACTCCCTTCTTGTTAATCTTAGAACAAATCTCAGCACACATCATTAAGGGTTGATTAAAATATGCCAGTGAACTAACAAGTAGGGAACAAATATGGGTGTAAAATAATGGAAATACCAGACCGGTGACCTGTCAATACCTCGTACATTTGCAGTTGGATATTATATTTAATTGTATATTTATATTTTCTGTTACCTCCCTGACCATTCATGAGACCGATTAACAAACGTGACCCATTAGCAAAGCCCTGCCACTCGTCACCAGTAGGTGGCAGTATAATGTTTAGAGAAAACCCAACACTGCCTTCCAGCAAAAGAATTTTGTCCCAGCAGACAAGCATGGTGGTGGGAATGTCAAGATCTGGGGCTGTACCAGGACAATTCCTCATCATTAAAGGAACCATGAGGTGTACCAGCAGAGTCTTGAACAGAATGTTATGTCCTCTGTTAAAAAGCTAAAACTGGGCCAAAAGTGGGTCTTCCAACTTAACAACTACTCAAAGCATTCAAGCAACTCTACCAAAGAACGGCTCAGGAGAAAGAAGATTTGTGTTTTCAGTTGGCCATGTGAAAGACTTGATCTGAATCAAGTCCAATATCCATAAGAAAATCAAACCAATAGTATCAAAAACTCTTAAATGTGTCAGGTTTTATCTGAAAGGTATTATAAATTATTATATCAATTATAAACCAATATACTGTATATTATTATATTGCATAAGTGTTCACCTCCCATTAACCTTTCCATATTTTGTAGTGTAACAACCTAAAACTGGATTATATGTCATGAATCTGCACAAAATAGCCCCCAATACTGGAGTGGTAGGTGATGGGTTTCAATACATTTTGCAAAATTATTCACAAAATGCATAAGTATTCATCCCCACTGCTAGGAAACTCCTAAATTCTTTTGGAAAGTGACACATTTTGTTTTTGGCTCTGAGTTTATTTCTCTATTTTGCCCCCTAATGAAGTAGCACAGATTTGTTGGGGTTTTTTTTTTTTTTCCAAAATTTTGAGTTCAAGTATGGTTTACAAATTTCAATTTAGAACAGTTATGTCTCTCATTCGCCTAATGGTACATTCTACTATTGTGTGCATTTTGTGACACTATATGGCCAAAAGTTTGTGGACACACAAAACAGATGTGTCTTCACTGATGACACCATAAACCCACAGTGGGACAACTGTTTAAAATAAACAAACTAAAAAAAACAACAACAAAAAACCCCCCAAAAAACATGCCACTTAATACTCCCTTCAAAGAGGACAAAAGCTTACAGTGAAGGCACAAAAATGAATAAACCTTAATCGCTAAACATAATAGTAAAGTAAATATTAAACATAATATTGTTATTATACACCCTGGCCTGAATAAAGCCGTTATTGAAGATGAAGAATAAATGAATGAATACATCTTATAATACATATCACAATAAAAATATTCAACATAATAGCAAAGTTTTGCAATGTACAAACAGACCTCAGGTTATATACATGACTGATCATCAAACAGATTTTCTAATAAATAAAACAAATGTGTGATCACAATTGCTGTTTATTAAGCTGTTTAAATGGCCTGTTTATTTTTTAGCCCGTGTTAGGATTAACATAACAAGAAAGCAAAAAATGAATACACATGAAATGTGCAAAGCAAAGCTAAATGTTAAAAGAGCAAAAATATTTATTTTAATATTTAAGTATTCAAGATATTGAACATTTACTTTCTTTGTTTAAAATAGATCAGTATTTTAAAACCTTCTGTTTATTTCCCATTTTAAAAGAAACTACCCCCCCCCCCCTCCCGCCCAGATTTTCAATGTGATCTCAGTGTACACTTTACATATGATTATGCTTTCCACACATTTATGTGAGTAAAATGGGAACCAAAACATGTGATGGTGCATTTCACGTTGTTATGCCCTGAAATTGCACATCTGAATACAAGTAAACACATGGAACCTCAATAATATAATATAATATAATATAATATTTAATCATGTGACAAAAATGAAACCTTATACGTGAAAAATAAACACGCAAAAATAAATACATCATGGGAGAAAATAACGTGTGGAAATATAAGATCACGTGTACTACATGTGAAAAGTTCATGTGAAGTTTGTGAAGTGTCTCTCTCCTACTTTTGCACCATTTCTTTTTTTCTGGTCAATCAGTAGAAACTTAGTTGTGCAGCACTTGTACCACAGTTAGCTGCAGATTTAGTCTTGGACTGCATTCTGACCCATTTGTAAGTAGATTTGGATAAAAGCGTCTGTGAAATGAATACATTGCATCTGGAAATATTACAGGGTTCTATGAGATCAAACAGCTAAACAGCTTAGACTATTTTCCCGTATCTCCAGAAATGGCTCTTATTCGTCTGAGTGAAAGTTAATCCCAGCTCCTGTCTGTCCTGCAGAAATTCTCCTATTAAATATAGTCTGACGCTGCCTTCCGCAGATCTGTTATGAAGACTGCGTTGTGTTATGTTAAACTGGGTTTTGAGTTCAGAAAACAAATCTGAGATGAAAATCGTTGGACATCTGTTGAAATGATTGTAAACCACTTCGCATTACAACTGTGAATGTAGGCCAGGTGATAACAGATAATAAAATAGCTCAATGTTGAGGAAAATGACAATTACACTAAACTATGTTTGAGTGAGTGGATTTCTCTGAGTTGCAGTATACTGACACCTGAATGGGTTGATATCACCCTAATTGTTGAGTAAACCCTGGGTGCATGTGCGTGTTTTCCTTATAAAGCAATGACTATGTCTGGTTATTTTCACAGCGCTGCAGCAGGACGTCTATCCAGGGTCATCATGTTTCTTGGATGGCTTATGATAGTATAAACACAGCTGAACCTGAATATTAATCTAAGTGCACCTGCCTCATAACAACTCTTCATATCAGATACTAGTCCTGCACACGTCTTGTTTAACCATTTAATTGTCATATTGCTCTTCTTGTTGTCTTCCCCAGCACACTTGATTGAAGAAAACATTTTGGCAGCTGCTGCCATTGTAAAGCTGTTGACTGTGATACAAAGCCGTATTCATGACCCGAATATAAAGTTTAAATATTTACTAGCGCGCTCTCTCACCACTTCCTCCTTTTATCCCCTTTAACTGTACTCCTGTCTCCATGGAAATGTGAATCACAGTCGGTAGTGTGCATGTGTGAGTGAGTATCAGAGTGGAATGAGGCATTTGTGTCTCTCATAACCAGGATGTAATGCAACCAGTGCACTACTCATTCTGCATTTATGACCCCTGAGTTAAAAAGCATTTCAGACTTTTATTCACTATCCAGCTCTGTTTTTAAGCAGCTGGGATCATCCACCTCCCCATAGTAGAGATCAGTATCAGGTTGTGCAGCCCTGTTGTCTGGAAGAGAGGCACTCGAGCAGGCCTGGTGCATGCTGGGAGAGCTCTGGGGGATGCCAGTGATCTCAGGAGATTTTTCTGTCTCGGATAGTGAGAGGATTTCATCCTTTTCGACATCCTCTAACTGACTGAAAACAGCCAGAGGAGCTCTGACGGGTTCATCCGAACTGTCACTGGAATTAAAACAAAAAAGAAAAGAAATCAATTCTACAAAAGTGAAAAGCACAGAGGTGTACCAGGGCTATCATGGGCACAGACTCACCCAAACTGGACAGTAAAGAGTTTAGGGAAAAATAAATCACCTGGTCTTTTTCCAGTATTCATCTGTCCAGTTTGGTTGAGTCGGTGCCCATGATAGCATTCTTGTTCTTGGCAAACAGCAGTGGAACCCGAGATGCTTTTCTGCTCACCACGGCTATAAAGAGTGCTTATTTGAGTTACTATAGACTTCCTGTCAGCTCAAACCAGTCTGGTCATTCTCCCCTGATCTCTCTCATCAACAAAGTGTTTCAGCCTGCAGACCCCCCACTCACAGGATATTTTTGTTTGTTGTGAGTGGAAAAACCCAGGAGGTCGGCAGTTTCTGAAATACTCAAATCAGCCATCAGGCACCAACAACCTTGCTACGGTTGAAGTCACAGAGATCACACTTTCCTGTCATTCTGATGTTTGATCTGAACATTAACTTGAAGCTCTTGACCTGTATCTGCACTGTGCTGATGCCACATGATTGGCTGATTAGATAACCGCATACATGAGCAGGTGTACACGTGCATAGTAAAGCGACCACTGAACGTATACCAGTGTGTATCAGTGTACATTCACAAAACAAAACTTGGACATATCTAGTTCTCTGAAACAAGCATTAAATATCTTAGATCTTTGAGTCTGCAGGATTAAAACTCCATTCCATCGATATTACCATCAATATAATCTCATCATAGTCTACATAACCACATTCACTGTCTGGCCAGATTCAATCAGCAGACCTTTGAGCCTTGTTAGTGTAGGACTGATGGGAGAACTGATGAATAACGATTGCTGATAGGTCATGCAAGCACAGTCAGACTGAGAAAGCCTCTGAATCTGATTTTGTGAAATAGATTGCATTAGTACAAGTGAATCGATTGCTAGTTATTTTTAGCATGTCTTTCTTTAACTGCACAAAACTGCATTTTGTGTTTAAAATAGCTGGCCAGTAATTATTGTAATATAGTGTAATGTAAACCATTGCATCCATGGCTGTAGATCGATATTTAAACTGCAAACAAGAAGTTTAACTAGTTTATTTTGAACCTCCAACCAAGTCTTGGTATCATGTTCCTAGAAATCTGTTGTTCATGTTGGTGTGACCTACCTGACCTGTAGGACCTTGACTTCAGCACACAGCTCCTGTTTCTCACTGCTTCCTAACACCTCCTGTTCTTGCAGGATGAATGTTACCTAGAGAATGCAGCAATGTGACTTCTGTAAAGCTGACCAACAATGTGGATTGCTGCTATATAACATAAACTGTGCTTAGACAGGTAATGCTATATAATAGGTATGTGGTCTTTTCCTGGATGTCAGAATAGCTAATAATTACAATATGGATCAGAATTTGGTTTCGTCTGGACCATATTTATACTGATACATTGATCATGTAGAGCAAGTGCTTGCAGGACAAAAACATATACTGTATTTAGTCAGGTAAATAAGAAATAAAAAATAATTTCAGCTGAGCATTTACTCTGCTGTCCTGCCTTATCCAGTGTGGTTAAACACAGAAATGCTGACATATAATAGGAAATGCAGTACATTAGCGAATAAACAGAATCTGTTACTAAAACATGCAATTTATTTTTCTCCTCACCCGTGGGTAGCACTGGCACATGCTCCAAACTGTCCCAATGCTCACCATCAGCGCTCCCATTGTACAGAAAGTGACAAACACCTGAGGCTCCTCCACAGCCACCAAGAAGACTCCCAGTGCCACCAGCACCAGCCCCAGGACGATAAGCCCATAACGGTAAGGCTTGTTTTCTGCCATGCAGACTATGTATGGAGCTCTGGAGGGGGGAAAAAGAGAAAACAATCTGGAGAATAGAAATCCAGTGACTTCAGCTGCAATGAGGTCAAAATGAGAACAAGTAGTCAGACCACATGTGACTGGTGGTTTGCAGAGAGAGAGGAGAGCAAAGCTGCTGGGATCATTGAAGTGCTAATGGACCTTGACCAGGTGACCTTCCCCAAGGCTGCACCTGTACTGTGCTTAAGCAATTCTGTAAAAGTGAAACGCAGACAGGTGTACTGGGGCAGTTTTTGAAGGGTTGGGTGTATATATAGACTGATAAACACAAATAAATGATCAGTATCTGTCAATAATACACACCAACGTACCAATAGCCAATAGTTTAAATAATAATACATAATTTAAGTTAAATGCATTTCAGTAATATTAATTGAAGCTGTCCTACAATGTACACTGTGTACTTATTGTACATCGTCATTAGTGTCTAGTATATACTGTGAATGCTAATATACTGCATATTGATAAATAAATAAAAAAGTGAGACAAAAACATCTGAAAACTAAATTTTCCACATATTTTGGCAATATTCATCATAATACAGTATGAAATCTTTATACATACCTTGAATAAAGACTGAAATCTTGATTTCAGCTTTATACTACTTAATACTTTATAATATTAAGTGAAACTAAAACAAGATTTGGTCCAATTGGTCCAACATTTGGATTTGGCAACAATTAATAACCATTGTGGGTTACGACTTGGTTTCAACTTATAATTTGTCTCATTCACAGATAATTTGGTTGTTATGCTGCAATCTGGTTTAGCCTCGTTAACTATCTGTTGTCGAATTACATACAGGTTTAATATTAGGCCACTCAGCTCAACATCAATGCTTGCAATCTTATTGTTCCACACCGACATCATCAAATCTCAACAGCTTTTCAGTGCTGAAGTGATGTATAGTGAGCAGTAAATTGATTTCATTCTTTTATTTAACATTAAACATAAAAATATCAAAGAGTGAAATGAAAAAGTTAGGTTTATACAAAAGTTAAGCAAATACACAACTCAAACATTATATATATACAGTATCTCACAAAAGTGAGTACACCCCTCACATTTTTGTAAATATTTGATTATATCTTTTAATGACACAACACTGAAGAAATGACACTTTGCTACAATGTAAAGTAGCGAGTGTACAGCTTGTATAACAGTGTAAATTTGCTG
>JANDJT010000148.1:11055814-11068519 GCA_024331685.1 Stegophilus panzeri
TATATATATAAATTAAATATTAGACATTTTTCCTACAAAGTGCTAATGACCCCTGTGAATGGAGACTTTTGGGACACCCTGTAGTTTCTAGAACATTTCAACAAGTGGCCAAGGCAACTTTCCTGCCATGTTTCCTAACTATTCTAGACACTTAGACATGCTTTAATGCTATTGTCATTATATTTCAAAGCACTGATACAGATGTTTGACTGAAGTTGTACACAGTTACTGTGTGTGAAGATGATGTGCTGCTGGTTTACATTACGAAAACAACCGTGTCGCCTCAGTTACCTGTACGAATACAAGTTAAAGACATCTCGTTTGTGTTTTAAATAGTTTTCTGTTGGCTGTTCAATGAACAGAAACCATTCTGTGGACTTCTATTGTCACATGATATGAGAGCTGATATCCGACCTTGCCACACCTTCGGCTTTTGGTGAAAGAGAGGATGACAAAGAGAGGATGAGTGAATATTACATTATAATCTAATACATCACGAGGATTGATCATTTTGAGAGCGAAACATATATGTATCGAGATGATTTAGAGGCCTAGGTCATGTGCATGTGGATGTAAACATCACTTTTATTCTTTATGTGCAACAAACAGAGACACGTTCACGCGCGGCAGTATGCAAATGTTACCCTGCGTCTATTAGACTACTAGTTTATTTTCCTAATGTTCTCGCTGCTTACCTTTTTACTGTCGAAGTAAACGGTATATTCCTCTAAAAAGAAAGAAAGAAAGAAAGAAAAAACAGATGTGAACGTTAGCGTCTATAAGAGCCGTTCTCGAGAGATGAAAACGACAAAGCACGAGCCGCGCAGCTGCAGCCGTGTCACCACAGCCGAGCCCCTCATTTCCTGTAGGATCCAGTAGGGAAGACCAAAGCCTGCAAGATCATCCTCTTCTCGTCCATTAATAAGACTACAGTCCCATTCATGCTTCAAGAAGCATCTACTTTGTCTTGTCAAAATCGCTAAGACAGGCCTGTGAGCGTTGCTATAAACCACGGGATGTCCCCTCTGCCGAACCGTTTTTTGACTTCTGGCATCTGGACAAATCTGCGTCAACACACCGCGTATGAGCTCGAAGAGAAAAGGGCTGCATTTCTGGCCATAAGTAAATAAATCCCCGCTAATCGCTGTCTGCTGTTCCAGGCTAGACCAGTTTACTTGTGTTAGGGAGGAGATTTAATTTCGTTTTCGAGCATTCAGACATGACAAAACTGAAAGGAGAAGCTTCCCTGCTGAAAACAAACCAAACAAACAAACAATAGAAACCATCACAGAAATTCTAATGGTTTCGAATACAGATATCATTACAAACCATCAGCCAACCATTAACCCTCATTCTACCAACATATTTAACATACAAGGAATGAGGGTTAATGGTTAGCTGATGGTTTGTAATGGTATCTGTAGTGGAAACCATTAGAATAACACTACTGTAATCAACAACCATCATAGCAAAATGTTAACTTATTTCTTCTTAAAATATTTTTAGTTATGTAATTAATGTTATCTGGGGAAAAAAAGTATTATTATTATTATTATTATTATTATTATTATTTGAGGAAAACTACAGTTCATTTGCATAGTGTGTAAAACGAAAATACATACTTTACTTTAATACAGATTGCAGCTTTTATACCAAGTACAATCCACATTAGTACTTAAAAGTTATTTAGCATCCTTAGATTCTGGTATCATTTAGTTTTCAGTCATTTCAAGTAAACATTATTTGTGTTATATCTATATGGTGAAACCAACTTGGGTCACCAATATAAAATAGTTTAAATAAATCCACAGTCATTCAAACTTCAACAGTTGTTTATTTTGTCTTTCAATACAAAAGTAGATAGAGACCTTGGCCTCACTATGACCCCCTGTCAAAATGGTTGAATAAATGTAATTCAAATGTAGATTTTTCAATTTGTACATAATGTAAAATGAATGGTGTTTACATTGAACTATGAACACCACATGCTACAGGAAGTTACAGCACACGATTTAGCTCATGCTATGCTCAGGGCATACTGGCATGCTGCTACCTTCCTGTCTGTGTTTCGGGAGCAAAGGCTACACCTTTTTTGAGTAGATTTTGCAGCCGATCATTGGATGTCCATAGCAGCAGGTGGAGTTTTTCTCACCTCCATGATGGTCATTGCTGCTTGAATTGGGGCTTGGAGCATGTCAGTATCAGCTCTCCTCTTTATGTGTGGCATGACCAGGGCATGCCCCAGCTGTCTCAGGTAGATCCAGCGACATTGGCCACGTTATGAAAACTTCCAATCTGAGACATTCCCTATCCAGATGATGAAGGGATCTGTGTATGTCTCCTTCAAAATGACTGACAGAGTGCCCCTACCCCCCTGATAGTTTGAGATACTTTAAATTATGACCTATGGGAAACATGAACTCAAAAATAGTTCCATTTATTAAAACTGCATAGGCAGAATTGAGTGCTTTTGACTGACAATACATTGGTATTTTTTTTAAAAAGCACTAATTAAAACAAACTGAAAACAATGATATGAAGTCATTAGGAACAAATTGATTGACAAAGTCATGAAAAACTGGAATAATAGAATAAACCACCTGTGAGATATGACAAAAAGTACATCTCAGGCTTTTGCAGGTACCCCAGTCAGTAGGATGAGGGTTAAAACCATTACCATTACTTGTCCTTAAAGGTATCTACTAGACATAACATGTCACCAATAGAAGGCAGCAAATTACCAGTAGAGACTGTTACAGTTTCCATTAAAACCAATACAATTCCCATTATAACCATTCAAACCATTACAAACTCTATGAGGGTTTCTATTTTTTTTGTCAGCAGGGAGGCCATTTCATTTAATTTCTTGGTGGCATTAAAGCTCGGGGATTAAAGGCTCATTTACATACATTACGTACATACCTCCAAGATTTAGCAATTTTGAGATCACAGAAATGAACACAAAATCAAGGAAACTCCTCAATATTCGCAGGAGCTTGCAATTTTTCAAAACTACCGCAGATTTTCTGCAGATTTGGGCCAAGACATGTCATTTTACATCATCACAACATGTATTCAGCCAAAGCCCTCTTCGATTCATATGTGTCGAACATGAGTACAGCTAAAAGATCTCATTTACCAACAAACAAACATTACATCATTGAATATAATACACTATATTGGCCAAAGTATGTGGACATCTGACCATGACACACATATATGCTTGTTGAACATCTCATTCAAGATTTATTCCCTCTTTGCTCTTATAATAAGCTCCACTCTTCTGGGAAGGCTTTCCACTAGATTTTGGGGCATGGCTGTGGGGATTTGTGTTCATTCAGATACAAGAGCATTAGTGAGATCATGCACAGATGTTGGGTGAGGAGGCCTGGGGTCCAGTCATTGTTCCAGTTCATCCCAAAGGTTTTCAGGGGGGTGAAGTCAGGACTTTGTAAAGAATAATTAATTGATAATTAATATAATGTACCAGGCTTAGAAAATGTTTTAGAGTAGGGAAATCCTACTCCTGGACTCCGGCATATCAGTTTTGAACCTATATGTTGCTTTCTTTAAAGCTGAGTTGGTCTTAATCCTAATTTTTAATTAACAACGAATAGATTCTTAATTAACATTTACATTTATCTCATTTGGCTGATTTAAATGTAATAATTAACAAATCATTAAGTACATCCTTGTTGGTTTCCTCAAATGTAATATCAAGTTAACAGAAATAGCCACTCATAATGGTTTTCAAACTGGGAAATCCAGAAATATAACCCACAGTGCTGTAGTACCAGTTTTTATGACTGTTTAACATGCATTCCCCATCCACATTATTAGGAAAACCTGTACACCTGCAAATTCACGCAGTTATCTAATCAGCCAATCATGCGGCAAAAGCACAATGCATAAAATCATGCAGATACAGGTCAAAAACTTCAGTTAATGTTCACATCAAACATCAGAATGGAGAAAAAGTGTGATCTCTGTGATATTATCCATGGCATTGTTGTTGGTGCCAGACTGGCTGGTTTGAGTATTTCAGAAACTGCTGATCCCCTGTGAATTTTATTTTTGCATTTTGTGGCTGCCACATGATTGGCTGATTAGATAACTGCATGAATGTGCAAGTGTTCCTAATAAAGTGGATGGTGAGTGAAGATTTTAGGGTTGGGGGTTCGATTTCTGCCGCTGCCCTGGGTGTGCGGAGTTTGCATGTTCTCCCCGTACTGTGGGGGTTTCCTCCCCCAGTCCAAACACATACACAGTAGGCTGATTGGCATGTCCAAAGTGTCTGTAGTGAATGAATGGGTGTGTGAATGTGTATGTGATTGTGCCCTGCGATGGATTGGCACCCCATCCAGACTGTACTCCGCCTTGTGCCTCATGCTCCCTGGGATAGGCTCCCGGTTCCTCACGACCCCGAAGGTTAAGTGGTACAGAAAATGGATGGATGGATGGTCTATTAGTACAAAACATAAAATTTGTAAATTTGATCAGGAGGTGTGTGTGTGTAATAAAGTAATCAAAAACATCACATTTTAATGTATAGTTTAAATTACAATACTTAATTCATTTTTAAATAACTTTATTTGTTAATTTTCAAAAACAAATGAAAACACTATACATTTTGTTCCAAAAACGTAATAGAATCTTTGGGTACATGCACGTAAGCCATGTACATCGTGCATATTCTATAACGTATAGTGCAAAGTACCAATAGTTAAAGGCCCTGAACTGTATTTAATGGAGGCACATAATTTTAATGTCACTTTGGTTGAGGCAGAGAAAGCAATCAATGAAAATGCCATGATTTATAATGTTACAAACAAGAGGAGTTCAAGGTAATATTAAACCTGCTAATGCAATGTGGTCATTTGCGATCACATCAGAGAGGCACTCTACACTTGCATTACATCACAAATCAATGCTTCTTAGACTGTCAGTTTCCTCCACGGGACACAAAGGTCACCAGTGATGAACCAAATAATGCTCTGGGTTGCTGTTGCACTTAAGTGTTTCCTGTAAGACATATTCTGTCAGTTCTTTGTAAGCGCCCTGATGAGTCGAAATACATCGTTATGGGTCTTGCCACTCATGTTAGCAGTCAGTCCAATGCAACAAGCAGGAGTACAATGATTAAAATATTTCGGCAGTTAAATTTCACTATTGCCACAGTCGATGTGCTTTTGGTCGAGAAATAGTTTTAATCTGGTGTCACTTCCTATAACTTCGGTTTCTATCTGCATCCGTGTCTGGCTTACTGTGGAAGACGGTGACACCGATTTTTCCATCTCGAATCACCGTGCGCAGGAGAAAATAGTAGCTTTGCATATCTATCCAGACCTTTTCTCTGTTTTCTTCTCATACGCTGGTGCTTGCATCGATGAGCTCGGATTGTGCAAGTGAGTTTATGTACATATTCATGGGTCCAGGAGCTGCGATTTTTGTGATATTCACAAGCAGCCAGTACTGTCACCAAATCTCATCTGCACGCCAAACCAGTCAAGAAGTGATTGTGATCCATGCTTGTGAGGAATTTGTGACTGGGTAGAAGAACACATTTGTAGTATATAGTTGGTAATTTGTGTAATGTCAGTGTCATGTATGGAGAGAAAATGCAGTAGCTGCATGGAGAAAGGACATTGACTGTTGTGAATATACTGAGAGAGATCAGGCGTTTTTCCATCAGTTGTAACTGTACCTTCTGAATATAATTACAAAAGAACACACTTAGCAGCAGGGAACAGCAGACACTAAACAGTCCTAGGGACGTTACCATTTTATAAGGTTACAGAATTTCCCTTTTGACCATATTCAAAATGGAACTCATTGTGACCAGAGACGAAAATAAAGTAGCTTCAATACTAATGGTTTCTAAAGCACACTTGGAGTGTGGGTTCCCTGGGCAAGCCATGATCCACACTAGTTGGTGGTTGCAGCAAATGGGTGCAACCTAACGGCTTGTTGACAGCACAAGCCTTAAGGTGCATTCACACATACAGCAATTTTATCGCTGCAAGTCACTGTACTATGAAGTTGCAGGTAGGCATTCCTACTACCGGTTGCCGTAATAACATCAGTGAGTGGCGTAACTAGCATTCCACTTTTGACAACAAACCAGTTTTGTTGCTGCTAAAATTAAACATTGTGGAGGGAAAGCGATCTTATATAAAATTCACCAGTGTATACATGCATCCGAGATGAAGGAGAAGCAATGTGTGCTCTTTGCCATTGCGGCCGTCTATCTGCGGCAAAAGCGCAAGCTCCAATTAGCTTAACTTAGCTTATAGCCTTAGCATGTTTAAAGCAAAATAATAATAATGAAACACACTCACTTTTTGTTGCAACTGAGCAAAATCCCGGTGTAGCTCCTTTCTCAGCAAGTGAACGTCACCATCGGTGTGTCATTCACTATATGTTCGATGGTGACCGGGAGCCGCACCGCAGCTCTACGGCCGTGGCCTCTGTGTTTCCTGGGTGAAGTGTCCGGCTTGGTGATGCTCGTTCCCGGGCGCCGGAGCAGCGACAAACCGGATACTTCACCCAAGATCGGAGCTACACTGGGATTTTGCTCGATTGCAACGAAAAGTGAGTGTTTCATTATCATTTCTTTGTATTTATTTATTTTTTGCTTTAAACCCGCTAAGATCCTAAGCTAAGCTACTGTCACAATGGTGTTGCTTCTGCTGGTGCGCAAGGGTGGCTACAGATCACGTGCGCTCTACTGTCTTCACTCCCATTGGAAGTCGCTACACCAAGTCTGCATAAAATATGCACCAAATTTGCATAAAGGTAAACTTTTCTCAACTTTGCCATGTTGCTGGACACGTCCACATCCGGTCGCCGTCGCTCATGTCGCCAGCGCTCGTTGAAAATGAACGTCTCCGGTCGCTTTGTCGCTGCGAGTCTCTGTATGTGTGAATGTACCTTTATACTTCAAAGCTGATCTCGCGGGAGCGACTGAAGAGCGGTTCAGTGGGCAACAGTGTGTCCGAGTAACTGCGTCGCATGTTCGTGGAGCTGCATGTAGTTTTGATGGCCACTTCGTACGGAGGTGGAGGTTCCATCTCCCAGTGGGGTGGTGGCCCTCGAGCAGCTGGGCTGAAACATGTCGGCTCCATGGGAGGGTAGTCAAAATCGTCTCCGTACAGCCCTCGTCTCTGCCTTTCCAACGTTCTAAAACAACACACACACAATCATATACGCATGTGTTAGATCAAATTCACCAGAATGTGAACCTGGATTCATGATGCTTAAAACAAAAAAACAGACCAAATTTGAAGTTAAACGTTTTACTGCAAATCTTATTGAATGATATTTGAACAGTTTAGCTCTGAATTCCCCTCTTTACAGTTCAGGTCTTGGAAATCTGGTTAAAACAAATAATGTTCAGGAGATTGAGAGTTTGAATGCTGATAGAGTGCAAGAAAGCATTATTAGCACTGCACTTTGGATGAAAAGGATGCCATTTTATCTGATCAGAATGATACTAACCAATTGTAGTTGTCTATGTATACAGGGTAGTTTTATGAGAATGCATGAACAGCAGATCGAACGGCTATGACTGGTGGACAAAGTATGTGTTATCCCACATCAAACTGGTAGCTGACATCAATGTGACCTCATGTTATAGGGAAGACCTGACTAGAGCAAATTTGCTAAACTGGAGGAGGGGGGTAGAACCTTTTATATTTATATACCTTTTTATAAAACAAGTTTTTAAACATTTACATGAACATTCAGAAGGATGCTTCCTTCCAATCAAAGTAAATTCTGAATTTTTACAACAACTTCAATAGAAAGTGCTGATTCCTAACCCGAGTCCTCTACAACCTGAGTTTTAGTAACCATAATTTTCAAGATTTGAACTGTGAGGAAGCCCGATGATTTCAGTTAACTAGTGATCAAACGACCTGTTTATCAGTAGGCCAGCTGTAAACTCTGATTGGACACTTTGGATAAAGGCATCTGCTGATTAATAAGTGTAAAGAAATTCCGAATGCAGCGCACTCAAATATGTAAAAATTCACAATTAAAGTGTTCATAATCAAATTGTGCTTTTTTTCCCTTTGAAGCATAATTAATTCAGGTTTATGCTCGAATGAATCTATCTATAAGGCAGTTATTTGAGTTATATAATTAGTTATGGAATTATTTAAATCTTTACAAACAAAATGGACAAAGAATATATAATCTTAAGCTTAATTTCACCAATGAAGCAGAGGCTGAATAACATGTTAAAAGTCTTTTAGCCACAGGGTTGGAGCTTATCAGTAGGTGGTGTAAAAACTATTTCAGTACATTCTTTAACTTCATGTTGAATTTGCTTTTCCATTGAGTGAATTATAAATCTTTTAAAGGGGGAAAAAAAAGAATGGCTTGTAATGACTCCTACGACATGTGCGTGTATATGTGTGTGTATGTGTGTGTCTGTGTGTGTGGGGGGTGGGGGGGGTGGTCTCTCATTTTCTAGAGCACTTGACTAACGTAATTGATGTAATGTATTAATATGTTGATTTTGTCAATCAACAGAACAATACGACGTGGAACGCAACATTACCCTTAACATCACTGTTGCGTTTAACATCATTACGCCTCTCTCTCGTTACAGCATATTGTAAACATCCATGTCCAATTACTTAATAGCTTCTGCCTGACTCATTTTGTTCTGGTGTCCTCTTACACACTATTTGATATTTTCCTCACCTCATATATTAAAATCAATCCAAACAGCATTTCAGGCTACATAGTGAAAGGAGCGCTTTCGTAGACAAACAAATAAATATACAGAGATGCAAGAATTCATTTTATTCAACTGTAATAAACTAACTTAACTTCTTAATAATATGAAACAAATAAAGTCTTCTTCTAAAATTGTGGACTCCTTTCTTTAAATGCAGACACTGAATTTATATCTACCTAGTTTAAAACTGGACAGTTTTTTTGCTCAGGTTTAGAGAAACAATTTCCTAACCTAGGTGATTTTTATTGTACAGGATTAAAAATCTAATTTAGGACATGACTGCATTCAAAGAGCATGCAAAGCATATACTTTTTTTTCTATTCTGCATTCAGGCAAATGTATTATTATTATTATTATTATTATTATTATTATTATAGCATTTAATGAATAATCATAATCTTTATCAGCACTCAGTGTGTTGTGCTGACTGTTGTGGTTAAAATGTTTGGAGTAGGCTATTTACTGCGAGAGAAGTTTGCCCATGGTTCCATCCATCCATCCATCTTCTATACCACTTATCCTTTTCAGGGTCACGGGGAGCCTGGAGCCTATCCCAGGGAGTATCGGGCACAAGGTGGTGTACACCCTGGACAGGGTGCCAATCCATCGCAGGGCACAATCACATACACACTCACACACCCATTCATACACTACGGACACTTTGGACATGCCAATCAGCCCCTGCATGTCTTTGGACTGGGGGAGGAAACCGGAGTACCCGGAGTAAACCCCCCACAGCACGGGGAGAACATGCAAACTCCTGCCCATGGTTCAAATTCACAAAACTTAATTGTTTTACTGAAAGTGCATCAATGCATGCATAAAATTACAGTGGAAATTTGGGACATAATGCATGCTTGTGGGGAAGACCACACGTTTACCTGTGCAAGATGACGGACTGGGACTCCGGGAAGTGGCTCCCTGGTGGCGGGCTGAACAGCACGTGCCCGTAGTCGTGCGTGTATTCATTAGTGTAGGAGCCCTGGCGGCTCTTTCCGTTCATGGCCCAAAAGAGGCCAAGGATGAGCATGACTGCACCTAGCACCACGCAGCACAGGCTGAACGCCTGCAGTCTGCTCTGGCTGGACGTCAGGAAGGCGGTCGAGCCGCCGGTGACGATGAGGAAGACCCCAATGAACACGGCGCCATGATGCAGAGAAGGCATCGCCGAGCTTCACCTGTCTTCTGTCGCGAGCGCGCGCTCTGTCTCTCTCTCTCTCTTACACTCGCGCGCGGCGAGCTCCTTAAGAGTTGCAGAACTCCATCTCTCCCCTCACTAACTGGAAATGCAACTCCTTTTCCCTTCTCACTGTTTGTTCAGGCTACAATTGGAAACTGGATGAGGTTCTCGTGACGAGTCCCTGAAAAGTACTCTCGAAAAAAGCACAGCAAAAAGCATCATTCCACATTTATCCCCATTATGCAGGTTTCAGAAAAGAGCTCCGTGGCTGAAACATACCGTTCAATCAGTCCTCTCCGCGCGCCCTGCTCGCCTCATGTAGGTGTTCAGGGCGTATCGTGTACCGTTACACACAAGCCAAGTGTACAGTCGCCCCACCCCACTGTTTACTGCAGCTCACGCGCTTCACCTACACCAAGTTCAAGTTCATTCATATTGAACAAGCACACGCGCCCACCACCAAACAAACATCTGTTATATTTCACTTCAATAAATACAGTGTTTCGGAAGGTTTTTATAAAGTTAAAAAAAAAAGCACACTAACACATCATGTTAGTGAATGAATGTCGCATATCCTTGCCATTTTAATAGTTTGATTTTATGTCCCTTTTGAGTTTATCCATGCGCTCCATAGTTCAACTAGTATACATGATAACTCACGAAGCATGAAGGTAAGGATGATGATCACACCGGACTGAGGCAATGGGCTGATTGTTCTCCTGGATTCCTATTGGATAAAAAAGTATACACGCAACAACTGGAGAAGGCGTAACTGACACTCCACTGGCCAATCAGTGCTTTGTGGAGGCGTGGCTTATTGACCCACTTAGGCTACGTCCAAAACGGTTTCATGTTTCATTTGTGGTGCACTACTTTATGGTACAGAACTCATTATTTGATGAAGTATGTAGTGTCCTTGTAAAGGGAATAGGTTGTGGCTCGGTATCCAGCTCCCCTGTGTGTAAAATCATGCAAAAATAAATGTAGGTGAGAAAATTCGCTGTGAAGGTTGCTGTGAAGGTAGTCCTTAAAGGTGCATGAACAAAGTAAGCCAAATTTCAACTGTTTCGAAACTTGCAGATTCCAAAAAAGAAAAGAAAAAAAGTCGAGAATATCGTTTTTAGTTGTTTATTTATTTTTACGCCAAATGGATCCAGTGCTGTATCTCGGTGCTTTGGTTATTTTGTTTCTTTTATGGATCAGGATAAAAGGCTTAGATTATGTTATAATTCACCAGCGATGGATATTTGTTTGCCTTTTCCTTCTGCCCTTGTCCGTGGTGTTTGATGCCTACTATTATGTGCGAGCTTGGATCATCTTTAAGATGTGCTCAGCGCCAAAGCTGCACAACCAGCGGGTCCGAGACATCCAGAGACAGGTGAGTGAGTCTCCCAGTGTAGAAATAAATATACAGTCACCTCCGAAAGTACTGCAACAGCAAGGCCAAGGCTTTTGTTTTTGCTATACACTGAAGACATTTTGGTTTGAGATCCAAAGACTGACTGTTGTTTTTGGGTTTTTTTCTTCACAGCTCTCACAATGGTTCTGTCATCAACTGGTGTTGTTTTCCTATGTCTGGTTGTTAGTACAACAAGGGTTTCTTTCTTTTCCAGGAAATTGTTGTATTGGCTATGCTTAGTGTTTGTGCAATGGCTCTGATTTGAGTTCCCCCTCTTTTCTCAGCTTCAAAATGGCTTGTTTTTCTCCCATAGGCAGCTCTCTGGTCTTCATGTTGGTTTATCCTTTTTAATGACAGACTGCAGTCTGCATCTGACTTTCAGACATATTAATTGATTAAATAATTAATTTAACAGGACACACCTGAGCAACAAGAAACACCTGTCAGTCATACGTTCCAATATTTCTGATCATTTGAAAAATGGGTGGGTTCAAACAAAAGGTGCCATGGTCTAAGCTGTTTGACACGTCTAGATGTAAATACTAAGAAATGAAAGCTGAAATTGTGGTCTGTCATCTCATGTTCATCTTTTGATTCATCCATCCATTTTCTATACAGCTTATCCTACTGGGTCATGGGGAACCTGGAGGGAGCATGGGGCACAAGGTGGAGTACACCCTGGATAGGGCACAATCACACACACCCATTCATATACTACAGACATGCCAATCAGCCTGCCATGCATGTCTTTGACGGGGGAGGAAACTGGAGTATCCGGAGGAAACCCCGCAGCACTTGGAGAACATGCAAACTCTGCACACACAGGGCATCGGTGGGAATTGAACCTGTGGCGAATGTGCTAACCACTAAGCGCCCTATAGTTTGATCTCAAACCCAAATGTCTTCAGTGTATAGCAAAAACAAAAGAGTTGGAAGTTCCAGTACTTTTAAAAGGGACTGTATGATGTCTTAGACATTTACTGCATGCTTGTGTTGCAGTCCAGATAGGAACTCGTATTACTTTTCGTCCACACAGGATTCAAAAAGAAGGGGAAAAAAAGAAAACTGGAACTAGCTCCATAGACTCACTAGACTTCTAGGCCATTGCTAACCAAATTGGTTTCTGTTTTCTTTAAAATGCATGCTTTTCTTCACTACAAAGGTTCCCAATTTCATCCATACAGCCACTGGCTATTCATTAAACCTATTCTAAGCCAAGGTCTGTAAACTGTAATTAGCTGGCTCATGAGTGATGGGAGCTGGGGCAGAATGAAAACCAGCTTGACGCCAAATGAAGTTAAAGTAATAATAATAATAATAATAATAATAATAATAAACTTTATTTTATAAAGTGCCTTTAAAAGCAGCTTCTCAAAGCAC
>JANDJT010000148.1:11068619-11092670 GCA_024331685.1 Stegophilus panzeri
TGAAGCAATCTGTTTATGGTTTGGAACAAGTGTCTGGGATTATTTTGATTGTTTACAATAGCCTGAGAGAAGTAAGAGGATCTTTCAGTCTCCATTATTGCTCGATAATGACCCAGAAGATCCTTCCACGCTTGATAGTGGACATTCAGTCCAGTAAGGCGCCATTTGCGCTCCATTTTCCGACAAGCAGCCTTTCTAGAGCACAGATTGTCATTATACCAAGGAGCAGAGCGGGCGAATGTGACCTTACGTGACCTTAGAGGCGCAAAAGAGCACCCCAAAGTAGTGATAAACAATCATTCCCTCACCAGCCTCTCTTTTTTCGTTGTCTTGAAGTTAAGAAGACCTGAAGACTCTCCTATGATAACACCTGAGACGCCTTCTATAAATGTTAATTGCACATCTCCTTATGGAAAGCTCCCCATATTAATGATTAAACATTGTGCTTTGTTAGCCAGAATCCAAGAAGGGAGTTTTAAACTTTTGAACTAAGAAGCACATAGGTGGCACAGTTGACCAAACCTGCTCTTTAAACTCCTAACAAGCATCTGTGATGTGAGCTGGAGAGCTGTATGGAATGCAGTCACTAAAGTCTGCTCAAAGTCTGCTCAAAGTCTGCTCAAAGTCTGCTCAAAAAGGAGCTAGATTTTTTTTTTTTTTTTTGAATAAATGAGTTTAAAAAGTTGTCATATCTAGCTACAAAGTCTAAATTGACAACACTGCTAGTGCAGCATCTTCTGTGTTTTTCTAATCTTTTCCAGGTACGATAACAAATCCCTCATTATGTCATTCTTTCCATTGACAAATGACCTGCACCATGACTAGACAGAGACACGTAAACATCGTGCAGACCATTGATTGGTCAAACACATTTATTACAGTATCATCACTCAAGCCACAAAATTGCCATTTTGGACGAAAAAGGCACTAGCAGACAAACTACCATACTGCACTGACCGGTAGACAAACAAAATAAGATAGTGGTTTCCTACTGCAGTCCTTGGGACGCACTGCCACTTCACACACACCTGATCCAATGCATGAAGATCTTCATAATCAGCTAACTGGTGTTGGCAATAGGGAAAACTTCCACTTGTAGGGCATTAGGATCCCAATTCTGTATTTCTATTTGTATTTTACCGATGTGTTTGATCAGTATATTGTCTAAGACTAAAAAAAAAATATTTGGGAAAGTGAATCTTGTTGGTTTTTATGTTAGTTTGCCCAAAGAAGACATCAAGAAACTGGGTGTTTGGTAGTTTCTCTTCACTCAATGAGGCCACCTATTTGTAGAAGAGGCCATTTGATTGACATTGCAAATGACCAGCCCCAAAGCCTCGTAGTATTCGAAGGTGATTATGAAAACATTTCTTCTAGCCTTTGTGCAATTACCTGAGCTGTCTTGCTGAACCCAGTGATTTTCTCTGAAGAGCTTGCTATTATCACTATGTTCAAAAAATTTGTTTCCCAGTTGTTGGAAACTCCGAAGCGAAGCCCAGGAGACTCTGGTAGGATTCTTTATTGTAGAACATCAAGAGCATCAGTCTACAGGTCAGAATGTGCTGTCTTGCACTGCAGTCATCAAGTCTAAAGCAATGAGCTGTACTTTGTAGTTTTAAAGATATTTGATGGGGTTGTCCTTCCATGCCATGTGAAGACAAAGCATTCGGTTGATGACTGTAAACAAAGCATACAAAGGAAGTAAGCAGTTGTAGGAACCCGGTATTCAAAGGAGCACACAACAGAGGTGTAGTTAATACCTTTGGGCCTAACTGAACTTCAGTGGAGGAAGTCTCTTATAAAAGTGAATAATTTCCCACTATGCCAGTTAAAGAAAGCTTGGTTTACTGGTAGGGAATACTTAGGCTTTTGGCTAATGCAATCGGAAGTTCTGCACATGTGTCTAACAAAAAATCAATCTCCTTTTGCTGTATGGTATATTTCACAAAAATTCTCTTATCATTATGCTATATTACAGGGGAAATATAGGTACTCACAGCCCCTACTGTTCCTGTTGTGCTCTCAAAAGTGCCTGTGCAAGCTGCCCTAGGGTTTCAGTAGAAAGATTAGGGGCTGCTTCAAGGTTGTAAGGAGGCTGGTCAGGGGAAGGGTTATTCTGTACATTTCTCCTGATATCGTGTTGCTTCTTTCTACACTCTTTCACCCAGTGCCTTGATTTTCCACAGTAAGTGCATTTTCCCTCTCTCCTAGGAAATCTGTTCTTGCCTATTTTCGATGTTAGAATTACTTGTTGATACTGCTGCAACTTTCACTTTTGCCCTGACATCACCGTCTCTTTCCCAAGTAGCCAACCTGCCCAAGTTGTTTCGCAGGGTTTCATTAGACCAGCTACACACTTCCTGCACCAAGCTTGGGAGAGTTTGCCAAATAAGACACAGACATGCGAAGCTCAAATGGCAAGATCTCTAATTTATTCAAAGAAAGGCAGAGAATATATATTGTGCTTGACACACAATAGAGACAGTGGGTTAACTATTGACTGGCTAGGCAGAAGGGCATATTTGCATAAAACAGAAAGCATATCAATGTAAGACAGGAACAACTCCATATATGGTTTTTGGGAAGTCATAGGAATACAAGCAAATGTTATTCGGGAAGGTATGTAAAAGCGTGCGAATGGTATTCAGGGAGACAAAGGAATGTGCAAATGGTGAGGGGCTTTATCTGTCTGTACCTGGTTGGAACACAAGGGAACAGAGAGGGGTGAGTGTTCACAGTAAACGTATCAAGGAGTGATTAAAAAAAAACAACATAGACATGTGTTTAGTCAGTGAGATTCTGATTGTCATGGCCAGCTAAATGTACAAAATACATGAAATAAAAATGGGTGGAGCATCTGAGGCTGAGACTTCTATAAAGATGACTTTACTTCATATGCCAAACTCCTAACCAGTCATGTGGCCAAGCACATTGCAGATGAAACAATTCAATTCAATTTTATTTGTATAACGCTTTTTACAGTGGTCATTGTCTCAAAGCAGCTTTAAAGAAACATATAAACACAGGATACAGATTTTAAGTGTGTGGATTAATCCCAATTGACCAAGCCGGTGGTGAGGAAAAACTCCCCAAGATGTTAAGAGTAAAAAACCTTGAGAGGAACCAGACTCAGAAGAAAACCCATCTTCATCTGGGTAACAACGGATAGTGTGAAGGCAAAAACCTGGATTTATTGTGCCTTTAATTCCTTGTCTACATCTAATTTCATTTTGACTTGTCTAAAAGCACTAAAAGTTGAGAGCGTTCTTTAAAACTGTTCATTTAGTATTCGCTACATCCTATAAAGATTTATTCTTGCTTTTCAGGTCTGTGAGTGGAAGAAGGTGGGAGGAAAGGCGTATATGTGCACAGGACGTCCTGGCTGGTTGACTGTGTCTCTGAGGGTGGGGAAATATAAGAAGACTCACAAGAATATAAAAATCAATATGATGGATATCCTAGAGGTGGACACAAAAAGACAGGTGGTATCTCACTACAAATCCACAGGGCAATCAGAGTAAACCTTGCACATAACAATATTAAAGATAATGTTTCATTAGATGTAGTTTGTAACTGAGAACACTTACATGTTTGTGCATTTAAGCCAGTGGTGTTCAGGAACTGTCTTTCACTCGGATACATGGCCTGATTGATTAAAGCTTAAAGTGTTTAGTTAAGAATGAAAGCAGGGCAAATTGTGTGATTTGTGATATGACCATGCACCTGTCTTTAGGTGGTACGTGTGGAGCCCTTGGTAAATATGGGTCAGGTGACAGCCTTATTGAATTCCATCGGCTGGACCCTACCTGTTTTACCTGAGCTTGATGATCTCACAGTAGGTATGTCCTCAAAACTAGAATGCGGGATAAAAATGATTACCAGTTTGGCCTGCCATACCTTTTCAGACAAAGTCTGTCGGCTTTATTTGATCTCCTTTCTCTCGCTCGCTCTTTGTCCCTTCCCCCAGTGTATTGACTCAAAGCAATAAGTGGAGTGTGTATATGCAATATTTCTTGCTGGTCGATATTGTGTGTCTCGTGTGGTGCATCAGGGGCTACTCCTAATTGGGTTATGAATGAGTAATGGCCCTGTTTCAGTGCGTTAGGTTAGATTGGGTGCGGAAATGGCCTGTTCTACTAAAAGCGTTTATGGGTAGCAGAAATTGTGCCCGCTGCCCAGGTAATGGTTTCCACTACTGCTGCTGCTGCAAATTCATTTGGAGGCCTACAGAGAGCAGCTGTGTGGGGAAGCAAAAGAGCACAACCCTGTTTTCTCTTACCTTAATCATATATTCCTCTGCGAATACATTACACACCGGAATACAAGCACTATGAATGTGTGGGTTTTAAAAGTTGTTAATTGGAAAAATATTAAGTACACATGATCAAATACACTTAAAATCAAAATCATGGCTTTTTAGTATGAATATAATAGCCTTGAGGTTATCTAGTGTGCGTCAAAACAATGACAATATTCGCTTCTAGAAGATATACGCATTCAAAATGTACAGTCTCTCTCTACCACCAATACAGATCAACAGTTTTTATGATCTCATTCTGCACTTCAGCTTCTCATCAGATTTTCTGTCCAATCAAATGCTCTCTAGAATCTGAAGTGTCCCGCACCTAACATCATAAAAATCCATGGTACTAACTATCAAGTATGGCTTAGCTGGGCTGTAAGGTAAGCTAAACACTATTAGCTATTTAAAAAGGAGGAGTAGCCACTTGATATGTCCCAGCCTGACTTCCTGTTTCAGTGGAAATTATGTCAACACATTGAATAATGCTGCACGTGTCAAGGCACTTCACGGGGACTTTAAATACAAGTCCTGTTGTCATCTTCCCAATTCATTGATTTTCTCTCTCTCTTTCTCTCTATTCCTCAGGGGGTTTGGTAATGGGCACAGGGATCGAGTCCTCGTCTCATATTTATGGCCTGTTCCAACACATCTGTGTGGCTTTTGAGTTAGTACTGGCAGATGGCAGTCTGGTTCGCTGCACTGAGGTATGAGTTTGATTTGGTGTGTGTGTGTGTGTGTGTGTGTGTGTGTGTGTTGATGTTTGTTTGTATCAGTTAGAAATATGCACTCATCGTGTAGTCTTAAATCACGATTAGTTTTAAATACAAACTAATAAAGCAAATCATTTAAAGAGATGGACAGGGAGAGAAAGAAAGTAAAGAAGAATGGAAAGAGAAATATAAAACCAGTATCTTTTTCATTCTTTAATGTAGTCATTATACGTTGTAAGAAGCTGCTAATTAGGATGAGGTACGTTCCTAACTAGTACGCTTTAACTAGTACTTTGTGGACTTTGCCTAGTATATACTGTACATTTATCTGTAAATGCTCTCCTTGTGGGGCAGACGGAGAACTCTGAGCTGTTCTATTCAGTCCCGTGGTCCTGTGGAACCCTGGGATTCTTGGTGGCAGCCGAGATTCGGATTATTCCAGCTCGGCAGTGGGTGAGGCTGCGCTACAAGGCCGTGCGAGGATTGGATGGCATCTGTAAGGTGTTTGCAGAGGAGTCTGCTAACAAAGAGAATCATTTTGTGGAAGGGCTACAGTATTCGCTCGACGAGGCTGTTATTATGACCGGCGTTATGACTGACCACGCTGAGCCTGACAAGGTGAGGTCACGTTCATACTTGGGCTGCTTCTATGCTTTGCTTCATGAAGTTCTTTATGATTTCAAGTAGAATGCTTTGTAAGGCTGCTTTCACATATGCAGCATTTAGTCTTGTTTGAATTGTACCCTGGTGCATTTTCCTCTTTGGTGTGCTTCATTGAAGCAGGTGAGAACACCGCAATGGCACTTGGGTGCGGACCAAAACAACTGCTCTAAGACCGTGTGAGCAAGGTGGATTTGGTCTGGTTTCAAGCGAGCTCTAGCAGGGTTTGATTGCAGTGAGAAAGCGATTCGACTCTGATTCAACCCACCTGCACAAAGTGAACTGAACATGCCATGTATTTTGGGTTGCAGGGAGCATTTTTTTTTTTTTTTTTTTTTTTTTTTTTTTTTTTTTTTTTTTTTTTGTGCGCATGTGAACTGCTAAAGCGAGGGATAGGACAGAGCTGTAGCACTCCAGAGATGCAGTATGTTCTGGATATTAGGAGCAATGAACAAGAAGAGAAATGAAGTGCCGGATACGATGCACAAACTGTTTTAAACTGCTGTTATTTACATATAATTGCCTAATCATTTATTTCAGTTCGCCTCTGTTTTCTTTGTGCTTGGCTGATTTTTTTTTGGTTTTTTTTTGTTATTTCATCACGTATGTGGTAAAGCTTTGCTTACCTTTTATTAGTCACTGTATTTTTGAGCAATGAATGAAAGTGTTACAAATATACACCCAGCGTCCACTTTAATAGGGACACCTGTACACCTGCTCATGTAGCAGCAGCACAATACATAAAATCATGCAGATACAGGTCAAACGCTTCAGTTCATTTTCAGATCAAATAAAGAAAAAGCGTGATTTTAACCGTGGCATGGTTGTTGGTACCAGACGGGCTGGTTTGAGTATTTCAGAAACTGATGATCTCCTGGGATTTTCACACACACCAGTCTCTAGAGTTTACAGCCTGGAGACCCTCTGCTTACAGGATTTATTATTTATTTCCCCCCCTATAACGTTCTGTGTATATACTCTCGAGTCTGTTGTGTGTGACAATCCCAGAAGATCATCAGTTTCTGAAATACTCAAACCAGCCCTTCTGGTACCAACAACCATGCAGAGATCACACAGAGATCACATTTTTATCTCATTCTGATGTTTGATGTGAACGTTCACTGAAGCTCTTGACCCGTAACTGCATGATTTTATGCATTGTGCTGCTGCCACATGATTGGCTGATTGGAGAACCGTATAAATGAGCAGGTGTACAGGTGTTCCTATTAAAGTGGATGGTGAGTGTATGTCAGCCTTACATGCCTACATACAAAGATTTTTTTTCCCCCATTTTGTTTTGTTTAATTATGTTTACTGTAAAAACAAAACAAACTAAATAGCAAACAAATCAAAAATAGAATTTTGCTTTGAATTAGACTCCACAAATGGACTAATAGGTGTGAACGTGCTCTAAGACTATTTAAGAGAAAATTTAATAATTCGCATTCTATATGGCATTTAGACTTAAAAATATTTGACTCTGTTTTTGTCTGTATTCCAAAAACATTGGAGTTAAATTATCCTAAAACAACTTGCATGTCTTCTGCCATGTCATAAAACCCCACAGACATGTGTAAATGACTGGCTCCTAACCATCCAAGCACCGTCAACAACATTGTGAGATTAGATTAATGGTATTTAGGAGCTGTAAAACAAACATTTGGATTAAGACCCAGTGTACTTTTTTACATGTCTGCTAGATCAATCACATTGGTCACTACTACAAACCCTGGTTCTTTAAGCACGTGGAAAAGTACCTGAAGGAGGATGGACCTGGTGTGGAGTACATCCCACTCAGACATTACTACCACAGACACACACGAAGCATCTTCTGGGAGCTACAGGTAAATGGTGTGCAGTGGTAATACATAAACAGGGAACACGTACAGTTATGAAAAATGAATTTATCAAACTGGATTGGACCGTTTTTGGACACTGTGGAAAGAACAAATGACAAGTGGTTTGATGGTCTGTGATAAGACTCTTAAACATGGTTCTGTTATCTTGGTCTCGATCTCTTTATATCCATTAGCTTCTTTACTGCAACCACATTGTTCCCCTAATGTATTAGTATTGGACACATTTCTCCTTCTGCTTTATCATATAATCCTTCTTGTCTGCTCTCTCTCTCTCTCTCTCTCTCTCTCTCTCTCTCTCTCTCTCTCACACACACACACACACTTTCTCACATGCACACACACACACACACACACACACACACACACACACATATATATATTGTATAATGTCCGCTAATGTATTCCTCTAATGCCATTAACTGAAGGAAGATGGTGGTAATTATTGTAGACCTGATAAATGTAGGATTTTCTTCTTGCTTGTGTTCAGGGGAAATGTCTCAGTGTCAGCACATTGTGATTTATCATCATTTTATGATACACACATACACACACAGACACTTCCTGTTAGGCACTTTTCTGATGTCCATAGTAAATAGCTTGATGTAAATGGGCCCTTCTTATATGGAGTGGAAGTATCGATTGCACAGTCAGTCTCTGATGGATTACCCCGGCTTATGGCATTTTTATTTCCTTTTTTTTTTTTAAATCTCACACGCACTTAAAATGCTTTCTTTCTCCCTCCTGTTCTCTACCTTGCATAATCTCTCTCTCTCTCTCTCTCTCTCTCTCTCTCTCTCTCCCGCCTTTGTATTTAGGACATCATTCCATTCGGGAATAACCCGCTGTTCAGATTTGTGTTTGGCTGGTTGGTTCCTCCTAAGATCTCCCTGCTGAAGCTGACTCAGGGCGAGACCATCCGCCGGCTTTACGAGCAACATCACGTGGTGCAGGACATGCTGGTGCCCATGAAGCACATGCACACGGCCATCACACACTTCCACCAGGGTATTCATGTAAGATTCAGCAGCTTACCACACGACAGACACCTTTGGTCCTAACAAACATCTTTATTCAGGGGGCATTTGCATGGTCTAAAATAAAGGCTTTCCCACATGGAAAATAGCACTATGCAGCAAAAAAGACAGTTCACTTCTTATGTAATATCTTATTTGACTTTGAAATATGAATGATAGTATATCTGAAACAACCTTATATTAAGTAAATGATAATAAACCCATGTCACACCCCTCTTCATCTCCCTCCACTGGCTTCCTGTAACTGCCCGTATCAAATTCAAGGTCTTGATGCTCACGTACAAGACCTTGTCTGGAACAGCACCCCCCCTACCTCAACACTCTCCTTGAGGTTTACGTTCCCTCACGCAACCTGTGATCGGTTAACAACCGATGCTTGGCGTGGCTCAAGGTCCCTTTCCAGAACCTTCATACTAACCGTCCCTCAGTGGTGGAATGAACTTCCAACCTCAATCTGGACCACAGAATCTGTCACTATCTTCAAAAAACAGCTAAAGACCCACCTCTTCCGTGAACACACAACTAAACCCTAAAATTCCAACCCCCACATTATTAATTAAAAAAAAAATTATAAAATAAAAAATAACGTACTCTGGCTCTTGCACCTCTACTCTGTGCACTTTGCTTCTCTAGAACTCAATTATAAATCTTGTATGGTAGCACTACTTGTATTGTTCTCCACTTGAGGTTGTTTTTAGCCTCTTAGTCTTTTTCACTGTTGATGTATATAATGTAAAATTGGCTTTTAGTACAGCTTAATATGGTTCTTGTTAACCTGTGAACTGTAATATTATGATAATACCATGAATAATGACAAATGGGTAGACCGTTACTGTGATAAAAACTTCTGCAATGTAATTCCTCGTGTGTGTAGGTGTATCCCCTGTGGCTGTGCCCATTCATATTGCCCAGTCGGCCAGGCATGGTGCATCCTAAAGGAGATAAGGATGAGCTGTATGTGGACATTGGGGCATACGGGGAACCCCAAGTCAAACACTTTGAGGCTCGGGCCTCCACACGCCAGCTTGAGAAGTTTGTCCGAGATGTAAACGGGTCAGTTTTATAAATGTATTGTAAATGCTTGCGTATACAACAGTGCTGTTGAATTCTCAAATCAGATTGGTCTGATAGTGTTGATTAAAATGTATTTAACAACAGTATTAACATTAGTTACAGTTGTAATTAGTATAGAGGACTTTGTGTCCTCTGTGATAACATAAGCGATAATAGGAACTTGTTTCACAGTTGTTCCACTACATTAAACATAACTTTAAAAGATTATATAGCACATTCCTTAACAAATTAAAAATATATCATTGTTTACAAATGGCTGTGGTGTAAGAGGAACAAAACACAATGGGCCACATTACACCATCCCATCCCACTGATTATTTTACTGTAACAGCACGCCTGGTGTGTTTTATTCCTTGCTTACTGTATATATCGAATTTCCAGTTTATTAGGTACACATATCTAGAAATATCTAGAACCTGGCCATTTTAGCAGGTCACAATTACTGGCTGTAGCCCATCTGTTGCTTTGCAATTAGACAACCGTCCTTTACTCTATCCATCAATATAAAGGGACCACAAGTGGGTTGTGGTTGGGGGGAGAGGGGGGGTTATGGGTTCTGCATCCGATACACTGGTACTGTTGCCACACAGCACTACCAAATCAGTGTCACTGCTGCACTGAGAGTGACTCCTTTCTCTTCATGGACAGGTTACATTTGAAGATCATTCAAATTTATTCCCACAAAAATTGTAGGTATATCTGATAATTGTCATTAAGAACAGATACAAGGTTGTGTATCTAATACTGACAACAAAGTATATAAACACAGAGTATATTTGACACTGACACACTGCGCTTTGATGTACAGTTTTACAATTTTACAGTTTTTTTACAGTTACAATTTTATTAACTTCCATTCCTTCCCTAGTTTCCAGATGCTTTATGCGGATGTGTACATGGAACAAGAAGAATTCTGGGAAATGTTTGACGGTACGCTGTATCATAAGCTAAGGAAGGAGCTGGAGTGTGAGCACGCATTTCCTGAAGTGTACAGCAAAATCTGCAAAGCTGCAAGACACTGAGACAAATTCAGTCCTGATATAAATACAGGAACAAATGAAAATGGAAAATGGAATTAATAAAAAAAAATAAAAATAATTTTAAAAAAAAGCTCCTGAAAAGTCAACCAGCTATAGGCAATATTACAGTCTATCTATTTTTAATTGGATTTTTAACACTAGTCACATATGCTTGAGCCTTCTTACATTTAAATCTATTTTTGGCAAACAATATAAATGAAGGGAATATTAGTAAAATATGTATTTTACACCAAATATTGTGCTTTTTATGTGCATCTAAATGTACCTTATTTGTACTCATACCATAGATATATTTTGCCAATGAACGTACATTTTAATGCCAAGTTCCATTGTTGTCATTGTTAGTCTTGTATATCAAGGCACAACTTTATAACTCGTGTCAACAGGTATTGCTTTTCCAGAAGTGCCATCTGTAAATTCTCCTTAATGTATTTTTTTTTTCCAGGACAAAATCCAGACTGCCCTTATGTCAATGAAGTGTCTTTAAATGATTCTAATACGCACAAATGCACAAACTTGTGTCTGAATATGTTGCTTCCACTGTATCACCACTCAGAAGTACTACTTAAAAAAATATACATTACTTCCTTTAAGCCTTATAGCTGTAGACTCATTTTTTTCTTCACTTTCACCATCATTTTCTAGAAGCTCCAAAGTAAACAGGATTTTATTGTTGGTTTTAATTTCTGACCCTCTTATAGTATTGTGTTTGCTGCTTATATTTGTGTTCACGTCTGTTTTTGTGTCCATCCGTAGTGCATAAAAAAGGGCTTTCTATGTTCACACGGGATTTTAGCATGTGAACATTAGCAATCTTAATGTTCTGAGCTGTCGTCAGGTTTCTGGGTTCACTGTCAGTAGCCCAGATAAATTTCATTATTTAATCTAGCTGCATTTCTATTTTAAGGGGTTTGGGATGTATGGTGCAATAAAATTCTGATCCATCAATATTTTGGCATTAGTTTAGTTCACTGGAATATACAAATGGCAAAAGCATGCTGATATTTCATGCAGTAGAAATGAATGCATTTCAAAGTTAAAACACTGGCTCTTTAAGCCCAACAGCCTTGGAATTCGTACTCATTTGAAGGCGTTCTGGTTACAAGAGAAACGATCTTCTGTCCAAAGGAACATTGCTAGGCCTGAGTCTCTCCCTAATAAATAATAATAATAATAATAATAATAATAATAATAATAATAATAATTTTTAAAAAATCATATTACAATACAGACACATTGCATTTATCTTTTGTACACAAGGTAAACAAAAATTATCTTGACTTTCAGCAGAGATAGACTATATGGCTAAAAGTATGTGGACACCTGACCATTACTGTAGCCATAACATTAAAACCACTGACCAGTGACATGAATAACATTTGTTATCTTATTTATCTTGTTACAATGGCACCTGTCAAGGGGTGGAATATATTAGGCAGAAAATCCGATCGAGCATCTATGGGATGTGCTGGACAAAAAAATCCGATCCATGGAGGCCCCACCTTGCAACTTAAAAAGACCTAAAGGATCTACTGCTAACGTCTCGGTGCCAGATACCACAGCACCCCTTCAGAGGTCTTGTGGAGTCCATGCCTCAACAGGTCAGAGCTGTTTTGGTGGAATAAGGGTCGGCCTACACAAAAGTAGGCAGGTGGTTTTAATGTTATTGCTGATCGGTGTGTGTGCTTACTGAACATCCCATTCCAGATTTAGTCCCACTTTGCTATTATAATAACCTTCACTCTTCTGGGACGGCTTTTCTTTAGGTTTGGGAGCGTTGCTGTGGGGATTTGTGCTCATTCAGCCACGAGACCTCATTAGTGAGGTCAGCCGAGGAGGTCTGGGGTGCAGAGTGATTTCTTTATATGACGAAACAGTCAAAATATATCATACTACTCTTTTGGAGGTATTTAAATCATGCTTTCCCGCAACAGTATGTATTGTTCATGTCCAGAAAGGCTAGGCATTTATTTTTGTTGCTGTATCATTGCGCTGTGGACCTCACATGGTTTTTATTCATCAGCATCTCTGTCCTCTTGTTCATCCGTAGGGCACTGGAGAGGAAAGGGGCTTGTTTGCCACTTCCCGATTGATACTTGGGAGTCATAGGAATAATATTGTACCAACCTGGGCCTGGAGATGTCTGACAGAGAAAAAGTAAATGAATGTCGGTTTTAAGGTACAAACATTCAGGTTATTCATGCACATTACATCATTGCAAGTCAAACTGAAGGTAGCAGGGATTAAGGCTACATAGATGGTGATAGATGTGTGTTATAAGTACCACAGTCCGTGGGCACTGAGACAAGGTGGATAGGTAGATTCTCTCAGTAGGGATGGCAGGGTATTGCTCCCTACTTCCAAAAACCCCATGTTTCTTTTTCTCAGGCTTCTGCAGCTCCTCGCCAAACTTGGGCAAGTCTTTGGGGTACGTGCATGGGCCTGGACTCACCCATTTCTGGACAGAGTTTTCATGGTTTTTTAAATTGCCCATACATACAATACATTTGGGCCTGCTATGCATAGCGCATGCGATTAAAAAATATTCAGCACAATATTCAGTGATGGGTCTTTGGTTTTGATAAAAGTGGTACTTACAGGGGCAGTGAAGATGTTTCTCTTACCAGTGGACAGGTCATATGGGCTTCTTTTACTGACTCCGCGACTCAGTATCAGCTCAGTGGAGCTTTTCAGATTGTATGTACCTGGACCCAAGCCACTGTCCTGCATATTAGGAAAAACACACAAAAAACACTCATTTAAAATTACTCATTTGTGAGACATTTTTAAATATAAATTTTATGCAATATCTGTGTTCTGTGGATTCTGTGATTTCACTGAACAACTTTCACACTGTGTGCACAGTCACATGAAGGACAGGAGTAAGAGGAGAGTAAGAGGCTAGGTCTTGAAACACATCATACAGTTTGCCTTTTAGGCAATTTTAGGCATGGATGATGCTCCGATCTATGTGATCTCAGTAAGAATAATTTCTACGATTTCTTCAGTGGACTCTAGAGATCTAGGCAGTGAGATATGTAATTATCTTATATTGATTTTATTGACTGCTTTAGTTTGGTTGGACGAAACGCCTCATTAACAGGGCCACAAGTGGGAATGTAGTAGTCTTGGCCCAACGGTCTGATGAGACCAAGGTAAAACATTTTGGGCATATTTGTAACAGATATGTTTGGTTCAAAAACAAGACAGCCAATCCCAATCCCACCACTTGGTTTTGTGAATGTCTGCTTCTGGTATTCTGTACCTACATATGTAGAATATGTAGCATTATGTCTAGTACATCAATGTCTTTTGCTTCTGTAGCACTCCAAATTTCCCTTGGGGATCAATCAATCAATCAATCAATCAATCAAGCAATCAATCAGTCAGTCAATCTGCGGGGAAATAAGTATTCAACGTGTCAACATTTTTTTCAGTAAATATATTTCCAATGAGGTTATTCACATGAAATTCACCAGACATCATTATTAACTCAAGAAATGCGCAAATATAAACAATTTGCAACATTAAAGTCCTTAAATAAAGTTATGTGTAATAAAGTGGAATGACACAGGAAAAAAGTATTGAACACGCTAAGAAAAAGCAGTTCTCCAAGGGAAGCTAAGGCAAGGAACCAGCTGAAATCCATATGTAATTATACCTCCTATCTGTGTAAATTAATATCAGTTAATAATATTAATATTTATTAAAATCTGGTGAAAATTTAATGTGAATCGCCTCATAGGAAATATTTTTTACAGAAAACAAATGTTGATGCGTTCAATACTTATTTCCCCCACTGTATCTATCTATCTATACTGAATGAAAATAACAAATTATTTGAATATTTACCACAGTGTTTGCATCAAAGCGATTAATACTGGCATGGCCCATGGAGGGACCGGTCCTCAAAGACATTCTCTCCTTCTCCTCCAGTGCTGCTGAAGGGATTCCCCCTTTACCGTAAGCACCTGGTCCTGGGGTAGACCTCTGGAAGCCATACAAAATAATGCATTTTTATTTATTTTTTTTTTTTTAAATAATATGTATATTCATGTTTATGCACATAAAATTTGTGTGAACACCTTTCAGTTGTGAGAACACTTTATCTAGGTAACTCAATCTTCAGATGGAAATAAACCCTAACCTAAAAACAAAACAAACAAAAAAAAAAACCTAAAACAATGACTTTCAAAACTCAGCTCTTTTTAAAAAAAACCATCACCAAAGTAGAGATATAATCAAGAGTTTGTTATTCTTGGACATAGCAGGAGAGGATTAGGAGCCTTTGGTGGCTTTATGACTCTTTCTGATGGCAATCATTTGTTCCCCTCTAGTGGCTGAATTGTGCACCTGGCAGTCTTTAAACCGCTTCTCTCTGGTCTCACAGATTCCTCTCAAGCTGCCAGGTTTCTTTTCCAGTTCCTCAATGAAACTGGCGATCCTGTATGTGCCTGGACCAACCTTGGTTTTCTGAATTTGGCATAAAATACATTCAGAACACTGATTAGACATGGAACATGTATGTAAGCTTAACTTGTACTCAAACCTGTATGTTTTGCACTGGACACACTAATTCCTTGAGTTGTACACAATAGAAATAACCTTTTAATGTCATACTTTACAATAGCCATTGTTCAGAGTAAGATGGAGTGGCATGCAGGTGCATGAACACAGCAACCTAAAGGTGCTTGACCTTGTATGGGTGACTAAATGAGACAATTATGTGATGGCCTACTGATTACGTTGCAGAGTCTGAACATTGAGTGCTAACAAAATAAGCTGGCAATTAACTGTTAGAATAAGCAACTGTGTGTTAGGTCTTCACCCAGTCATCACTCTTGCAGTAGGGGATTTGAGTGCATGTTCCCACTCTCTTGTTGCCAGGATGGACTCCAGACACCTCAAACCTGGAATTTTAAAAAATGCATTGTCTAGCAACTGAAAAAGTCTAATAAGAAAATAATATTTTACTAATCACATTTAATACAACATATATATACATACGTATATATGTATATATATATATATATGTGTGTGTGTGTGTGTGTGTGTGTGTGTGTGCGTATGTATATAGAGAGATAGATAGATAGATAGATAGATAGATAAAGAAGTAGAGAAAGTTAGTTTTACCTGGATGATTGGGTTCCAAAAGGGGCCCCTTGAAACCTTATTTCTTCCATAGTGTTTTGTTATTGTTGTTGTTATTATTATTATTATTATTATTATTATTATTATTATTATTTTATCTTGCACACTTTCTAGTGCTAACACATGGACCCACTGTGTATTTGAGAAGACCGTCACTATGACAACGTAACGCGATACAAAATTAATGCGTTACTTCCTAGCAACAAAGCGAGATATGACCTCACACCATGTTTCCAGTATTTCAGCCAAATAAAAATATGAACGTATGCACACTCGACTACATGAAAACACCAGAAAATTCAATTATTACTCGTCTAGAAATCGAGTACACCTTCACAAAGTGACTAAGTATACACATTTATACTGAATCTTCCATTATGTAAATAAAAGGACTACTGTAATTGATTATGATCGGCCTATAAACAACTTTATAGTAATTCTATAGCATTTTGTCACTAATAAAGCAGTAAACCTCAAGTTTATTCTTTTTTACTGGTGCTATTTTCTGACTGTAAATGATTTCTTCTCAGGCTAGTTATGCCACTTCAGTCACAATTGTATTACATATTAATATGCAGATTTATGCAGAATACACGTAACGCTATTTGTCATTTGGAGCACGTCGTCACTCTTTGCCACGCCCAGCCATCTAAACTACTCCGTCATTGCCGGGGGCGCGCTTTGATTGGAGGAGTCTAGGATTTTGTTACAGAGTAGCAAAAAAAAAACGATAAAAAAAAAAAAAAACCGGGTCACGGGAGTTTCAGGTTGGTCCATGCCTTAAATACGAATGTTATATAAATAGATGTCAGTATTCGGGTGTTAATACGACTTTAAGCCACAGCTACAGTGTTGTTCAAAATGTATTTAGAACTCCAAGCTGCATGACCAAGGAAAGTTCTAGGTAATGTCTCTGTAGGATTGCTGTCTAACTAGCAGTACAAGTTGTGCGCTAGCTCGGGAGTGTCTGGTAAAGACTAACTGTCTTTAATGTAATGTCTTTACAATACTTAAATAACTCCAGACAACTTGCAGGTAGTCCATGATACACTTTTGAAGGATTTACTTCCTAGTTGTGGACGTCAGCTAATTTTAACCAGATCAAACTGCAGCACTTCTTAGTAGTGTTACATAACGCCTTAATGTTAAAACCCCAAAATGGTCATCTACTAGTTGTGATCAGATTAAAATCTGACTTCTACACAGGTTTGATCTGCTGCCATAAAGACATCTAGGTGAAAGGTGAATTCATCTACCTTCTGCAGGGAAGGGATTGGAAAATGCCTTAGTACTAATACACATACTTTAGTACTTTAGTATAAGGCGTGTTTATACTTTACTTAACTGTTATTGGGATTTAATGCTTTTACAAAGTACATTTACAAGAAAAAAACAACTTGAATCTCAAGCACTATTCCTGATGAGTAAATCAGTCAAGAACCTCAACAAGCCTTCACTCTGACTTCCTGTTTCAAAAGTAAATGTGTCGACATAGTAGAGAATCAATTCATGGCTCTTGAGCAGATTTAAGGGGACTTTACGACGCTTCTGAGAAAGACACTTCCGTCATTTCCGCCTTGGAATCCAGACATGATCAAACCGTATACACTGGACGCCGTATTGGATGCTCAAGACTCACATGTGTTCCTACTGAACGAGGAAGAACCGCCAACATATAAAACAAAAATGTCTGTTACGCATAGATTACTAAACTGTCTTACTGTTAACAATATTAGACAACGATTCTACTCAGAAAAGACGTATGTAGAGGAATACTCACCAGGAAAAATCCTAGCATTCTTCTCAAATATTAAAACGAAGGACCTAGTATACTATTGCTGCTTGGAATGTTGTGAATTTTTTTTATAATAGTTCTAATACTGTAGGAATTTATGGAATATCCTGTTTTACCTACCTTGATCTTGCCATGAAAATAGTCATTGGTGCTGACATGGTGTTAAAAGAACGATAAACAAATGAAATCCATCTGCATGTTGTATGAGCTGAAAGCAGGATTTGTTTTTGTGACGTTGAAGAAACCATACGTCACACATTCTACACGCCAAAGAAATGTTTTCTACTTTGTGTTTTTGTTGCTCTCACTTTCTTGTTCGTGTCGCTGATGTAGTCACCAGGAAGGAGAACGGGACCGGAGGATACAGCACATACGAGATTGGATGGTGTCCACTGATCATGTCGACGAACCAAGAGCCGCCTGTCAGTGCAAAACTTTTTCACCTCATCTTCCTCTCCACCTTTTGGGGCATGCAAATATGGGTCACCTTCATCTCTGGTGAGAGTCTGTTTCTGTGAACATCAGATCAGATATAATGCACATTCCTTACTGTCTGTAAGTTTGTGTGAGAAACATCCAGTATGTCTGTTCAGGCAAGCTGGTCAGTGTAACTGGTGGTTAAATTGTTATTTTAAATGATTGTGTTGTTTAAGGATTCATCATGGACAGCCATCTAAACAGACACACATACGGCTTTATTCAGAGTCGACTCTTCCCTTTCTATCTGCACGTTGGCTCGGCCTGTGCTTTCTTCAACCTGGCTATTTTCGCCATGTACCATCCCAGTGACTTGCTGGATGATAAAGAGGCCTTTCAGGTATGTAACACAGGTTACATAGAAACCTTGCTCAAGCACAAAGCGTTGCTCAGAATTTGCTTTTATACTGAATTTTAACATTATTTTTAATACTTAGGCCTGTCGTTATATTATGATCATCTTTGTGACTGTGCATTTTAGTAATTTCCTGGCTTTTTTTTTTAGACAATGGTGGTGGCTGGTTTCTATTTTGGCCCGACTTTGAGTTGTAAACAAACGTAGTGTCTGAGAATAAGATTCTTCCAACAAGTTAGTTTAAGCGCAGAATACACATTCAGTGCAGATGTACAGTGATACACGTTTTTTATTTTTTTTATTTTTTTTTTTTTTATCATTTAATTTTAAGTTGTTCCACAGTAATTTAAAGGAAGAATGAACATTGTATGTCGTGACTGGTCTAATTAAGATAACCGATCGACCAAATCCAGTGTACATAATCTGTACAACAGTGTCTCCATGGTTATTTTGAAACTTAGGCTGCATCCACATTAATAGATAGAGCTGAAAACTGCCTTTTCGTTTTACACTCTCCACCTACACTGGCGTTTTCAAATGTTTTCCAAAAATATCTCGTCCACTCTGAAACGGATGAAAACGCTTGCGTCCCTGTACTGTGCATGCGTAAAAAATGTAAGAAGCTTAAGAAGCATCATTTCCGTCAGGTGTTTTTTTAATCCTCTTATTATGTTATGGGTCACTTTGACTCATTGCCACATTGAGATGTCTGAAATACTGGTTAATCTCTCTTTTTCTCTTCGAAATTTTTGGACTTATTTAGGGTCTTGAACTTATATGCAAATATTTCTTCTTATGGCTTGTCTCGGGCAAGTTTCTGATATTTTATGTCAGTGTTGTATCAAAGGCCTGAGCGTTCTGATATTATACAGAAAGGTGACAAATTCAAGGAATAACCAACATACAGTGTCTTGCTAAGGTTTTAGGCCATCACATGCCCCAGAACAGCACCATTGATTCCAGCCACCTCTGAAACTATACCAAAGAGATGAATACCATCTCTTCTTAGGGTTAGATATTCCCTCAGTTGCTGTTTTTGGTTGTAGAGAGCGTTGTCTCCCATAGGTATTAAGTTGGGTTGAGATCTGGTGCCTGAGAAAGCCATCGCATCATACTTATTTCCATCATTTTCATACTCCATGAGGCCTTGTGCCCTGTGATGTGGAAGAAACCACTCCCATCATGTTTTATCATAGAATAAAGTTGAACAGTCAGAATAACCTTGTACTGTATTTGCAGTGACCCTTCCCACTACAGGAATAAGTGATCCCTAAACCATACCAGCAAAATGCCCCATAATCAAGCCACCATTTTTCCCCCCTTGACATTGTCACCTGTCTGTAGATGAAATATGATGCTTATTGAAATATTTGTACAACATGTCAGGTTAACATATTTTCCTCTTCCCATCCCTCTGTCTGTGTCATGCTTCATCTCTGGACAGATCTTTGTTTTCTTTGTGTGTGTGACTGTGGCAGCCGTGAATGCCCAGTGGTTCGGCCAGTTGACCTCCGAGATCATGGCGGACATGCATATGATTGAGCAGGCTTGCGGGCTGGGCCAGGACATTGGGCTCTCATCCAATCGTGAAGCCTATTCTAAACTGTGCGACAAAGACCCCAAGTACAAGCAGCTGAGCAACCGTCTGTGGCTTTACCACCTCCTCTCATCCCTCTGTAACCTCTGCTGTATTGTGTGCAATGGCTATAGCCTTTATTACCTGGCAGAGAACCTTACTACCCTTTGATTTTCAGTCAGATTCACACACTTAATATGTCTATATGTTGAAAATGTAGTTCTTAGACTTTCTTTGCGCTTTCCTTACCTCTTTGTATTGTTTGTTTTGGTATAGTAGTATCTAGTGTAGCACAAGTTATTATAGCACTTGCACATAACTTATGCATACGATTTATGGTGATAGTTTGGAAGTAGGGGTAGCCAAAATTCAACAACTCATGATTAATGCTGGTATAACAATATTTATGTTTAAATATCAACAACAACAAAAAATACTTCCACCACAGAGCTACATCTATTCAAAAATCAGTGTCCACAAAAATAAATTGTTTAACACAGAAACGTAAAGGAATATAGATAACATAAATTGTTTAAAGATCAAATCAGCTACTTGTTATTGTGATTATTAATTAAGTAGGTCAGGGTTATAAAAGACAGGGGTGGACAAATGACTATCCAGGTGGCTTGGGACAAGAATACTTTGAGTACAAATAAGCAGAAAATGCAGGCAACCATTATATGGGACTGGGCAAGCTCATTAGAACTAAGCACATTTGCCTGAAAGTACTGACAATATCCACAATATCTCAGATATTTATATGGTGATGTAATTTATAAAGATATATTGCATTGTCATATCACCAGTTACTATTCAGAAGGCGTACACTACAAAAAAAATGACATCTTAGCAAGTTAAATGATCTTGAATATAGTTAAACCGATTTAGCATTTCCTCTAAAAAGATTACAAGAAACCAAATATAAGAGATTTAAATTTGTATTCATTTCAAGATTTAAATGGTCTTGTTCTATTGGTGGATAATGTTGCTACTTTTAAAATTATCCACCAATAGAATAAGAACATTTAAAGCTTAAAAATAGTAAATACACTCACCATCCACTTTATTAGGAACACCTGCACATTCATGCTGTTATCTAATCAGCCAATCAAATGGCAGCAGCGCAACACATAAAATCGTGCAGATACAGGTCAAGAGCTTCGGTTAATGTTCACACCAAACATCAGAAAGAATGAGGAAAAAGTGTGATCTCTGTGACTTTGATTGTGGCATGGATGTTGTGTGTGAAAATCCCAAGACATCAGCAGTTTCTGAAATACTCATACCAGCATGGCTGACACCAACAACCATGCCACGGTCGGTTAAAGTCACAGAGAGCACACTTTTTTCCACCATTCTGATGTTTGATGTGAACATTAACTGAAGCTCTTGACCTGTATCTGCATGATTGTATACATTGTGTTGCGCCCACATTATTGACTGATTGGATAAATCACTGCATAAATCAGCAGGTGTACAGGTGTTCCTTTTAAAGTGACCAGTAAGTGTATGTCTAGAAATAGGCTTAATATTCTTATATCTGGTTTACTGTAATCTTATAAAAGGAAATGGTAGATACATTTAACTTTATTCTAAATATTTTCACTTTCTAATATCAGTTTTTGCAGTGTATTTAGGAATTTCAGGATCATCTTGACATCATTCATTTTGATGATGAATGTAGTCCACTGAAATGAACAAAGGAGAATCCAGGCACTCCTATGGGCTGACCTAGCAATCATTTCTAATACTCTTGCAACTGTTTTTGTATGTTCTATTGGTGGCAGCATATAGTTGCTAGTTCTATGTGATGCATATTACATTCTGTTTTGTTACATCATAACAGTAATTTTACCCTGAAGCTGGTATTCCAGGGTTGCAGGCAGTACTAATTTACCTGTAGTGTGCAGCTGAATTTATGAGTTCTTTTCTCACATTAAAAAAAAAATGTTGGCATGTCTCCTGAAATGCACAAATTGCAATACGTTGCCTTTCCCAGCTCTGCCACTTTATCAATCAAGTCAATCAAGGTTGTGCAGGCTATACTACTTCACGGCCATTAACTGATCTGTGCACACCTGAAAGAGCAATACCACTACCAATGTAGCCGTTTTTCTCCATGTCTCCCTGTAGTATCTTTTATCAAGTATTTGTGTGGGTGCAATGACAATGTAGTGGTGCCTCAACTAGGCTTTAAGAGGTATTTAGACTAGATTGTGGAATTAAAAAAATGTACTACAATAATTATGCTGGTGATGCTTTAAATCTGTCCCTGCAGCTAAGGGGTTTCTGTTTAATGAATGCAAATGAGCCAGCAGCAAATTTAAAATCTTTCTTAGTTACCTGATGCTATATTTCATGCCATATCTTTGGATAGAAAGGATTCAATTATAGCAGTGAAGCTTAGAATTCATTCTTATCTGTCCTTATGAGCTGTATTCAGTAGAGTGGGGTATTTACAGTGGTGCTGGATTATTATGTGATGTTAAAAGGTAAACGATGATTCCTTTTTTATTTGTTTAAAAAGGGTCAATATACTCCAGGTATTTATGAATTATATTGTAGTATTGACAAGTTGTTACTTTGTGTTACATTTTTAAATAAAAGGCTGATACTAAACAATTAACTCTGATTACAACTCTTACTTGGAACACCAAAAAAAAAAAGAGAAAAACATCTTTTTTTTTTAAATGCTGTGGTATAAATTGTGAACCACGGGGTGCCATGGGATGTTGGACTATTCTGATGAGATGTCACTAATTCTTGAGGAAGAGTAGGAAGCAGCATGGGTACTGAAGAGTGTTACTCCACCTACTATTACTAAGGTACGGAGCCCCCTGGTGTCAAGTAAGGGGGGAAAAAAACAAACAAACAAAAAAACAGCCATGTGTAATCTGTGTTCTCAAATCCGTATATCGCGCGCACTTCCTTCTTCACTTCTTTCTACAGAGAGCAAGAGACCATAGAACGTTTCGACGACGTTCATCATCATTACAAATCTGAGAGCATAGATTACACATGGCTGCTCTTTTTTATTCTTACTTGACACAAGGGGCGCCATATAATCTTGCTTTTGCTAAATAAAAAAAAAAAAAAAAAAAAAAAGCGAGAGAGAACTCTAGAAATCTCTAGCAGATATTTGTATGTAACAAATCAAACGTTTACAATCGGGTTTATCAGGGCAGAGCTTCATGGCCACACTAACTTGCACTGTTTTATGAACGATTCTCGCCCCAGCCAATATGGCGGGCGCGCTGACGCATGAAAGCAGTAATGCGGAAACTGTGCGGTGGGCAGGCAACAACCTTCTGGAGAAGCCGTTTCCAGGTGAGCTAGACCGCTTAACATGTATAGTGCGCACAAGGAGTTGTGTAATTTAGCTATGGTTATATTATGGTAAAATAGCCGACTGTAATTTCATGCTGTTATCTAGCCCTTGGTTGTTTGTGTTGATGTCGAATCTGCGGTTCGGTTAATCATGGTCTAATTACCGCAGTAGCTTTTGTTTACTAGGGTAAGTGTTTTTAGCTCATCTAGATTACATGGATTTTAATTTGATTCAGGCAGCTAAAGAGGAATACTGAACGCTAAATTGTTATGGTACGATATGGCTAGAATTAAGAATAAAAACCGGAAACAGTGACACGGAAACACTGGGTATATTTCCATGGCATGACATATAAAACTTGGAGGAGGAGTGCCGTGTGCTGTACCGATTCAGAGCCGAGTCACCAGACCGTATGAGATTTATATGTACGTCAGAGTAAACACAAAGATTAGTGGTTTTGACTGGGATGTATTTGGCTATGAGCTCAGAACCAGTGGACACTGAATTTAATTAATCACACTATGACCAAAGGTATGTGGACACCTGACCATTACACCCACACAGAGGCAAGAAAAAGTATGTGAACCTTTTGGAATTTCATGGTTTTCTGAGTAAATTTGTCATAAAATGTGATCTGATCTTCATCTAAGTCAAGGGTATTGACAAATATAATGTGCCTAAAATAATAA
>JANDJT010000148.1:11106481-11122163 GCA_024331685.1 Stegophilus panzeri
CAGACTCAGAAGGGAACCCATCCTCATCTGGGTAACAACAGGTAGTGTGAAAAAGTTCATTATGGATTTATATGAAGATATGTGAAGATATATGAAGTAATGTAATGATTCAGTACTTCTCAATGATGCAGTACCTCACAGTGATTCAGTAACTTATTGATTCAGTACCTCACAATGATTTAGTACTTTACTGATTCAGTACCTCACAGTAATGTAGTGATTCAGTACTTCTCAATGATTCAGTACCTAGGTGATTCAGTACCACACAGTGATTCAGCACCTTAATGATTCAGTACCTCACAGTGATTTAATGATTTTTGCGTGTGCCTGATCAATATTAGGGCGGAGCTGATCATTTCTCTTAGTGCTTCTGGAGACAGTAAGAACCAGTCAGAGAACACTACACTCATGACATCGTCCTACAAGGATATAGCTCCACCCACATTTTTTGGCATGTCCTTTCATGGTTGTGTTTAAAATCACACAATAAACTCCACCCAAAAGCAGTGTTGTAGACACCGAGAGTCGTATTCAGCGTTCAGAAAGTCACCGAGAGTCGTATTCAGAGTTGGGTTACGCAGCTGCTTAAGTGGATTTTTCTGAGCTCCAGGTTCAGATGATTAAAAACACCTGTGTGTAGTTCACACCTCAGAGGTTGTCAGATTTTTCTTGTGTAAAAGTGTCTGAGACGGAGTTTTACAACAGCATGTTTAAACCTTCAAACCCAAAATGTCAGGAACAGAAAGAAGGAAACTTGGAAAATATAGTCAACATTAACGATATTTACAAATTAATGTTCAAATAAACATCGAACAGTAGTTACAGTTAACTAATACATGTACTGAAAATACACTTTAAGGCCAAAAGTATGTGGACACCAGGCAATCACACCCATATGATCTTGTTGGACGTCTCATTCCAAAGCCCTGGGCATTGATATAGAGTCACCCTCCTCTTTGTGGCTACAATGAGCTCCATTCTTCTGGGAAGGCTTTCCACTAGATTTGGGGCGTGGCTGTGGGGATGTGTGTTCATTCAGCTACAAGAGCGTTAGTGAGGTTGAGGTCAGGCGCTGATGTTGATGTGAGGAGACTCCAGTTCCAGTTCATCCCAAAGGTGTTCAGTGGGGTTTAGGCCAGGGCTCTGTGCAGGACACTCGAGATCTTCCACTCAAACTCCTCAACCCTTTGCATCTGTGTCTGCTGTAGCATTAACATTCCCCTTCACTGAAACAGCACCAGAACATTATCCCTCCTCCATTCCAGAGTCCAGTGATCCCAGGCTTATGCTGCTGCCCAGCTATGAAATCTATTTCATGAAGCTCCTGAAGCACAGTTCTTATGCTGATGTTGCTTCCAAATGGAGTTCGGAGCTCTGTAGTGAGTGGAGGAACAGAGGATGGGTGATTTTTATGTTCTACACACTTCAGCATGTTTGTGTGGTCTACTGCTTCTAGACTCTTCCATTTCACAATAACAGCAGATGACCAGGGCAGATCTGACTGGTGGTAAAGGGGCATCCTGTGACAGAGTCACGTTTAAAATCACGAGATCTTCAGTACGACCCATTCTACTGCCAGCATATGTCTATGGAGACTGCATGGCTACAAGCTGGATTTAACTCACCTGTGAGCAATGGGTGTGGCTTAGACACCTGGACACATACCTATGGCCATATAGTGGACATTAAAACTGAGCATGAGGAAAGAACTGATGATAGTCACATGATAATATAACTATATCAGTTCCACTCAGCCTGTAAAACACACTGCACACTGAACACCTGAGTGTTATATACACACACACCTCGTAGAAACTCAAACCACCTCTGTGTGTTTCATTTTAGTTTTTATTCGTGTCAACGACTGAATATAAAAAATTATTTTTATTCTTTGAAACACACACACACACACACACACACACACACACACACACACACACAGGACTAGTGTATTTGTTTAATTCCCACACTGTCTGATTATGAGTTAAATATGTCCAAAAAACACACAGGGGGAAAAAAAAGACAGGATATAAAAGCATAAGCATCAACACACACACACACACACACACACACACACACACACAGTTCAACCAATGAAAATGCAGTGTGTAACAGTTTAACCAATCAGAGGAGAGATGAAATCAGATGAAAGCTCATTATGTAGTGGTCCTTAAAACATGCTGATTTTGTCAAAGCCAATCAAGAGCTCCACATCAATATAATGACAGAGATCTCCTGACTGATTCATTACAGCAGTGAGAGTCAGGGGAGAACCTGTTCTGGACTGAACCAATCAGACAGCTTGTTATTGACTGGTCCCAAGAGAAGAGATCATTATACACAGAACCAATCAGTTTGTTATGTGCTAAACTAATGAGAGCAGAGTATGCTAGGCGTGTGTCTCAGTGGGCGGGGCAATCATGTACACACTGGAACTGCTGGGTTTCTGGTTCCCATGGCAACGAGGATTAGACTGAGCCTGGCACAATTTCTGCATCAGAAATCGCTTATCTCTCCCTTCCTATAGAAAGAGAGAGAGAGAGAGAGAAGAGAGAGAGATAGAGAGAGTGAGGGAGAGAGAGAGAGAGAGAGAGAGATAGAGGGGGAGAGAGAGAGAGAGAGAGAGAGAGAGAGGGGGGGAGAGAGAGAGAGAGCGAGTGCGAGTGACACATTTACATTTCTACTAGACATTAAAAACTGTTCAAACTAAATGCGTGTGAGGTGAGTGCTTCCTGTTTTGAGGAGCTTCCTGTTTTGATGAGTATTCCATGATGCACTATTAAAAGCAGCTGTGATCCAATAGAGGTGTTGCAATATTTCCATCTTCTCTCCATCAGGTATCATTTTGAAGGTCCATGTGGCAGCACTCTGCCTCCTGCCCTGGCACCCCATGAGAGCGAGGGTGTCTGAGGACATCCTCCTGAACACATCAACTTTGTGTTGTTGATCGTGCTCTTTTACATCCCATCCCTGTACTTGTGTTCTGTTTGATGTGAAGGCAAATCTGATGAATAAATTACGTCTGTCTTTTATACCTCTTGTTTGTTTAAAAAAAAAAATTCCTATTACAGCTGCAGCAATCTATTAATACCACTGTCCAAAAAATCTTCTTATTAATTAGTTGGCTTGAAAACGCTTGCACCCCTCAGCTAAGTCACTTAATTGCAAACAGTTTAGAATTTTTGGTTGAGTGTGAAAACCGTTTCCAAACTGTGAAGACCGAATTCTGTGTGCACTTCAAGTGAACTCTTGTCTGAAAGTACAGCTTCCAGTATTTAATAGCAATTCGTTTAACATGGGTCACTGGGTTCCTCACGATGACCTCACTTTTGTTGTGTAAGCTTGCACTCAAGTATCGCTCTAAACACTCGCTAAACAATCACAAAACACACACACATCTCTTGGCAATAACATTTATAAGAATGTCTCATATTTGGCAACACTTGTGTGCACAACATATGATATATTTGGTGAATTCATACCACAGTTTTCATGGGAGGCTTGATTACCAGACTTGAGAAAATTGATCACGTACACTGGTCAGCCATAACATTAAAACCACCTGCCTAATATTGTGTAGGTCCCCCCTCGTGTCACCAAAACAGCTCTGACTCACTGAGTGTCAAAGTAGCATCCACGTGAAAGCCAGGACCCAAGGTTTCCCAGCAGAACATTGCCCAGAGCAACACACTGTCTCCGCCAGCTTGCCTTCTTCCCATAGTGCATCCTGGTGCCATCTCTTCCCCAAGTAAGCGACACACACACACACCAGCCATCTACATGATGTAAAATAAAACGTGAATCTTCAGACCAGGCCACCTTCTTCCATTGCTCCATGGTCCAGTTCTGATGCTCACGTGCCCATTGTAGGTGATTGCGGTGGTGGACAGGGGTCAGCATGGGCACTCTGACCGGTCTGCAGCTCTGACTCAGTCGTCAATTTCTGACGCCGTCATCCATCATGATTTGGTCCTTGTCAAAATCACTCAGATCTTTACGCTTGCCCATTTTTCCTGCTTCCAACACATCAACTTCGAGAACTGACTGTTCACTTCCTGCCTAATATATCCCACCGCTTTATAGGTGCCACTGTAACAACATAATCAATGTTATGGCTGATCGATGTACACAGTACAAGAGGTAAAACATGCTAAATATGTAAAACATTGTGTTTCTAGATATGTACAGTAATAATTTAATTTCAAAGAAACCTTAGAAACTGAACCGCAAAATGCCCATACAACGGATCTGTCTAGTTTAGTTTCAGGCTTCTATTTACATTTCTGTGGGATAGAAATTTACTTGCCCTGTGATGGACTGATATTGTGGATCGACCCTGACCAGGATAAATCTGTTACTGAAGATGAGTGGGTGGGTGAGTGGAAATGAGCTCCAGCTCTATTGGGTGAACTGTTTAGCTTTGTCTCTTTCCCCTAAAATACATCTAATACATAGTTTCACAGAGGAGATCCCAGAAACCGAAAGGCTTGCCAGTGTTTTCAGTGCAGCTGCCATTTGTGCTACTGGCAACAGAGTAGTAGTATCTTTTAATATAATAAAACACATGCCTGCTTTTCAGGTAGTGTGGTTTTAGTTTAGGAAATACAAGGGGGGGGAAAAGGATCTTGGCTGATGAAACTTGCACTGAATTAGGTTTTTTAGCTGTCACAATTACCAACTTACACTTGTGCACATGGACCTTATTTACTTTCAAGCTGATTTTTCCTGAAATTTCTGGATAGTAGTAATGCTTGCATTTGTTTTTGTTTTTTTTTGTTTGTTTGTCCCGGCCCCCCCCCCCCCCCCCCCCCCTGTTGATTTTAACTATTAGCAAAGTGTATGTCACGACTCTCTCTTCTGCATCTGTATTGGAACACATTTGTTCAAGTAAAACTGTAGTCTAATGCAAAATTAAGGCTTGCAATTAAATAAGACAACGTTGGGTGTTATGTCTCTACAACAGAATCGTTTGAATAATGTCAGTATTCATTTGTTTCTCACAAACGAATCCCAAGCTACCATTTATTTCTGAGCAGTCACTGAATAGTCTAATGTAATAAGGTTGTTTCTTTACAGTTTGTTAAAACGAGGTATTGCATTGCATGTAATGATTACGCTACTATCACCTAACTCTATTATGTAATGATTGAACTGACATTGTTCTGCACCTTTCACACTGAGTGAAACACAATTTCTGAGAGAGATCTGCTTGATGTCAAGGGCATATCTTTCTTTTTTTTTTTTCTTTTCTTTCCTTTGTTTTTGTTTACCAAATAATTTAACGAGTTGTAGTTTCATGTTTGTCTTAATAATAAGACACTAATGTGTCAAAGCTCAATAATGTGAAGAGGTTTATTTCCATACCTGAGACTTACAGTGCCTTGGAAAAGTATTCAATCCCCTTCAAAGTCTCAGATTCGTCTGGATTACAAATGATACTTGCACAGATTGTTCTTATATACAGTAGCCAATATTTATTTTTTTTATTGCAATCCAATGTCATAGTCAAAAAACATTTTTCAATTTAATCAGCAGATCTTTACAAAAAATTAAAAACAGAAAAAATGCTGCTTGTGTAAGTATTCAACCCCTTCAGACTATTACTGGGTAGAGCCACCTTTCTGTGTCACAGTGCCACCGATTCTCAACTGGATTTAGAGCTGGACTTGGACTCGGCCACTGTAAAACATTCACATTTCTTTGGCCTTGTGTTTGGGACTATTCTCCTGCTGAAAAGTGAAGTTCCTCCCAAGCTTTATTTATTTATTAGCAGACTGAAGCAGGTTCTTTTGTAATACTCCCCTGTATTTTGCTCCATATATATTCTCCCTTCACTTTTGTCAAGAAATCCAGGTTCTAAGGATGACAAGTGCCATGCATGATGCTACCAACAGCATATTTCACTTCTTCACTGTAGATTCAGCAGTGCTTTCTGGGCTGTCCAACCTCTTAGATATAAGTTTACACCTTATTCTTAAGTTAGGAAATTCTATGACCGTATCTTTAACTTCCTTAGAATGCTCCTTAGCCTTCATTTTCACTCCTTCTTTTCAGACTGACGGTCTCTTCACTGACAGTTTTACTGAGGTGGTTCAGAAAATGGGAGCTGTTTTAATATTTATATAACAGGTGAAGACCAATTGTGTCCTCATTAAGACAGTATCTTTAATCTGTATTTTCGAGAATGTGGCGGGGATGAATACTTATGCAAGTATCATTCTTGAGTTGTACAATTTTCTTCCAATAATTTATTTGGAGAACATGAGTTTGCAATAAAAAATACTGACAGGAAAAATGTGTATTTATCATTTGTTATTAGGCAGGGGATTGAGTACTTTTCCAAGCCAGTGTATAGCATAGTGTGGAAATAGGATGTGTGTTTGAGAGAGCATGGGGTCACCTTGATTTTTGTCTGGTCTGAATTCCATGATCTAGGTGAAATGCCCACCTCCTCCTCCTCCTCCTCCTCCTCCTCCTCTCTTCATGGTGAACTGTCACAGTTTATAGAGAGACACAGGTGAAAGGCATTATTGTGTTGGACACTGAGTGGTGTTGCGGTGAGTGGAGCTCTTACCAGTGTGCAAGCAAACTGAATGGGTTATGACACATTTCTGTGTGTGTATAAGTGTTTAGTGCTTTAAATATATAAGATGAATTTTGTTGTATTTAGAACCAGCAAAATGTATCTGCACTCTGTATGCTGTCGCCCCCCAATAGTCAAATTCTCCATACATCTACAGTATGTCAGTTTGAGCATCTGAATCATGCTGAAATGCTTAATTCATCCAATTTATTCATCCTGGTCAGAGTTGCATGAGCCAGCTAAAGTTTAACTAGCTTACCCTATAGATTAATTTACTAAGCACCGTTTACCTAATTTACTAATACATAGAAGTCTTTAAGCAAAGAAATAGGAAAGTACAAATCAGTAAAAATATGTACAAATACTAAACAATAAGTATGCAAAATATGTAGGCTTTTTTAAAAGTTGTACACAAATTAAGTATGGACGCAAAGTTTATATGCATACTTGAAAAATAAGTGTGCATACTACAATTTTAAGCATGCATGCCAAAATTTAAATATACATACTTTAAAATCAGGTTGCAAAATAAATATAGTGACTAGCCTGGCCAATATAACTGATTTCTGCCATGTGTGGTTGTGCGTGTGTGTGTGTGTGTGTGTGTTTGTGTCTGTGTGTCTGGTCTCCTGGTGACACCGTGTCTCATTAGCTTCTGTGGCGATGAGCGAGGTGTTTTGCAGAGAAGACTCTCTCTGCTCCAAAAATAACACCATTTCCTGTCCATTAAACCGCGATTTCACACCAATCTGAGCTTAATGGCACACATGCGCACACAATGTGAATCTCTAATGACACACAAAGCCTCAAATCCATCCCGGAACACAACACCAGTCTTACACACACACTCTTCCATTAAATGTCGATTTCACACCAATCTGAGCACCACCTCAGCCTGGGCTTGCTGGAGGAGAGAGGCAGGAGGGGGAGGAGCCCATGATGCTGATTGGAATCAGACTGTTTCCTGAACACTGCTTTCCTCCTGATGCGAATATTCGGAAATGATCCCGACTGTGTATGTACATAGCACATCGAGGAAGAGTAGCAACATAAGCCACCTGTTCTCCTTCCAGATGTGTTTCATGAAAGTCTGTCTCTTCAGAATGAATGATTCTTGTTCAATAGTCACTTTCTCTATGAAGGATGATGTACAGTGGTGCTTGAAAGTTTGAAAGATATGCAACATGACATTTTCCTCAATAGGTAAATGCCCAAGTGTAATATTTTGTCTTATTTGTTAAATTGGGTTCTCTTTGTCTACTTACTGTATTCTCCTTTCATTTTCCACAAAGGCCTGTGCAAATGTTATCACTGACTGGTACAACAGGATAAGTAAGTAAATTTGATTTATATAGCACATTTAAACACAGCAAAGCTGACCACAGTGCTGAACAGGGTAAGAAAAACTTAAATAGAAAACAGAATAAAACCAGACAGACAATAGACAATAGTAAAAATTAGACTAAAATGCCTGGGAGAGAGAGATATATTTTCAGCCTCTTTTAAAAAAATTATAATTGAGGGTGAAAGGCGGATGTCCAGTGGCAATTGATTCCATAAACGAAGGGCAGCGACTGAAAAAGCTCTATCCCCCTTAGTTTTTAAACGGGATCGAGGGACATACAAAAGAAACCTATCAGAAGATCTTAAAAATCTGCTATATGAATGTGGTGTAAGATGTTTGAGATAAGAAGGAGCTTGATTATTAAGAGTTTTAAAGACAAACAACAGAATCTTATACTGGATCCTAAACTGGACCGGGAGCCAATGGAGCGATGCTAAAATTGGGGTGATGATCATATTTCTTTGCCTTGATCAACAGCCTTGCAGCTGCATTCTGAACCATCTGGAGACGAGCAAGAGATGACAGAGGAAGACCCAAGTACAATGAATTACAATAATCTAACAACGCTGTGATAAATAGCATGAATAACCTTCTCCAAATCTTGGAAAGACAAAAATATTTTAATTTTAGAAATAATCCATAATTGATTAAAAAAACAAAAAAAAAAACGACCAAATTTATTTGCTTGGTTAAGCAGTCCAGGATGATACCAAGGTTCCTAACCTGGGAAGAAATTGAGGGGAAGTGATTAATGAGACCATCTCTCAATCTCGGGGGACCAAAAACAATTATTTTGGTTTTGTCTTCATTAAGTTGGAGAAAGTTCTTTGTTAACCATTTTTTATTATCGTCGAGACAGTCCAACAATGGTTTATGTCTCACTTCTTATCTCGCCTTTTCTCTCTCTCACGCTCGTGACAAGAATGCCGAATTCATACATTTTACACGTGCCTTTTTCACCGTTCCGACCCAAAGGGACAACGATCTGGCCAGGTCTAAAGGCCAGTTGTCTTTTTCCGATTTCTAGTCTTGCAAAACCAACCATATACAGGACAATATAGCATTACAGCATTACAATAAAGCCTTACAGCCCCAGGGTCCCTGGTTTGATACTGAGCTGCATGGGTTTCCTCTGGGATCACCAGTGTCCTCCATCTATCCAAAAATATGCAGGTAGGCAGATTGGCTAAGCTAAATTGGTGAAAGAGTGTTTGGATGTGTGTGTGTGCATGTTGCCTGTGATGGACTGGTGTCATATTCAGGGTGAAGTTATGCGTAAATTTATGTGTAAATTGTTTGTATGAGCGTTTCCACAAAAAGGTTTCGTATTCATGACAATCCCATAAATTCAGAAAAAAACTTTTGTATCCTGCTCCTGAGTGTGTGTAAATTTAGGCATAAGAAGACTAACTAATGTAACCCTTGATTAACTGGCTTTGAGTCTTACAATTTGCAGTGAGTTACTGCATCGGTCTAGAAATTCAAAGCGCTTATTTCAAATACACATCACTGGAAACTGATGTGGTCTTCTGCTGTTGTAGCCCATCCACCTCAAAGCTTGATGTGTTGTGCATTCTGAGATGCTTTTCTGCTTGCCATGGTTGTAAAAGTGATTATTTGAGTTATTAAACTCACCATCCAACTAAATTAGGAAGATTTGAACATTAACTGAAGCTCTTGACTCCATGATCTGCATGATTTTATGCATTGTGCTGCTTCCACATGATTGGCTGGTTGGAGAACTGCATAAATGAGCAGGTAGGTGTTCCTAATAAAGTGACCAGTGAGTGTATACAGCTTTGTGTGCCACGTATGTGAGTGTGTGTAGTTATCCGTCTTCTCAAGCCTTCTGTATAGATTAAGAGATTTCAAAAAAAAAAAAAAAAAGAAGAAGAAGAAGAAGCTTTGCTTAGAGACTCAATCTCAGGGCCATGCAGGGATTATTGCATCTATTTGTGATTAGAAGCCAAAACCCAATTTGACTCATACACACACATGCATGCCTCAAGCTGTGCACAAACAGATCAGAACAGAAGCCTCTTGGTTCATACTTGCAGTCTGCAATTTATCTACACATAAAACATGCAGTAGATTCTTAACTCTCTCTCTCTCTCTCTCTCTCTCTCTCTCTGTCTCTGTCTCTCTCTCTCTCTCTGTACATTATAGTCTGGTTTAAATTGGTGCTGCGGGCCACAGGTCCGTTTTTCTTCCAGGCCGACAGACCCTCATTTAGGTTAGAATCTAACATTTAGCCAATTAGGCTAATACCCCTCATCAGTTCTGCTTGGCCTGCAGGAAATCCATCCACAGGAGTTAGCATGCAATGCCACTGTGTGTAATGGCTGTCAAATGCAAGTGTTTATTTGATTGTGGTCCTTTTAACTGTTTAGACCAAGTGTCAAGAGAAAGGTTCTCAAACCCAGCACGGAGAATCATGTGTACTACACCTTTTTTTTTTAAGCTTATTCAGCTTAATAATGATCTGTCAGTTGTGTTAGAAGACGAAAACACAAATAAGGGCTAGGAAGCCTCACAAAAAAACCCAGAGTGTTTTTCCCCACCCACATCAGAGCAGTTTGAATCCCAAATCCCGGGGCAGACAAGTTTTTACTTGCCTGTTCGAAGCGCACTGGATCTTGGAATCAAATTAATTTCCAGTTCTTTAGGGATTACACTCTCTTTTTTCCTCACCGCTGCCTATACTTGTGACAGAAGGACTCCTGCAGCATAATGTCTTGTATTGAATTCATTCTCAGCCTGTTGAGTGATCCACTGGGTGCAGGGAATTTACATTCACACTTAGCAGCAATATAAAGTAGCCAATCCACCTAGCAGCAGTTTTTTTTTTTTGTTTAGTTTTTTTTGCGGGGGGTGGAAGGAAATGGTATGAAACCCACAGGGGACCATTGGGAGAACATACACAGAAGCTCCACAGAGACCATAACCCAAAAGCAGAATCGAGCCAAGAACCCTGGAACTGTGAAGCGGCCCAGGGCTTTTATTGCTTATTAATAACTAACTAGTAACTAACTAAAAAATATAACAAATAAAATATAACCGCATGAAAATAAGTCTTGTAATAATACAGAACGATTATCAGAGTGAGATGGGGGAAGGAGATGGGACTGTCAATCACTCCAGATTAGACTAGGTCAGCTGCACTTTTTTTTTTTTTTTTTTTGCTTTTTCCATCTTAACCCCCTCGCTAGCTTTTGCTCAAACCAGCTGGATGATTTTGGGTCATTGGGTCATTCCTATTATCCCATGATGACTGAGTTGATGTCTCACTCGTCCACACCTTGGGTTTTGGTTAACTGATTCCACTGGGCTAATACGTCTCATAAATATTGTAACTTGAGGTGCCTGAGTAAGATGAGGGAACGTTTTTTGAACAGATGGACTTGCTTGGCTCTTGGCAACATTTTTCTCTAACGTGTGTTGCGGATGCTTTTGGCTTCAGCGGTTTGGAGTGGAGGACAGGTCAGAGATAAGCCACAGGCCAGCACTGCATGCTAATGCACCCTATACTCCACTTCAACAGAAATGGAGCAAACATTGCTGCTAATGTGTGTGTGTGTGTGTGTGTGTGTGTGTGTGTGTGTGTGTGTGTGTGTTTTCCTGGATTTTGGTGTATGTTCTGCTTGAATGATGAAGCTGATGCCTTGTGTTTAAGGACATAAACAAATCCAAAGGGAACTAAAATAAAAACCGTCCACATGATGTAAAAGAAATCGTGACCAGGCCACCGTCTTCCATTGCTCCGTGGTCCAGTTCTAATGCTCACATGCCCACTGTAGGTGGGCAGGGGTCAGCAGGAGTCATCTCTGACCGGTCTGCAGCTACACAGCCCCATACACAGCAAGCTGTGATGCACTGTGTGTTCTGACACCTTTCTGTCATAGCCAACGTTAACTGTGCTATTTGTATAGCAATTTGTGCTACAGTAGCTCTTCTGTGGGATCGGACCAGATGGGCTAGCATTCGCTCCCCAATAAGCCTTTGGCACCCATGACCCTGTCACTTGTTCACCGGTTGTCCTTTCTTGGACTAGGTAGGTGGGTACTATACACTGCATACCTGGAACACCCCACAAGACCTGCCGTTTTGGAGATGCTCTGACCCAGTCGTCTAGCCGTCACAATTTAGCCTTGTCAAAGTTGCTTAGATCCTTACGCTTGCCCATTTTTCCTGCTTCTAACACATCAAGTTTGAGAAGTTAATGTTCACTTGCTGCCAAATATATCCCACCCCTTGACAGGTGCCATTGTAATGAGATAATCAGTGTCAATCACTTCACCTGTCAGTGGTTTTAATGTTATGGTTGATCAGTGTACATTCTCTCTCTCTCTCTCTCTCTCTCTCTCTCTCTCTCTCTCTGTAAATTTTTGTCTTCTACTTGAATGATGAAGCTAATGCCTTGTGTGTAAAAGGATAAAAATTCCAAAGGGAACTAAAATAAAAACCTAAGGCTAGTCGCTACATCATTTTGCTCATCTTAAGCTGCTCCACAGAGACCTACTGTATGTGGAGCAGAGCAACGTGTGTGTGTTTGACTGTGTATTAACATGGCTAAAGTGCAGAATTATAAGCCGGATGTTTACAGTAGGGATTAGTTAGACTAAGCTACTATGTGTTAAAATGAAAATCAATACTCAAGGTCTAATGTGGCTCTCAAGTACGGATACAGAAAGCTTCAATTGTGCTCATAAATTTACACACCCCTTGCAGAATCTGCAAAAGGTTAATTGGAAAAAAAAGAGGAATCATTAAAAATCATTTTGTTGTTTATTTAGTTCTGCCCTGAATAAGCTATTTCACATAATAGATGTTTACATATAGTCCACAAGACACAATAATAACTGCATTTACACAAATGAACCAGTTCAAGAGTTTACATACGCTTGATTTTTAATACTGTGTGTCATTACCTGGAGGATCAACGACTGTTTTTATGTTTTGTGATAGTTGTTCATGAGTCCCTAAGGCTAGCCCGTCTGGTCCGATCCCACAGAAGAGCTTCTGTAGCACAAATTGCTGAAAAAGTTCATGCTGGCTATGATAGAAAGGCGTCAGAACACACAGTGCATCACAGCTTACTGCGTATGGGACTGCATAGCTGCAGACCGGTCAGAATGCCCATGCTGACCCCTGTCCACCACCATGTGAGCATCAGAACTAGACCATGGAGCAATGGAAAAAGGTGACCTTGTCTGCTGAATCACAATTTCTATGATCGTGATTTACGATAATTTATGATTTCTTGAACGACATGTGGCTAGCCGGGTGCATGTGCATCACTTACTTTGGGAAGAGATGGCACCAGGATGCACTATGGCAAGAAGGCAAGCCAGCAGAGGCAGTGTGGGAAACCTTGGGTCCTGGCATTCATGTGGATGTTACTTTGACATGTGCCACCTACCTAAACATTGTTATAGACCAAGAACACTACTTCCTGTCAAAGGTATTCCCTAATGGCAGTGGCCTCATTCAGCAGGATAATGCACCCTGCCAAACTGTTCAGGAATGGTTTGAAGAACATGAGAAAGCATTCAAGGTGTTGCCTCTGCCTCCAAATTCCCCAGATCTCAATCCGATCGAGTATCCATGGGAACAAGTCCAATCCATAGAGGCCCCACCTCGCAACTTACAGGTATTAAAGGATCTGCTGCTAATGTCTTGGTGCCAGATACCACAGCACACCTTCAGAGTCTTGTGGAGTCCATGCCTCGATGGGTCAGAGCTGTTTGGTGGCATAAGGAGGACTTACATAAAATTAGGCAGGTGGATTTAAAGTTATGGCTAATCAGCGTATATTCATTCATTTTCATTCATTCATCTTGGTCAGAGTCACAGTTAGGATTACTGTATATAGTGTGAATTAAAATAACAACCATTACACTAAAAATAGAGGTCTTGAGAAAATGTATTTTCAGCACCTGTTGTTCATTTATTAATTTGTTTATTCGTTCATTCATTGATTCATTCATCTTCAGTAAGTCTTTAATCTGGTCAAGTTTGCAGTGACATGATGGAACTCAACAAGTGTCCTTAAAATTCAAAACAATTCAATATTAAGTTGTGAGTAAACAGTGTCTCTTATTTTCTCATTACACAGAAACATCTCAAAATTCCTGCCTGTGGTAATCACACGTATGCTAGTAAAACAGTAGGCAGAGATTATGTTGAAACACACTGGGTCCTTCGTGAATGGGTCCTTCTCAAGCCCTCAATGTCCTTCTGACACGACTAACAGAAACACTCACAGATTAGATACCTAAAATCTCCCATTAGGCTATAGTTTGGGGTGTGTGTGTGTGTGTGTGTGTGTGTGTGTGTGTGTGTGTGTGTGTATGTGTGTGTGTGTGTGTGTGTGTGTGTGTGTGTGTGTGTCCACCATGTTGTAAAGGGCAGGAGCTGTGTGACTCATTTCAGGAGTGGACAGTATCATCCAGCTTCAAAACAGCAAGTGACCCAAGGAAATTGAAAGAATAAAAAGAAAGTTTCTGGGTCAGCTGGCTCTTTTATCTGGCTGATCTTAAATCCCACTGACATTTTAGCGACCTGTGTGTGTATGGAGAGAGAGAGAGAGAGGGAGAGAGAGAGAGAGAGAGAGAGAGAGAGAGTGAGTATTTCTGAATATTTTGGTGATGCAGACTGCAGGACCCCAGTACACGATCTGTAATAAATCCAGTGAGGGGAGCTTTCTCTTTGTGTTACTATGGAAACACCCCATCAGCCATCCAGGAGGAGGGACAGAGCCTCCAAAATGCAAGCTGTCACTTTGTGTTTGTTGGAGTTTGTTTGTGTGTGTGTGGGTGTGTGTGTGTGTGTGTGTGTGTCTCCTTGTCCATTGTTACCATCCAATTATAATGCAAGTAGACTGGTGCATGTAAGGCTGTCTGTTCCCATTCCTCTGCTGTTTTTCTCTCGCACTGCTGACACACACACACACACATGCAGACACACACATTTGTTTTGTTATTGTTGTGAGGAGGACCTTCCACTGACATAATTATTTATGCAGCTAATTAATGCAATACTAGACCACACACACACACACACACACACACACTCTCTCTCTCTCACTCATAAGGATGTCGCAATGACGACACAGTGCCACAGTGATGTCACAATAATAGTATAGTGACACCATATTGATGTTACCGTAACATTACAATAATGTATTAATTATGTTACAGTGACATCACGGTGATATCATGATGATGACAGTTTCTGAAGCCTGTGAACTGTGCTGTGATTGTTTACTGAGATTGGGTTTCTCTCTCTCTCTCTCTCTCTCTCTCACTCTGTGTGTGTGAAACCATGCAAGAATGTGTGCACTGGTGATAAAAGACTGTGAGATTGGGAGCAGGTAGGTAGGTAGATCAATAAAGAGCTAATCTGTGAAAACAGGCTACTGTAGACACAAGGGATCTCTCTCATCCCCTCTCTGTCTCTGTGTCTGTCTCTGTTCCCCCATACCCCCACCCTCCTTACATTTTTTCTCTGCGTTTGTGGGTCCCCTCCTCATTGTGACTGTGTAGGTGCTAGCTGGATAGGTTATTAATTGAAGAAAGAAGGAATAGCCTTAGCCTTCATTCCTTACATGTGTGTGGGGCTTTTATTCTTTGTTCTTTCTTCATCTTGATTTAAGATTAATCGTGCCTACCAACCGTGGCAAACTCTAACTTGGGTATGTTCACTTGATTACTTTCTTTTCAGCCCCCACCAAAATCCCAATATATCCCAATATA
>JANDJT010000148.1:11122337-11134217 GCA_024331685.1 Stegophilus panzeri
AACCAGGCATGGCCCCATATTGCTTCAGGGGCCCAATGTCGGCTCTAATACCACTCATACCAAGAAACACCCCAGGCAATAATTACCCAAAAGCAACCTAATCCAGGCTTGTGTTGGGGGCAGATTTGAAAATTGGTCAGCCACCATAGCTACCCCCTGATGGAAGCTGGCAAGTGATAGATTGACCACCAGTGACAGCCCTAGGCAGCCCTTGACAGCCCCTGAAACCCCTAGGCAACCCTTTATTGCCCTTGACAGCTCTTGAAAGAAGTTGACCACCCTTGACAGCCCAGATGGGCATTAAATGGGCCAGTATAGGGGTTCTACCTGGGCCCTAGGTGGGCTAATATAACTTTTGTAATTTTTTATATTTCATTTTAACTGAGTGTCAGACAATTTCAAATGAATAACTCAAGAAATAATTTAATTAATTCATTCATTTTTAGGTCAAAACCAGTGTCAGATTTTTAAAAAAAGATACATTTAAATTGATAGAATGTCCTCAGCAGACTTAGGCAGCTCTCACAGGCACAGAGCACCCTAGGCAGCTCTAGGCAGCCCTAAGCAGCTTACACAGGCACAGAGCACCCTAGGCAGCTCTAGGCAGCCCTAAGCAGCTTACACATGCACAGAGCACCCTAGGCAGTCGTAGGCAGCTCTAGGTAGCTCTAGACAGCTCTATACAATCCTTTTTTTTACTGCTGCAATTGTGGTGGCGGGGTGTGATTGAACGTCAGCTGGTAGCACGAGTTTCTTGTGTATGTCTGAGAGAGTAACGAACAGCACAGAGATGTGTGTATGGGTGTGTCGTTAAATGGGTCCGCTGAAAAGCGAAAGTAAAAATGGAGAGAAATGGGTAAAAGAGACCTTATTTAGGTGTGCAATGGCATACTTTGTACTTACTTTCTCTAGCATCTGCTTCGTGTTAACATTTTTACCAGACATTGTATCCGACAATTTTTGATGCACACCTTTGGGATGAATTGGGATGCCAACTGTGAACCAGGCCTTCTCACTTCATATCACTGCCGGACCTCACTAATCCTTTTGTGGCTGAAAGATCACAAATCCCCACGGCCATGCTCCAAAATCTAGTAGAAAGCCTTTCCAGAAGAGTGGAGGTTATTATAACAGCAAAGAGGGGACTAAATCTGTGTTAATGCCCATGGTTTTAGAATGGGAACATGTGGATGTGATTGCCAGGTGTCTACATACACTACTGTATATGAGGACACCTTACCATCACACTCCCATGTATTTGTAAAAAAATCCCATTCCAGATTTAGTCCCCCTGCGGTTATAATAAACTCCACTCTTCTGTGAAGGCTTTCCATTAGATTTTGGAGTGTGGCTGTGAGAGTTTGTGTTCATTCAGCTACAAGAGCATTAGAGGTATCAGTCACTGATGTTGGGTGAGGAGGTCTGGGGTGCATTCAGTGCTCCAGTTCATCCCAAATGTATTCAGTGGGGTTGAGGTCAGGGCTGTGTGCAGGACACTCTCGAGTTCTTCCACTCCAAACTCGGCAAACCATGTCTTCATGGAGCTCGTTTTGTGTACAGGGGCATTGTCATGCTGGAACATGTTTAGGCCTCTTCGTTCCAGTGATGGTAAATTATAATGCTACAGCATACAGAGACATGCTTATACTAGAGTGCTTCCAACTTTGCGGAAACAGTTTGGGGAAGAACCACATATGGGTGTGATGGTCAGATGGCCACATAAATTTGGCCATACATTGTGTATTGTGAAATGGAGGCAGTTTTGCAAGCAATCCCTACCGTGACTCTTTAAGCTTTTCCCACAGTGAACATGCAATTACATCATGACCTGACCATAAAAAGTCAGGTTTGATCATTGCAACTGAGAGGTACAGGAAAGTTGATTTTTTTTTACTGTCAAGTTAACTGAAAAACAAAGATTCGTTACTAACTCTTTAGTTTGATGATATTTTAATACACTTTTTGAGACTTGGAGCTTGCTATAAAGGACTGGATGACTGTTGATTATTTTTATGCTACTTAAAAGCTCTTTTCTGGATGAGTAATAGGATTTGAATCACCCCCTTTGGTGGACCTATTAAGGCGAGCCCAGTGAAAAGTAGTGCGACGCATGCGCCTCTTCAATCTCAAAATACCTAATTAAAAAAAACCCATCCACTCAGTCGCTCGTCGATGATAATCAATGTGGAGACAGATGTGCGCGAATAAAAGATGAATGCGATGCGTGATCCAAACCACCTGCTCCTTCACCGGATCGGTGGCGGAGCGCGCGCGGCTCGGGTTCAAACGGCGCTCCAAACGAATGCTGGAATTAAAGCGCTTCATTAAAAGGCCACCTCTCATCATCAGCGCCCATTTCTATTTATAACACCGGGCTGCATCCCGTCCGCGCGGCGGGGAAAATCTCCCCGGTTATTTCTGTCTGTTTCATCTCTTGTCTCACGCACTCACATCAAAACAAATTCAAAACACCACTTGATTTGCCCCATTTTTCATCTCAATTTATGATTATTTTTATTAAGGGTTAAGGTGGGAGCGTTTTTTATGTTTATATTTCTAGCACATGCCGCTGTCAAAACTGATGTCCTTGTTTTGTGTGTGTGTGTGTGGCTGTTTTGGTTCGGGAGACGTGCCTCGCGTCTCAAGCCGAAGTCGCACATGCGCAGTTTGCGCAGAGCGCGGGGACGACACGTAGCCTTGGCAACGTAGAGAGGGGGAGTCCCGGCAACGAGCCGTCAACACTCACCACGTTTAGGGCCCGAGCACGCAGCTCGCGCTCCGGGCGCCCTGTTTCCCCGGAAGACCAGCTCGACAAGGGCGGGAACGAGAAGAAAAGCGGAGGCGGGCTGCTGCCGGGCTCGTGCGCGCGCTCCGGGCTCGCCGGCTTGTGGGTAGGCAGCGGCAGCGCGCGTCGCACGTCAGAGCTTGGCTTTACGCTCGCAGACGTCCTCGAGCTGCGTCGGGGTGCGAATACTGCGGGACTGTCTGTGCAGAGCTTCGTTTTACCTATGCGCACGGATCAGGTGAGGAGGGAGATCGGATGAATGGCCTCGCTATGGAGGAAGTGCCGGTTTCTCGAGTCCACGCGCGGCGCAGAAAGAGGCGCCTGCCCAGGACGCCGCTCGCAGCTATTCCATGCGAGGACGAGTTCGACTGCAAGGAGCTAGAGAGCCTTTTTCAGAAGTACAATCTGAAACTCGAGCAGACCGCAACGCTTAAAGCGCTGGCCGTGCTCATCCTCGCTGCGTCCGCACTCGCGCTGGTCGAGCTGCTGTCCGCTGGCTCGCGCTTCACCGTCTCCAAGGGCTCGCACCCGGTGCACTGCGTCATCTTCACCTCGCTCTTCATCGTCACCAACGTCAAGTACCTGCAGGTGACGCAGCTGCAACAGATCGCCAGGCTCGCGCTGCTCTTCAGCTTCACGTTCGCGCTGCTCTGCTGCCCGTTTCCGCTCGCTCTCGGGCCTGGCACGCAGCAAGGCGCGCACGGCGCACACGGACCCGACGCGGCCGCTACTGCTCCTGAGCAAGGTGTGTGGCAGCTCATGCTCGTCACATTCGTCGCTTACTCCCTGCTGCCGGTGCGGACCCTCTTAGCCGTCGTGTTCGGCGTGTTGGTCGCTGCGTCCCATTTTATCGTGACTGCCACGTCTCTAACTACCCTCAGACCGCGCGTCTGGAGTCCGGTAAGACAGTTCATGTTTTGTTTGTTCTTAGGAAATGTGCTCTACTCTGGTCCTGTATTTTTCAGCACAGCTGATTTTCCTCCTCAAACATACCTGATTTAGACCGTTAATTAACGACCAGGTTTGGTGTTTGTAAGTCACCAAACTGTGTGTGTTGAGTTGCTGCTGGGGCTCCGTGGAGAATTGTGCAGTTCACGTTGCGTAAACCTCGATGTTGTTTACACCGCGTGTCTGCGCTGCACGTGCTTAACGACAAACGCAGGCAGGAGAAACGGGTCGCGCCAGGAGTGAACACAAGTGGACACACTGAAATGCCAAAAGATACCATTATATTATTCAACATTATTCAAAACTGTAAGAGTGTATTTAGCACTGTAGGTAATAACTGAACACTGTACGAATTCGAGGTGCACAATAACGACTGAAATGATATGCAAGAACAGTTTGGTCACCACGGAAATCATGATTGGGCTTATGGATCATGATTAATCATGTTTTCCCAGTATTTAGTCAGTTTAAATGAATAAAAAACATCCTTTTTACACTATACATTATAAGCCCATGTTTACTGTCCACCCAATCAGCCAGTCAGGTGAGACAGGTGAGCTTCAGATAATGTTCACATCAAACACCAGAATCTGAAACAATGTGATCTTTTTGACCCTGTTATTGTTGTTGTTGCCAGACGGTTGGTTTGAGTATTTGAGTATTCACGCACAACAGTCTATAGAGTTTACACAGAATGGAGCACAAAAAACAACCAGAGAGAAGCAGTTCTGCAGGTGCAGAACCTTATTGACGGGAGAGGTCAGAGGAGAATGGCCAGACCGGTTCGAGCTGACAGGAAGGCTGCAGGAACTGAAATGATCACTCTTTATAGCCGTGGTGAGCAGAAAAGCATTTCAAAATGCACAACACGTGGAACCTTGCAGCAGATGTGCTACAACAGTAGAAAACTACATCAGGTTCCATTACTGTCAGCCATGAACAGGAGTCTGAGGCTACAGTAGGCACAGGTTCATCGAAACTGGACCGTTCAAGATTTGAAAAATGTCACTTTGGTCTTTTTTTAGTCTTCAAGTGCCCAGGGGTGGGTTTCTCGAAATGTTCGTAGCACCAACTACTTGGTAACGTCATTCATAAGAACCTTCTTTAATTAACAAGCATTTCCCTAAACTTTTAGAAACTAATATATATATATATATATATATATATATAGTTTTATATATAGTTAAACATATATACTTATATAGTTTGAGCACGATCTGTTGCCCTATACCTGATTAACCAACTTGTCTATGGCTCGGTGGTGTAGTGGGTAATGTCGCCACCTCATAAAGACAGTGTGTTAGGTTTGACTCTCAGCTTGGGTGAATGTCTGTGTGGGGATACATGTCATATTTATTAATCATGTTAGCTGTACAAAACAAATGCAGCAAACTGCATTTAAAACTGTGTTTATATAAATCAATCCCCAAGTTAATTGTAAGAGATGAGTTTATGATTTTGTGTGGAACCGATGTACACATTTCAATCACGTAAATGAACTTTTCAGTGTAGCTTTTGTGCCCCCGTTGGTTGTTGTACTGTACACTGAAAAATAGTTCATTGAATTTACTTAATTCAAATGTGTAAATCTGGTGCACATGAATAAATTGATCTGCATTAATACAGTTAGTTTTTGTACAGCCAGCATGATTTGTTCACGTATATTCATTGCCCTGGGAAAATACTAGATTTAATACTAGTCAGTGCCAACATCCTTGTGAGATTTGATAATGTTACTGGATAGACCAGTGGATCAGACTCACTCATAATTCAACATAATGAATTAGATTTCTGTCTAAATGAAATTTAGTGTAAGCACTGAAATCATGTTTTGAGGAGTAACTCATTTTTTGTAAACTATACATGATAGTTTCTCTTAAATCTGGCCAAGCACATATTCCCTTTTCTCAGTGTAGCTTTTTCAGACAAACTTAAAACAGACAAACAGGCAAAGTAAATTTTTGATTATGCTTGTTTCTATCGTCCACTGTTTTTAAATACCGTCTATCTGTGTCGATTTTTGCTGTTTAAGTCTCTGATTCATCTATTGAATTTACCTCCCGACTGTGAATGGACTGTTTGAATATCAACACGTGCAAGCCAACAAAGACTTTACAACTTGCAAAACAGCATGACAGTAGCATACATCCTGCTTTAAGTGGTTTGTTATTCACTAAGATTCATTTTTATCAGGAAACTCACCCAATAATGATGAACCTTAGAGAATCTTAGTTTTTTTTCCCCATTCTGATAATTGATGGTAACATTAATTGAAGCTCTTGACCTTTTGTCTGCATGATTTTATGCATTGCACTGCTGCCACTGGATAATCTGATTGGGTAATTGCATGAATGAGCAGGTGTACAGGTGTTCCATTAAAGTGGATGGCGAGTGTATATTTCTTTGCAGATATCTCTGAATCAGAATTACATTGCTTCTGAGTCGCAATAACTGAGTGTTAATCTTAAAATGATCATTTAAATACAATGATTTAATTAATTAAGTAAGTAATTAAATATGCCACTATAGTATACATCAAAACAGATATGAATTTTTAGCTATAAAGCCTCTAAGTCAATGAACACCAATATCTCAACCACTTATTATTAATTAATTGTGGAAGCCAAAAATCAAAATCGCACCCAACATCTGATTAATTGTGTGGCCCTAGTGACAGTTAATTCAGCACTGTGATATTTGTGTTGTGTATGTTGTGTTTATGTAGAAATGTTGTCGCTGTAATAACAAGACCAAGGTCTTAAAATCTAAAGCCACCCCCGTTTCTGAGGTATATTTGGTGGCAAGCTTATGTAAACCTAAGTCAGTGGTAGAACCTTAAGCCCCATACCAGTCCATGAATCTCACATCTTATCAACTCTGGTTCTTACATGTGAATTCTGTGGGCACCAACAAAGTTTCATGAGCTCTAAGCTCTTTATTACATACTCCTCCACTATTAAAGAATGTAGACTCGGACAAATCGAACTACGGACTACTCGGACTACACATGAGCACAAATTCACTCCAACTTTTTTTTTTTGATAATTAATATTACAAATATATAACAGTCTTAACCCGTAAATGTAACTATGTTAAAGATCTAGTACTAATACCTAACAAATAGCACTGAAATTTTAAAACAGTCAAAATATTTCATTGATAATGACAATATATATATATATATAAAAGGCACAATACTTTTGCACAATACTACACTCCTGGGCAAAAAAAATATGGGTCAAGCCCAAAACGGCAAATATTTAGTTTTTAATGGTCTTAACATCATATATATATATATATATGTGTGTGTGTGTGTGTGTGTGTGTATCTCAGATTACGCATATCAACTTTGTGAAAGATTCAATTTGAAATGTTCATCATTCATTGAACATGAGCGTTCTAGCCAAGGACAGTTTGATTCCTGTTCATGCTTGTAAAGGACTCTATTCCACTAGGACCACCATACCCTCAGCCATTCAAAGTGAAATTGAAAGTCACCTCTCTGTCTCTTTGCTGGAGGTCAGTAAGATTCTGCCTAATCAATAAACAGTTCAATAAGTAATGCCTTTAATGCAATCAAAGACACTGTTTAATCTGACCTGTCAGTCCACCTACTGAGTACTTGTGATAATGAATGGTTCTGTTTTTATGTCTTTCTCCTCTCTCAGGCCATGTCTAATGGCCTTATGTCTAATGGCACTTTACGATGGTCTTTGGGTGGTATTGGAGAACTGTAATATCTGAATGGTTACTGATTGTTCAAGAAATGTTCTGGGTCTTTTGAACAAAATACAAGCCGAGGCTTTAAAGGATTGATATGAATACTGTGTTCAGATCAGTGCAGTATGTTTTACACTTCCATACAGCAGCCTGCATGATATTCTGAGAAATTATTTATAGTACGTTTCTCTATTAAAGGAACTTACTGTATAGCTGTTGAGGTTACGATATTGTAATAACACAGTAAGACATATAACGTTTGATAAAACAGCATGGCTTTAATGATATCTGCAAACCAGGGTAAGTGCAACTTAAAATCACGGGTGAAGCTGCGCAGGAGACTCGATAGGAGACTACTTAAATATAAATAAATAAAAATGATAACATTCAGTTGAAAACTGGATACACTGACTGATAAAGAGATATTTTTACATCCTGCACCTAAATCAAAATCAAAAACTAAATTAAAGCCTATTATTCAGTAACTACGGGGAAAATAAAAGGTATGTATGAGATATGATCTGAGATATCATTATGAGAGGGAGAAGTCTGGCCCTGCAGACATGTCATTGGAGTTTAAGGAGTTGACATTATAGGAATACTCAGCAACTTTCAATCTCCACCTACTACATCTGTACTATATGTACAATTACCACAGACAATTTCAGCAGAAGGACAGAGCTTATTTTTCAAATATTTTTGACTAAGAATTTCTGAGTGATTATCATAAAATACATGTTATATATACTGTAACTGTTTACTGACTTAACATTTTTATTATATGTGAATTTCAGGTGAAAGGGTTTTCTGTTCTGTTCTCAGTATAAAGAAAATTATTGTATAAGGATATAAAATGCATAGATTGATTATGGAGTGAGTTAAAATAGCAATCTTTAATTAAAATAATGATTTCCTAACAGTTGATAAAAATTTTTTATATAACTTTATATTACTGCTCTATTTGTCATTTTACTGTTCCTTTTTTATTTTTATTTTTTAAAAACTTTTCACTTTTCCTCTGTATTAATTATATTATTTATAGTGTAGAATGATTTACTCACATTAGCTTAGTATACAGTATACATGCATTTTTGGTTTTTCTGTGAGACCTTTCAATGTCAAGAACATAAACACACTTAAAAATATGGGAGAATAAAACAAACAAACGAAAATGGAGTTGAATGTTTATGTCTGAATCTGTATAAAGTATAGTGCTCTGTTAGTGTCGTGGAAGTACTTATGTATGATTAATAGATAATTGTTTATGCAAAATCAAGGAATTGGCACGGAATCTAAAGTCTGCATGTATGAAGTATTATCGTGCTTTATTAATGACCGCATAGAAATACTGCAGCATGATAATGGCAGCGGTGAATCTATTCCGGTTCAGATAGATTTGGTTTGAACTGTGACTTGGCATCTTGTGCACAGTCAAGGTAAATGCACTCTTATTGATTTATTAATGCTGTGGGATTACTAAGCAGTGATTAATAATGCTATATATTTCAGTCATGCACATGCGTTAGGTTAGCAATTTTTGAACAAACTACTATGTACATGTATAATGGCCTGGGGGAAAAGCCTTCACATGATGAAATTTTTTACATTTCTATTACATAAAGTTTTGGAAATTGCAGGTTTTTCTGTACTGACGCCATTGGTGTTTCATTTGACACAATTTGCTCAACCACAAGGAAATTCTAGCACTATAGCAAGCTACAGCAAGTTTGGTTACCCTCAAAATTGCACTTAATGATTACATTTCCAACTCTACTGACCAGCAGCACCACACAGATTGTCTAAAAACAACAGCTATTTAATGTTTTAATTTAATGTCATGAATAAAATATCAAAGTGATAAACATGACAAGGAAAATTGTCTAAACTGAAACTTTTTTCATAGCCTACATGTTGAAATGCTATTCAGAAATCCCCACCATCCAGCATTCATTCCATGTTTATGAATATCCTTTATTTACTTTTATTTTTAAAAAGGCAGTCATTAAAGTTTATTAGAATTCATTATATTTACATTTTACATTAGATGTGGTCTCCGGTGGTGCTGTTGTCATCTCTATATTATTTCAGTAGTAATAATCTTAACATGATTACTCTGAGCTGACAGGCTATATCAAGGAAACAAAGTTTAGGTTGTAAAATGATTAATCACTACACAAGCTACACCACCAAGTACTGCTCAACCTTCATCCTCATCTGGGTCTCTGGTCTTATTACCTGACATAAATGCCAGTCATGGCATTTAATTTGACTGATTACTTTTCACTCTCAAACTGACCATTTTTACAGCCTCATTTGTTAAACTGGCTCCTTATTTACCGAACCTAATCTCTGCAATAAGCTGAGGCAAGGTTAGTAAAGAAATAAATAAAAAAAGAAGAACATTTCTATATTGTTTTGTTCGTTAAGTAAAAGTACAATTATATTTAGTGGCAGCATATGGGTTTTCCCAGGCTGCCACACATATACAGTATGAAGCAGATCTTGTTGCTAATAATGGCATTATTAAAGCACTACGCTTCATATAGATACAGGCAAACACTCATTTGACTCGCAAGACAACATTTTACAATTCTGTCCTGAAAATCGTCCTATTTTCTTACAACTAATCTTTTAAGAAAAAAAAAAACAACAACATCTCAGAAGATAGTTTTGGGAAAGTTTGTACACCCAGAAATTATCATGATTTTACCTTTGCTTACAAAAAGACTATATTGTGAATTTCCCTGTTTCTAGCTTTTCCCCCAACAGTTCACTGCAGAGAAAGTAAACGAGCAAATTGTGGCACAGGACATCTCAGGAGCGCATTTGTTTAATTCTTGCTAATTTCCTGACCAATGATTTGTTGTTAAGACCATTAAAAGCTTAATATTTGCCATTTTGGGCTTGGACTTTTTTTTTTTTTGCCCAGGAGTGTAGTCTGCATTAACCATCAGTATCAAACTCAAACCCCCTGGACAAGTCTAATGCCTAGATAGGTTTGGACACACCACACCTTATATTATCATATAAACGGTGAGGGGATTAGGAGATGTTGCGTGAGTGAAATAGCAAGTAGGTAAATGAAAAAAGTTTAAAATAAAAAGGGCAGTAAGTGATAAATGGAGGAATAGAGTACATTTATGGTTAATATATTTTATTGACTATTTAAAACTTTTCAAAAGCACAAGTTTTTAACTCACCATATAATAATTTTTTTGTATTCAGTCATATTTTTGAGTCGTCAGATAATTAATTATTTTTTGTTTCTTGAAGGCAATTCCATCGTTAAGTGGGATGAAGTTGGAATACACGGGAATGTATATATATATATGTCTTTTCTTTCTTTTCCCTTTTTTTTTTTTTTTTTTTTTACTAAAGTGTGCTAAACTCCTTGCCCTTGATGCTATTGAGTATGTGAGTTGATGTTATGATATGTGTTATAGTATGAGCTCAGGTTACTGTATGTGTATAGTTTCACATGCTCTTCCTGTGTCTATGTGTGTTTCGTAAGCATTGGATCCACCGTCGCCCTGACCAGTTACTGAAGATAGCTGAATGAATGAATAATCCCTCTCTGGAAATATGCACATCCTGCTGTTTTCTGTCTCGTGTTCTGTCTTCCTGTAATTTTTAGCCTCCTTTTTATATTTAATTTCCTTGTTTCTTTCTTTCACTCCCTCTTCTTTCACCCTCTCCACAACCCCATCTTGTGACACCAAACTCTTTTTCTGGAACATAGTATGCCAGTGCTGAATGCTGAGTAAATGTAAAAGATATACACTGTGTATACACTCAGACACACACACACACACACACACACACACACACACACACACACACACACACACACACTCAAAGTGGTTCCCATTTCCCATTACACTTTCTGTGTTTGTAGCTGGTGGCAAATGCAGTGCTGCTGATTGGTGTGAACCTGTCGGGTGTATTTGTTCGAGTCCTTACTGAGCGTGCCCAGAGGAAGGCCTTTCTGCAAGCTAGGAGCTGCATCCAGGAACGCCTGCAGCTGGAAGACGAAAATGAAAAACAGGTCTCAAACACACCACACACAGCGATACCAACATGGTGTCGCTCCTGTGAATTCATAGCAGTTTATGTTTAGGTTGTTTTACTGTTTTTGTGAGGACCGTTCACTGACATAATTATTGATGCAGTTAATTATAGGTGTATCTTAAAAAATTTGAATATCAAAAGGAAAAGTTAATTTTTTTTCCGTAATTTAATTCAAAAAGGGGAACTTTCATATATTCTAGATTCATTACACATAAAGTGAAGTATTTCAAGCCCTTTTTTTGTTTTAATCGTGATGATTACAGCTTACAGCTCATGGAAATAAAAAATCCAGTATCTCAAAATATTCGAATAAAGAATTTATAATACAGAAATGTCGACCTGAGAAGAGCTCTAATCAG
>JANDJT010000148.1:11135655-11146081 GCA_024331685.1 Stegophilus panzeri
ACACACACACACACACACACATAAACGCACACACACACACATACACACATACACACATACACACACACACACACACACACACATGCACATACACACATGCACGCACGCACACACACGCACGCACATACACGCATACACACACACGCACACACACACGCGCACACACACACACACACGCACATACACGCATACACACACACACACACGCGCATACACGCATACACACGCATACACACGCACACACACACGCGCACACATACGCGCACACACGCACACACACACACACACGCACATACACGGATACACACGCACACACACACGCACACACACACGCACATACACACACACACACACACACGCGCGCACACACACACACACACACATGCACATACACTTATACACACACACACACACACACACACACACACACACACACACAGTTATTGGGATTTTGGGTGGAGGTGTAGTGGGCTCACTGAATTAGAATTCAGATCATATGCAGACCAAAGGCCTAATGGGGAAACTGACCAATACATAGACACGGTGCATATAAAATTCAAACACCTTGCAGAGCTACAGCACAACAAACATAACAAATTCTTCAGAATATATAAGTATCTGCACATGCAATATTTTTTAACAATACCATTGTCAATGCAGAGTGAACGGCTCAGACCTTTAACTTGAGAATTTTCATAAAACATAGCGACCTCACATGGCAGTTTATCAGTGCCTCGCTGGGTACAGAAGTAAATTATCACCGACTGATTTGTTAATTAACTAGAATGAGGCAAGAAATGAAGAGACGATATACATGTTCTTCTCAACTACACTAGAGATAACACTTTCTCCTTGTTCCTTAGCGACTGAAATTGGTTATAATTGTTTGCAAATGACTCATCCACCTCCTACCTAACAAACTCCCCAAATAGATGGCAACACCACCCACACTGTAGATTAACACACACACACTAAATATCTTTATGGTAGTACATACTCAACTCCACAAAATTAATATAAATTATCAGTAGAGTCAGTAAGCACGTCAAGTCAATTTTATTTGCAAGTCAAGTCAGTGTACATAGTTGAGACATATATACATTGAATTTCATATGGCAAAGCTCAGGTAAATTGTTTACATGTAACAGAATGTACAACACACACAAGAGCTTGAACTTAGTTAAATACAGTTAAACTTAGCTTAAATACAAGAGATACAAAGGGGGCACGGTGGCTTAGTGGTTAGCATATTTGCCTCGCACCTCCAGGGTTGGGCGTTCATCAAATCTGCACCCTGTGTGTGTAGCGTTTGCATGTTCTCCTCGTGCTTTGGGGGTTTCCTCCACTACTCTGGTTTCCTCCCCAGTCCAAAGGCTGATTGGCTTTTCCAAAATGTCTGATAGGCTGACTGGCATTTACAATGTGTGTGAATGTGTGTGTGATTGTGCCCTACAGTGGGTTTGCACCCTGTCCAGGGTGTCCCTCACCTTGTACCCTAAATTCATTGGGATATGCTCCAGGCTCCCCCGCAATCTGTGTAGGATAAATGGTTGGATGGATGGGCAAGATATACAATATACATAAGAGAAGGAAGAGAGAGAGAAAATGATTTGAGTACAAGACAGTATTGCATTGTGCCAGAGTAAAGTGTAAAGTGGGAATGGAAAAAAGTATGTAAAGTGACTCAGTGACCCTGGGAATGTAAATGAACTGGCCTACAGGCTATTTAGGAACCTGATGGACAGCAGGTAAAAACTGTTCTTTGTTAGGATGTTCTCTGTAGTACAGCAGTAGAAGTTGGTAAGGATGTTATCATCCAGTCCGAACCTCTAGAGCTTGGAAGGAAGTAAGGTTTCAAGCAGGCAGACATTATTACAGTCTTGGTGTGGACTGACCAGGTGAGGCCATTGGTCTTCCTGACTCTTTCCACAACACTATTTTTATTCTAGTGTTTGGTTTCCAATTCATGTCCTTGCCTAGTTTTGCTTGTTTTTGCTGATTGCCTGAGTCTCTGCCTGTTTCACACTGCCTATTACTTCTTTCTTCATTTGCTTGGTCTGCATTTGCGTCCAAACCTGTGTGCTTTGTGAAAGCTAACAGCAAATCCACCTCCATAACAGAGAACTGGAGTTTGTAGGCAGTGCCTTGGTTGTGTTTTGTTACATGAAACAACTTTATTATAGAGCACTTTTCTTTACGGGGAGCAACCCAACAGGTCTGGTCCCCGTAAAAAAGATAAGTACATGTCAGTACAAGTAGAAGTAGAGAAAGGTCTGAGTCTTTTCACTCAGTGGGCAGTGGTAGCTCTGTTGTTAAGATGTTGGACTACTGATCGGAAGGTCACGAGTTCAAACCCTAGCACTGCCAGCTGCCCCTGTTGGGCGCTTAACCCTCAACTGCTCAGAAGTATAAACGAGATAAATGTAAGTTGCTCTGGAGCGCCTGCTAAATGTCATAAACGGAGAAAATCTAAGCAGAGGAAAATCATATCGCACACAGATGTCAATCAGACAGACCCTTTTCTCCAGCTTGATGGTTGCCACAAACACACTGCCTTTCCTATTCTATATAGTCCAGGAAAGCCCAGTACAGTCCAAAGCTCAGTCAAGTTTCAACCAGCTCTCTTTGAGCAGGTGTCCTGACTCACTGGTAACAGCATGCTTAATCAAAAAGACATTTATCACCTGCTTTTAGCAACGCATGGCTGACAATGAACTGTAAGTGTTTCCAGGGAAACTTACCTCTGCCATGCCAACCAAGTGCCAAGCTGTGCCGAGCTGTGATCTCCCACTGATATCACCCACTTAGCAATAATCAGAAAAGTAATGAGCCAACCCTTGTCAACCTAAAACACGTGCACCCCAGATCATTCCAGCAGCATTTAGATCAAATTTTTAAACTTGGGAATAAGAGGAATGGTTGGGTGGAAAAGATTCTGAAAATTCTGTAAGAGTACACTTTCAATTTTCAACTCCTATGTGCTTCTTGAACACCAAAGTTGGCCTTCATGTTGCTGTTTTACTAAATCTGGGAATGTGGATATGGGTGTTTATGCCCATTCAGCCACAAGAGCATTAGCGAGGTCATGGTGTAGGGCGAGGAGTCCTGGCACACAGTCATCGTTCCTGTTCATCCCAGTGGTGTTCAGAGGGGTTGTGGTCAGAGCTCTGTGCAGGACACTCAAGTTCTCTGACTCCAACTTTAACAAAGCATGTCTTCATGGACCTCGCTTTGTGCACAGGGGTATTGTCATGCTGGAACAGGTTTGGGCCTCTTAGTTCCAGTGAAATCTTAAACGTGCAGCATACAAAGACATTCTAGACAAATGTGTGCTTTTGACTTTATAGCAACAGTTTAGGAGAAGAACCACATATTGGTGTGCCTCCCTGTTCATTTTTGTTAGCAACAAGCTCTCCAGTTAACTGTGATGAGTTCTTTGGATCATTTAATAGCTCTAGCTTTCTAAAGTTCATGCAAACTAATCTGAAAGAGAAACCCTGTGTTATAGTATTATGCATAGAACCTTGAAGAGGGGCAAACTGAAGAAGAAGTGTTTTAACACTTTAATGTTATAACTAGAGTAAACTGATGGTTTGTTCATCTGGGGATCAAGGTTCTATAGTTTGCAGAACCCTATGAAATGTAGAATAATAACCTATCCAAAGAATCCCTCTAGAACCCCTTTCTAAGAATATATCCCTTATAACCTAACTGATTGGGGAGGGAAGTTAATGGGAGGGGCCTATTTATGCAAATCAGTGTTTATTCTTATTCTTAAAGGAACGCCTCCTAATGAGTCTGCTACCCAGAAACGTTGCCATGGAGATGAAGGAGGACTTCCTCAAACCACCAGAAAGAATCTTCCACAAGATCTACATACAACGTCATGACAATGTGAGGTACAGTGAGAGAGAGAGAGAGAGAGAGAGAGAGAGGACGGGTGAAAGAGTCATTATGAAATAATTGACAGTTAATTGACTGTAGGTGTCACTTCTGTTATACCAACACGGGGAATGAGAACGCTCACTGAGTCAGCAGGAGTCAACTGCTCTCCACTCACTCATGCAACCTCCCGAGTGTGGCTTGCAGCCAAAGTCTGCACAGCTCCCAAAGCTATCCCTATCAACTCAAGAGCTGCTCAATTAGCTCTCACTGCCCACACACAATCAGAGAGAGACAGAGAGAGAGAAAGAGGGGGAGGACTGGGGGAGTCATAGCAATGAAATCACACACACATGTATCATAGAGACAGATCTTACGCTGCCAGTCATTTGTAAGATCACGTATATATAGACATTGCCTTCAAAGAACAGGGTGTGAGCAGCAGTGATATATTATTTTAGAATACATTAGGAAGCCCAGCGCCAAAAAGCTGGAGGGTTTCTGAGTTGATCCCAGGTTTTGCATAAGCAATGATGGCCTGACCTATTTTCATAGGGCTCTGAACTGAATTTGCCATTCTTGGACTATTTCTGTATGTATAATAAAGACACTTAAGCTGTGTTATATTCAGTAGTCATATTTAAGTAAAAGTAAAGACCATTTTCTACTAAACGTTAAGGTAGCTCATGACCAATCTACTTAGAAGTAGATTGGTCATGGTCATGGTCTACTTTCTGATGTTAAATGTTGTTAGGTATCAAAAATAATGATAATGCTGTATGATGATAGTTTTACCATATTTCTGTATGTTTATGTATGGTAAAAAAAATATTTTTTTACTGTTGACAAACAATTCTTTTAATGGTTAGCACATTTGCCTAATATCCACGGGGTTTGTGGTTCAAATCCCATCTCCGCCCTGTGTGCGCAGAGTTGTCATGTTCTCCCTGTGCTTCAAGGGCTTCCTCCAGGTTCTCCAGATTCCTCCACCATTCCAAAGACATGCATTATAGGCTGATTGGCATTTCCAAATTGTCTGTGAATGTGTGTGCAGTTGTGCCCTACAATGGGTTGGCATCCCATCCAGGGCAATCCTCTACCCTGTGCCCTGAGTTCCCTGGGATAGGCTCCAGGTTCTTCGTGACCCTGTATGGGGTAAATGGTATGGAAAATGGATGGATGTATGGATATACCTGTGAGAGCAAAATCTAAAAATCTGTCCATTTCCTTCTTTTACACTACTTCTACCACTTTAACAGAATGTCTAGACCAATAAACTAATCCATCTGTTTAAATACTAATTAAAGTACTATATAACTCCAGCCTTACATGTTATAAAGCAGTGTCTCATCAATAACTAAAGGCGGGGCAGAGCACCATCATTTATATCAGCTGTTCAACAAATGTTAATCTTCCTAAGGTTCATATTCATAGTTCCATACATTTAAAATTGTGTTGAAAAACTAATGACCTTTTTTTTTTTTGAGTGAGTGACAATTTAAAAAATGTTGCTATTAGTTCCGTTAATTTGCTTGCGTTTCTTGACGTTGCAATATCATGGGCCACTGTGCTCACTGCCCCTATTTCTGTCTGCTAATTTGTCACCAATCTATATTACTATATTTAGAAAACCAACACTCATTCTTTTCCTTCCCTTTAGTATCCTGTTTGCAGACATTGTTGGGTTCACCAGTTTGGCTTCTCAATGCACAGCTCAGGAGCTGGTCAAGTTGTTGAACGAACTCTTCGGGAAGTTTGACGAGCTCGCCACAGTAAGTCCTCATGTGTTAGTGTGTGTAAAAGAAAGACAGATGTTCTCTTATCTATAGACACACGTGCGTTTATAGTATTTGAATACAGTTGCACAGATTATGGCAATGATATATGTATATCAGCATATCAAAAACTTAATTTCAAAGATGTTTTCTCTGAGGTATCCTGAAGCAATGTAAATATAAATGTAAATGTAAAGTATTTACAGGGTATTTTGAAAATACCTGTGTTAGTGTACTATGTTACCTACGTGACTTTCAAGACTGATTGTGTTTGCAGAGAAGTGGTGAAGTTAGGCTTTTTTCATGAGCCCGGTAAGTCTAATAATATTTAGTGAAAAGCATCAACTTTATGAATGAAGGTGGCAAAGCTCAATATGTTTTTTAAAAAATGCTAAATTATTTATTACATATCATTCTTATTCAAATAGTGTAGTGATGGATGTTAGCTTGGTTACATTACGTTGGTGAAGAATGCGGCATACAAAACATTTGAGTAAAAATTTTATATTTTGATATGTTTCAGACTGTTGATATTCAACCTATAGAATCTCCTACAGGGACATGGTGCGATACATACACTGTCCATGGTGCTGAAGAACTGGCTGTGGTTCTCATAGTAGGATGTAATAATACATTTAAGCTGGTCACAGGTCACCAATAGAGGAATCATGTTTTCTTTTTAATTAAATATTTGGGGATTAATTCAAATAATTATTTCAAGATTTGCATCTTTATCCTGGTGTGAGGGTTTAAATGTTAATATATATTATATTACTAACAGTTTGTGGACAACTGGCCATGATACTCATATGTGCTTTGTGAACATCCCATTCTAGAATTAGTCCCCCTTTTCTGTTATAATAACCTTCACTCTTCTGGGAAGGCTTTCACTAGAATTTGGAGAGTGGCTGTGGGGATTTGTGATCATTCAGCCACAAGAGCATTAGTGAGATCAGGTAGTGATGTTAGGTGAGGAGGATATCTTGGGTGCAGTTGGTGTTCAAGTTTATCATAAAGGTGTTCAATGGGATTAAGGTCAGGGCTGTGTACAGGACACTCGAGTTCTTCAACACCAAACTTGGTAAACTATGTCTTCATGGAGCTCGCTTTATGCACGGGGCATTGTCATGTTGGACCAGGTTTGGGCCCCTTAGTACCAGTGAAGGGAATTTGTGATGCTACAGCATACAGACATACTATCCAATTGTGTGCTTTAGTAAATATATGGATCTTTGTGGCAACAATTTGGGGAAGAACCAAACCAGGTGTCCACATATGTTTGGCCATATACAGTAAATGTTTGGTCCAAATGTCAGTAGTACTATAAATTGACCCAAACACTGCTCTTATTAATATTCTTTATGATCTTACTTGTTTGAAATGATCTGATTCGGTCAAAGTGTTCAGTAAAACATTACACTTTGGGAAACACTAATTTATTTAATTTTTTTCCTGGCGAATGATATCATTATATTAAACACCTCAATTTAGAATCTGTTCATTCTTGTCATCTCTTATTTTATTTGTTACTCTGCTGCTCTTATCTTTCTGCTACCCCTCTTTCGCTCATTCTTGGGATATGTCACTTTTCATTTGGTACGCCTCACACATCACATTACTAGATCATTTGCTAAATTCTAAATTGTTTTATGAAGAGTGTAAAAAAGTGTTTCACACATTAATATTGTCATAAACAACAGCTTTTTGTTTAGTCTGAAACTCTAGCAGCAGCTGGAAAGTATTTCTACCACAGATGGTGTGTGTGTGTGTGTGTGTGTGTGTGTGTATGATGTTTGCTACCTCAGTAACAAAGGAAACCCCTTGTCACATCAAACACACACACACACACACACACACACACACACACACACACACACAAACAAACACGCATCCAACTTCATTTCAAAAGATTTTCTCCTTTCCTCTATTTCTCCTTGACAGGCCGAAAAAAAAATCCAAATGACTGAAACACTAAAGAGCCTAATTAAAAGTGAAATGATACTATTATCTATGTCTATAATCCAGTTCAAATGAATATTGTTCGATGCAGGAAGTTAGCTGCTGTTAGAACATATCCGTCGAAGGTAAACGTCATTCCAAACACTAGCAGAGAACCGTACTCTGTCTGTAAATTATTATGCGACTCTTGATTTAATGACAGACTGTCCACATTAAAATTACTACCATGTTGTTCAGTTGTCAGATGTTCCTTGTTCCAGATGTGCCAGGGTCAATTTCGCTTTCAGATATTAACATGTGGGCTCCCAAGTGATGCAACAGAAAAGCGTCTTTATTATCTGGAGATCGTGAGTTTGAATCCCAATGATGCAACGGTTATCCATGGCCGGGGGTCCTCATGCATGTGCTACTCTTCTCCCTGCCCAGTTGGTAGCTGTCGTAGGATAGTGGAATAAAATAATGAATTAAAAACATTTAATTAAATTAACAAATTTGCAAAATGTCAGGGTTTAGGTTTCTTACTGAGTTGAATGAAATGAAAGGCAAAGTATCTGTATTAGGATCTACAGTGTAGTAGGTCTGAATCTGTGCTTTCCTTCTCTCTTTCTCTCGGTCTTGCTTTCCTAAGTCTGAGTAGGAGGAAATCTACTTCAATAGTTTATCATAGGAATTATAGCAATACCCCTGTTTGGCATATTCACAGAGCAACGTACACACACACACACACACACACACACACACACATGCAAAGGTGCTCTCATGTAATACAACAATAAAAATCCATTTCAGGCAGATTAGAGGGCATTGTTAATGTACAAATGTAAATGTAAACATATTATTCAGTCACTACGAATAACAGGAAAGATATGTACATAATTTAGACTGTGAGGAATATGTGTCTGTAGTTTAGTGTTTTAAAATAAATGCTGATTTAACAGAATAAAATGATGATGAGCCATCACACTTTTGACTTTTGTCTCCTTCTCCTGCGTGTGTGTGTGTGTGTGTGTGTGTGTGTGTGACTAAAAGGAGAATCACTGCAGGAGGATAAAGATCCTGGGGGACTGTTATTACTGTGTGTCTGGTCTGACCCAGCCCAAAGCTGACCATGCACACTGCTGTGTGGAAATGGGACTTGACATGATTGACACCATCACGTGAGTGTACCCTCTGCTAAACACACACACTGCTCGTGACATTCTTTATTCTTGAAACATCTTTTTAGCAGACAGTTCATTTGGATGTGAATGTTTTTCTTTTGTTCCTGCATTTTCCTCAATTGTAATTTATTTATTACGTTTATTAAAGCAGGTAACTCAAACCTTTTGCCTTTCTAAACGCAAGAGATATCAAAGAGCGTCCAGCTTTGAAAGGCAATGAAGCATAACCATCTTTACCTGGACGCTCATGGGTAATTGCAGAATAATCGCACTGAATGATTTCCCCTGAATTCTCCTGAGACAGTTTTGTTTGTAAGCAAAAAGAATGTAGACCTTTTTATCGCTTACACTGTAACAGGGGATTTTGGAAAATGAGATGACCTTTGTAGTTCTTAAATTGTATTACTGTATTTAGAGTAAGTATTACTTCTTATATCACTCTAGTGCTATCGTAGGTGTCAATAATTACTAACTTGCTAACTAAGAGTATGTGCTTTTGCTGGGACTGAAATACATTTGACACTAATTTGACAATCTAAGTGCTTTAATGACATGCATAATCACATAAAAATACTTAAGTTGTGTCATTCTGCAAGTCTGGAAATTATGAAAAAGTACAGAATTTAAAGGCAGTCATTTTTCCCTACCCAAACAAGCACTGTAAAATTGTTTTGTAAAATTTACAGTAGTTTAGTGTCAGCAGAGGTACTGTACTTTTTAAGTGCTGTACTTTTTTACAGTATATTACAGTAAGTATGTCCAGAAATATACTGTAAATTTAAAATAAAATATAATCCACTACGTTTTCTCATTTGGCTGGTGTCTAACTACACATCCCAGAATTCAGCATGGCCTACAAATATGGCTGCTGTAATCAGGTCACACGCTCCTGATTACTGATTACACACACCTGGACTCAATCACCTGCATGGCCACACTCACACTATATAAGGACTCTCAGTATTCACATTCATTGTGAAGTATTTGTGCTGTGTCCCTTCTACCATTCTATATCAAACCATTTGAAGCATTGTTTGTTTCTCTGGTTTTGACCTTGTTTTGTTGTTTATGTATTTGACCTTGCCTGCCCTTGTTTATGTTGTTTGTACATTGCCTCACCCTTGCCTGCTTACTGACCACGTTCTTGGATTACGTCTTTGTCTTGTTTGCCAAGATTATTAAAACCACTGCGTACCTGCACTTGCGTCCTCTACTGCTTCGTGACGCTGATGCTTTTATCCAAAACACCTTACAATCCATGCAGGATAAAACTGAGCAGTTAAGGGAGCATTCCTGCATAAAGCTAGAATTTCATATATATTTTTTGTTGTAGTATGCATTATTCTGTCACACTATATTGTTTCACTTAGTGTCAGCGTTTTAACAGAATTCATGATTGTTTTCACACCTTGATGTAGTGAAACTACAATACCCAGCATGCATTGTGCAAATTATGTCATTCATCCATCAATAATCCCTACTGTGATCAAACAATCTGGACCTCTGAGTGAGACACATCACTCTGACATGTCACTCTAACATTTCCAAAACTGGAAAAGACAATCATAGCAAGCCAGAATTTGTTTTCTAAAATGTCACATGTTGGGTGCCACAATTGGAAATGTGTTCATGAACATGTATGTATGTATA
>JANDJT010000148.1:11155601-11173273 GCA_024331685.1 Stegophilus panzeri
AATGGGGGCAACAGTAACAGTTCTGGGACATCTGAAAAGTGTGCCCACACACACACACACACACACACACACACACACACACACACACACACATACACACACACACACACACACTTTCTCGCTTTGGCAATAGGGAGCTTTGTCTTTCCCCAGCCTCAGCAGGAGAGTAATGACAATGCGTATATATTGCAGCAGGGAGACAGATGCTAGTTTTCAGCACTAATGAAGAGAAGGCATCATTCAGTGAGCTCATGTTCACCTCAGTGTCAGGCTGCTGGTAGACTGTAGTGAGCTTCTCTCTCTCATGTGGATTTAGCCATCATCCATCATAAAAATGGGTCATATATTCAGAAAAACATCCTGAAGACAGAAGAAATAATTGTGTAATTGCTTTTTGGATCTTGGAATACCCACTGTGCTCTCTCTCTCTTTCTCTCTCTCTCTCTCTCTCTCTCTCTCCCTCTCTCTCTCTCTCTCTCTCTCTCCCTCTCTCTCCCAGTATCAGCAGGTGTATGATGATGGCTTTATCAATGCTGTGGTGTTCTCTCTCCTCCTCACTTCACTCTTCGCTCTCGTCTATTTTCTAATTATCCCTCAGTATGTAGCGCATTCAACACCACCACACTCATAAATACACATGCTGGTGCTATTATAGTTAATTTTTTTTTTTCAATTAACTTTATATTTTATATGATTGTTTATATTTTATTTTTTCAAAAATCATGTTAGTTTTTAGGTTTTAGTAACTTTTATTAGATAGTTTTTCTTTATCAAATTGATCTCAATTTTCACAACATAAATGGTGAAAAACAAAACAAACAAACAAACAAATGAAAAACCTGCTATGCTGTGGTTTTAGTTTTAGTAATTTGTTCTGTCAGTGACTGCTGTGCAGTTCATCCAGCCCACTTTTTGTGTAAGACAGTTCAATTCAAAATATACCCACACCTCGTTCTTGTCTTTACGGACACAGTTATTCACCACTAAACTGGAACTTATTAACCTGAAAGTTTTGTAGGGAAAAAAAGAGGAAAGTTTTATTTTATTTATTTAATTTCAGGTAGTGTTCCTTTAGTTGTACTTTTTAAAATGTCATTTCTGTTACAAAATTCTTGTTCCTAAAATTATTTTATTTTTCATTGACCGTTTTAGACTTTGTTAGCTATAATAACATGCATACACACACTACATACACACGCAGTAATTCTGTCTGTCTCTTTCTTGCTCTCTCTTTATAGAGGTCTGGTGATCGTTATTTTGCTGGTTATTTGTATCTGTTTTCACATGGCAAGTGTAATGTATCTTCACCTCACTCACATGCAGGTAAGACACATTAACACAGACAGCAATGACTGAATTACTGAACTACAAAAACAGTATAAAAGCAGAATGTCTTGAACCTGTGGCTTTTGGACTTCTAATCTCCTGTGCAATGTGTGATTTGAAATAATAATATCTGATAAAATGCATTCCTAATCCTAATTCCTTACTTTTTTCTTTAACATCACTCCCCTCTGTCTCTCGGTAGTGCTCTCCGGACTGTCTTACTCTGCAGATCAGGACGGTTTTGTGTGGCTTTCTGGTCCTTCTGACGTATTCCGTGACCCAGGGCTGTGTAGTGAGTGTGCACGTACACACACAAAGCCCTTTTTACCCGTCTTTATAGGGAAATATGAAATGTTCTCCTTTTGCTATACAAACCTCAACTTTTGGAACCATGAAAACCTTTTTTGTTTGTTGAAATTAATAAAAACAAACCATTCTGCTCTCTACTTTACAGGTGGCGTGCATGCCATGGTCATGGGAGGGCAACTCCAGCATCTCCATTTTCAGGGTTGTCATAGTGAACAGCACGACAGTGGGTACAGGTGTGTGTAAATACACTCCGTACGTGTTCCTATCTTGCGTGATGGCATCACTGTCTGTGGCTCTATACCTGCGTGTGTCATCACTACCCAAGATTCTCTTACTTCTCCTCCTCAACGTCCTCCATACTGTTGTCATGGAGACCAGCGGCTACCGGCAAGCTGTGGGGTGAGCGGTGAACAGCAAGCGCGCAATGATAACATCAAACCAGTGCTTACACACACCTAAAGAAATGATAATGCTAGAACTAAACAAGTGTTTACACTCTGTGTATGCCATTATACCTTGATATAGATAGATAACGGTATCACATAATCCCATACCATAATCTATTGAGAATAATGATAGTGAGTTCTATTGTTTTTAAAAAAAAATAAAATACAAATGCTGTGTTAAGTGTGTTTGGGTGTTTGTGCTTTATGTGTATGTAGAGGAGGGTTCTTTCACACACATGGGTATGATCCGGTTCTGGCGATGCTCCTCTTCTCTGGTGCAATGATACTCCACTGCAGGCAACAGGACCTCAAACTCAGACTTGACTACCTGTGGGCCACACAGGTATGTGTGTGTGTGTGTGTGTGTGTGTGTGTGTGTGTGTATCAGTGTATAGACCGCTCCATATGTGTCTCTCCATCACTAGTGCCAGTCTTAAATTTATCTTTACCAGCAGGTTTTTTTTTCCTCCATCCAAATGGCATATTCATTAAAAGTCTATTATGTGAAACTTTGCAGTAGTTAATCTTGAATCCAAAGTCATTTCATTTTTTTATTCCTCCAGCTGTTCTCTTGACCCTGTGGCTCTTAGCATTTTAAAGCCAGTTTTTAAAGCTCTCTCTCAACATATGTTCTAAACTGGATAAATATCTCGCTTTAACTGGGCATTAATCCCCACTGAAGCAGCTGTCATTAGGCCACTGGTAAAGACAACCAATGTGATCCCCCACTGTACACAGTAGCTACAGGAAAATCCCCAACTTCCTATTTCTTGTGTAAATAATAGAGAACATAGTATCAGTCCAGTTGATTAAAACAAATCATCTTGAACTGTAGACAGTCTTCGGTAGATTACTCAGGAAATGTAATTGGATACTGATTATTTAAAAATGGCACAATTTACAATTTAATATGTAAGCAGTAATACAATCTTTAGGAGTTACATAGGAAGTGTAGTATAATCTGATTATATTCAAACTAGTTCTGATCTAATTTTTTTTGTCATTATATTATGCTTTAAAAAAAAGTGCTAAAAGAAACAGGCAAATATATATTTTTGGACATTAATTTCCAAAAACACAACCAAACATAAAGTTTAAAAAGAATGAGACCAAAACAAGGTAGGCAACCCAATGTCACATTAACATTAACATCAGGAAGATACAGTGCATGGACTGTATCTTCAGTAAATTTCTCATTAATATACTATGATTTTTTGACATAAAACATAATCAAGTAATCAGAAAAAGTAAGTATAGTATGATTAGGCATCATTTCCAATATATATACTACTGATAACAAGTACTAATTTAATTTAATCACATTATGTAAACCAGATTACTTGTGGTATATTATTACTCAGAACACAAGCAGACCTGAGCCAACTTTTCAGCTAAACATCATACAAGTTTAAGTATCTTGATGGATAAACATAGTGAGACGTGACTTGCTGATGATTCATGAAGTTCACAGTTGAACAGTGCCCCCTTGTGGACTATTCCAAGATAGTTTACAGTCTGAAAAGAACTCAGAAAATGCTTGCTCACTTTCTAACACCATGCACACACAGCTTCACACACTCGTTCACATCTACTGGCAGTTTAGCATCACCTATCCTGCACATCCGTGGACAGTTTTGAAACTGGAACACGTGGAGAACATGCAAAACTCCACACAGAAATAAACCAGAGTTCAGGATTAAACCAGGACCCTGAAGCTTGAGGTGGCAGCTCTGCACCACTGTGCTCAACAAAATGTTGATATTAATGATATTAATGTTTCCAAAAAATAAACCTCGTTTTGCCTCAATACTCTCCATGATTTAAGTGTTACTTTTTGAATGACTGTAGGCTAGTGAAAGATGTATGTAGGCTTGAACATTTCTATATAATTATGTTAAAATATTTTAATGGTAAGAAACATGAATGGTAGATCATTCATACTTTATTTATTCATATTTATTTTTTACACATACGTTATTACATTAGTGTGTGTGTGTGTGTGTGTGTGTGTGTGTGTGTGTGATTTCCAGGCTGAAGAGGAAAGACATGACATGGAGAAAGTCAAACTGGACAATAAGAGGATTCTGTTTAACTTGCTCCCTGCCCATGTGGCCCAGCACTTTCTCCTGTCCAACCCACGCAACATGGTCTGAATACACTCTCTGCAGAAACAGTTTCACACTTTATCCCACTCGTCACACTCCTGCTGTCTCAACTTAGTTTGGAGCAATTTACGCCAATCCCTATATATAATTCATATTATTTTATCCAGCTGATATATGTCAACATTTTTAAGTATTTCAATGTAACTACATCACAATTAAGAGTTTCTGGTACTTATGATACTAGAGAAAATTGCCTCTTAACACACACTTTTTGTCTAAAAGTAAATAGGAGATCTGTGATGACTACAACTTCCTCGAAATTGTTTGTTGATAACTACCGTTTATGACTCAGATCTTATTTAATACTCTGCATTAGTGTAGTTCTCTGTTCAAATATCCCTGCTTCCACACAGGGCAGGAAATGGTCATCTGGCCACTTTAATCAGAACAGGGTAAACACTATCACTGTCCTATGACTCACCAGGCCTTGGAGCTTTGTTGTTTGAGCCTTTTAATTGCAAATATACACTGATGAACCACTTAGAGCTTTTGTATACAATATGGACTGACATTTAGAGTCACAACAGTGCTGAAATTTACATTTGTGTGTGTTTGGTTGTGTTTATATCTGTGTAGTTGTTTACATTTGTATTTAGTCATTTAGTCGACACTTAACAGTTGAAGCAATACAAAGCATCTAGCGAATTTAGAAAGATTAATAGCAGGAAAGACAAGAAACAAATGCTTTGTTTGTCTCTAATGTTAGGATGGAATAAGTGGTATATATATAAAAAAATAAATAAATCATTCCACCATTGAGGAGCCAGAACAATGAAGCAGCAAGTTATTGCATTTTGAGTATGATTTGACCTTAGAAAAGGACATACCAAGCATCCTGAGTTGGCATGCAGGTGTGTAGTTCTGAACCAAAGTACATAGACAATATGGTGCAGTGCCCTTTAATGTGTGGAATATAAAGAAACGAGTTTTTAATTTGTTACAAACCAGGCAAGCAGCACCATTCTGAATGCTCTGTAGAGGAGAAAAGTCATATACGCTGAGACCAGTAAGAAGAGAGTTGCTGTAGTCGAGTCTAGAAATAACTAGAGATCACATAAGCAAACTGATTCAATGGTCAGAAAGGGTCATATTCTTCTGCTTTTTGAACAAGAAGAAACAGGATGTGGTTGAATGTCGTTGAAAAGAAAGGAAGCATATGTGGCATGGATAGAATTCACGAGAATTCAATATCACTATGAGATCTGTCAATGCACTTGGCTTGACACACGCACAAGAAGAATCCTATTGGTTGTTTTTTTTCAGTCACTGGGAACTTCATGAAAACTTGAGTTAAATCACTTCTTATGTTAATTTACACTATGTCGAATCTCTGACTTAAAAGTCTTAAAAGCTTAAAATCACTCTTAACCAATCATATGTAGCAAGTGAGAAAGGGGTTTGGCATGGGCCTGCAGTCAGATTTAATGTCATGTATACATCAGGTTAGTCAACTGGGGCTGCACACAGACTACAGACTATGATCCTCCAAAGTCTGATTCAAGATGAATTGTGTTGTGTTGGGAGATGAAGGTGAGCTTTTTAGATGGGGATCTGCACACATCCTCTGGAGTTCCTCAAAATTGAATATGAGGGCCAAATTCGTGAAATAAATGTGGTCATTGGTCCCCACTTTTCCCACCCAGTAATCTTGTGAACTGATTGGTCAGGGTTTCCTCAGCTTATTTAGGACTGGGTTTGTTCTGACAAACAAAGTTACATACCGTTTGCATAGCAGGACATACGCCTTTGGTGGTTGCATTCCCGCCCTCTCTGCTTATGCCCCCCAGACTCCCCTTTGAAACAGTTGCACCATGATACTTTGAAGAACACTTTGGACCATGTCACCGAGGAGCTAGGACCATACTAACCTTTCCCAGTTAGTATTAATGATAAGCTGTACACAGTGAGTTGGGACATTCAAACAAGAGAAATGGATTCTTTTTGAATTGTTGGTCCCAGTTTAATGGATGCCTAAACATTCACAAGTTCATACAGTATGATAGCTGGAATTGCAATAAATGTTTGCCCTATTTGCATTCCAGGAAGTGCTCCATTTCTCCACATGGCTTCCCCCCATTTGATACAGGGGTGTGTTGGATGTGATTAAAGAAAACAGAAAGTGCAGTCCAACTACCAGTAAAAATGAGGTTCAGTACATCTTCGACTTGCAAGCAAAACTCCAGTCACTTATCGAGGGAGAATTTGCATCAGCCCAAAGAAAGGAACAGTGGCTGTGTAATAGGTAGAGAGAACATGGACCGGAAGATGTTTGTATTATTCCCCATCTCTAGCTCGAAATAACCCACCAGGTAGCAAGGGACCTTCAATGGGCTGAGGAAGTTTGTATCGAGGAAGTCCTCTGAGGAAGAGGTATTGTGAAAGGACTCGGGGAACACAGCAGATTCACCACCTCAATCTGCTCAAACAGTCGAAGTGGTCCTCGTTGCCAGAGCAACATCTGCTGTGTAGTGAATGTGTTGGAACCAGAGTGTACTCACTCCAATCCCACTTGAAGTCCATTTCTCACTGTCCCAGAGAGCAGAGCTTGCCATATTTAAACCCAAATTTTCAAAAAATCTTTTCCCTCCTACCTAGATGCACAGAGGTCATAGAACAAGACTTATTGATTGCCTGAACACAAAGGAAAAGTAGTTGAGGAGGCACTGGGGAAAATTCTACAGATGGGAATAATAGAGACATCACACAGTACCCAAGCCAAATGGGTCGGTCCATTGGACTTCTGCAAGGAAAACACTTTTCCTAATTTTGATGGATATACAATGCCTTGTATTGAAGAGCATCTGGATTGTCTGAATGTGCCTCATTTTTCATCGACACATTTTTGTCTCCAAAGTCCAAAGAAAAACGTCTTTATCCCCACCATCCAATTTATACCATTTTGTCACTGGTTGCTTGTGACACTGGCTGTTTCACTGACTAATGGACTGCATTCTACAACCACACTGTGCATTCGCTGCTGCCTATTTAGATGACATAATCATCTACAGTAATGACTGTCAGTGGCATATGTAACGTTAGGACAGTCCTGATGTGTGGATGGGTAGATGTATGTAGGCCTCCACATGGTTAATGGGGATGTGTGTTCACAAATTATTAATACTTCTGTCTGATGATCAAAAAAAGGAGGAAAAAGTTCCTGGGGCCTCATTCCACACTAGCCACAGATCTCACTCAAAAGGAGCATCAGATCTGGTCTAGTGGTTGGAGCTGTGTCAGCTGGCCTCATTAAAGCAGCTTTCTGCTGAGGTACCTTACATGACCTGATTTCTCTCTCCTATAAAATCCCCCCATTTTCTCTCTCACTTTTGCTTCTCCTGAATGTGTTACATCATACCAGTCAAATCATATAACAAATTACAAATAAATAATTTTATGGCTATGATGTGTAGTTTTTCCTAAGAAATTTAATTTGATTAAAAAAAAAACAATGCAGTTTCTCTGGCTCATGAATGTTTGCTGCAGTTCCCCCTCTCTCCACTATGTTGTGGTGTTGCAGTGTTGCAGGCATTATTAAGTGAAAGATTAATGCAGAATCATTGATGATGCTGTATTATGGTTGTGTAAATGAGTCAAGTTTGGGATTATTGTACTTGCTTTGCAACTGAGCTTTGAAAGTTATTTTACAGTCTCTGAGTTAAAGTGCCATTCCAAAGTCTGAACATTACAGGTGTACTGTACTGGTGTCCTTTGTCTTTAGTAATCAATATGCTCTTTGGTGTAACTGAAGGGTTAATATTAGTGTTACCAGTTTCTATTCCTATTTAAGCCTTTTCCCAAGAAATTATGTCAACAAACATCCTGGAATGTTTTGACCACACACACACACACACACACACACACACAACACCACGTCTCACGTGCACCCTTCCCTTAGATACACACAAACACACACTCACATGAGTGTTGGACAGTTTATTCCTTTAACAGACCCAAACTGATCTTGACCAAGACTGTAATGTTGTTTTCAGGTGATAGTACTATTAATTTATTGTGAACTTTTTTTTTATTTTTTAATTCTTATTATGTGTAATTGCCCATAGGTTGTGAATGTCTGCATTTGCATCATTATTCATATCTCAGGCTTCATTAAAGCTCCTGTAAATATACTGGAGTACACATTGACTACTGTTATTGTACACAAGCCAGCACTAGGTTCTGATGGACATTCTTCTTGTTCCCCCTCTGTCACAGGACCTGTACTATCAGTCCTACTCTCAGGTGGGCGTCCTGTTCGCCTCCATCCCAAACTTCAATGACTTCTACATTGAGCTTGATGGAAACAACATGGGTGTAGAGTGTTTGCGGCTCCTCAACGAGATCATCGCAGACTTTGATGCAGTAAGACTCCCTCGTTCTCTCTTGTGCTCTCTTGTACAGATACAGATACATGTCCACATTGGCCCTTTATTATCATTTTTAAAAGGTCAGAGACAATAGGCAAAGGCCTATCTGGTGCATACACAGACTGCACACACTACCTGAACCAGGTGGTTTACTCCGTTTATGCAGTTCACACAGTTTACTCTGGGTCTGTGGTTTGATATGAAGTACACTGGATAAGGTAGGTGACCAAAAGAAAGTGGATATGACAATAAGCAGTGAATTTAAAGTGTATTAATATTGTAGCTCTGTTCAATTGTAAAAGAACAAGTGAAACAGTACAAACAGTTAAATAGCACTTTAATAAACTCACCGTCTGCTTTGGATTGTTTGGAGATGGATCACATGATAATCAGGGGCCAAGCACTGGACTATAGACAGAGTTTTGTAGTATCTCAGTTTTACCCTTACACACAAAGGTGCATTATCTGCGGTCAAGAACACAGTTTTAGTGAGGACTGGAAGCCGAAAATGCATCTATATCTGTTTGGTGTAGAGCTGGCTAACTGAACTGGCAGAATGTTTATGTTTACAAAATGAGTCTTTAATATAATTTGGTCATTTCTGCAATTGCTTCTCTCTCTCTCTCTCTCTCTCTCTCTCTTTCTCTCTCTCTGTGTGCAGCTGCTGGATAAGGAGTGCTATAAGGACATTGAGAAGATTAAAACTATAGGCAGCACTTACATGGCGGCAGTGGGCCTTGTTCCAACCACTGGATCTAAGGTACACAAAGAATGTGTGAGCAAATAATTGAGAAATAGTGCTTAGGGGAAACCCTTTAGTCAAAACATGAATTTTAAATAGTATTTCCATACAAAAAGTTTCAGGGAGCATCACATACGTATGAGCTCAGTTTATGACCTCATGAAACTGGCTCCACAGGTTTGGACCAATCACATCTGAAATGCAAATTATTAGAGGATGATATCATACCTTTAGCTAGCTTTTTATCATGTTAGTGATTAATAAATCCTTCAGAGGATTGGTTGTTAATCATTAAACCATTAAGAATATATAATAAATCACAGAATAATACAAATGAAGATACAGATACTTAAACCCCATTTGCCTGTGAGAAATGCAAGCTAGTTTACTAGTAGTTATTAGCTATATGTGTATCAGGGATGGCATGGGGAAATGGTGGTGTTTCCAAATTTGTTAGTCATTGTGTATATTTACTGTATGTTCTTAGGCCGTTTTGTTTAGTTTCTTAGTCATTAAATCATGTTAAACGTGTTATAGATTTTTAATGGTTCACACATTCAGTACACATTCAGTACCCACTGGTCCAGACTTACATTCCTCACTCTTGTACCTACATAACTTTCCTATTAGTATCACTGTAAATGCTGAATAGTTAGATATCAGGTGATATTGATAGTTAATCCACTTTAAGATAAAGAGCAATCCTGATAAAAGGACAATATTATAGTCCATAGTACAAACATTTTTGCTGTTTTAATTTTGCCTTGCTTAGGAAACCAAACCATTATAAGACTATGTATTATGACTTTAAATGATTTTAAGATATAATGACACTGTAAAAAGTATATGATACATTTGAGTGTATCAAAGTGTATCTAATGTAACTTTAAGTCTATATTGCCTATACTCTGTTGTTCTCTTCCTGAAAGGCCAAGAAGTCCATTTCTGAACATTTATGTACAGTGGCAGACTTTGCTATACAGATGTTCAGAGTACTCGACGCGATAAACTACCAGTCATACAATGACTTTGTGCTTCGAGTGGGTGAGTAAACCAACACTGTGTGTGTGTGTGAAAGAGAGAGACAGAGAGAGAGAGAGAGTGTGAGAAATATATACACTCATAATCCACTTTATTAACAACACCTGTACACCTGCACATTTATGCAGTTATCGAATCAGCCAATCATGTGGCAGCAGTGCGATGCAAAAAAAAAATAAAATAGGTCAAGAGCTTTGGGGTAATGTTTATCTGAATGGGGAAAAAGTGTGATTTCTGTGACTTTAATTGTGGCATGGATGTTGGTACCAGACGGCCTGGTTTGAGATTTCAGAAACTGCTGATCTCCTGGGATTTTCACACTCATCATTCTCTAGAGTTTACGCAGAATGGTGCGAAAAATAAAAAACATTGAGTGAGTGACAGTTCTGTGGGTGGAAACGTTTTGCTGAGGTCAGAGGAAATGGCCAGATTGGTTCGGGCTGCCAGGAAGGATATAGTAATTCAAATATTCACTCTTTACAACAGTGGTGAGCAAGAAAAGCATCTCAGCATGCACAAAATATCGAACCTGGCAGTGGATGTGCTACAACAGCAGGAGGCCACATCAGGTTCCACTCCTGTCAGCCAAGAACAAGAATCTGAGGCGATCATGGGAACAGACTCACCTAAAGTGGACAGTCACTTGGTCTTTTTCCAGTCTTCAACTGTCCAGGTTTTTGTGTGTCTGATAGCTGATATACAGTAGTGTGTCTTAGGCACCCTATTTTTTTTAGTACAAACTTTGTTATAGATTTTTTTATTTTATGACTTCTACATTATTTAGTCAGTACAAAAACTTGTTAGATTTCCAAACATTAGTTTTCCAGCACAGAAAAAAAATGTTTGTATGTCAGTAAAGAAAGCTGCATATTAAGAGGTAAGAGACACTTTCCAGAGAAAAAAACACAATGAAGGCGGCTGGATTTTGCTGAAGAAATAAGACACAAGTGCGACAGTCAAAGTCTCCAGAAGAACCATGGCTGGTTTTGCAAGATGCGCAGTAAAACTTACAGCTCATTTCCTTAAAAAACTACACTAATTCTACCTATTCTTCAAATTCTACAAATTCTATATCGACTTTGTTTCATTTATTTCTGTTTACTGCTCTTTATAGTATTTTTTAAAAATGTAAAAACATTTAATTTCGTTATTTTTGAAGCCATCTTTGCTGTACAGCATTTCTTTACATGTGCCTTTTGCACAGTACTGTACATAGGTCTGACACATGCATATATATAGGTGTGGAGGTGTGGAAAATTACATATATATATATATATACATAGCTCGAGAACTAAACTGGCCATGTACAGGACATCCTAAGTACATCAGCAGGATACACACAACAATACACACGTTCATTCTCTGACGTTTTTCCTCTGCTCAAATCTTCCAAATCTTCTCAGAAATATCCATAAACATTTATGACTCTTCAAAATCACACACACACACACACACACACACACACACACACACACACACACATTTGTCTTACTATCCTTATGAAGCTGTTCAGTTGACATACATTTTATTGCAGCTCAGCTAATTAATGACCAATAAAATGCATAAACTGGATGGATTCATTAGTTCATTGTGATTGTGTTTGATCAGGTATTAATGTAGGTCCAGTGGTTGCAGGAGTTATTGGTGCTCGTAGGCCTCAGTATGACATCTGGGGGAACACAGTGAATGTGGCCAGCAGGATGGACAGCACTGGAGTACAAGGCAAAATCCAGGTAAACACAAACACATGCAGATATGTGTGAATACAAAAAATAAGCATAAAACCACGACTTGATGCTTTTTAACAGGTGACTGAAGACGTCTTCCGGCTCCTCTCTGGCCATTACCGCTTCCTATGCCGTGGTCAGGTCAGTGTGAAAGGCAAAGGTCAAATGCTCACCTACTTCCTAGAGAGTTGGTCTCATGAAGGCCCTCTCCAATCCTGCTCCCAGAGCTTGGAGCGCAGAGGAAGCCCGTGCATCCAGACAAAGTTGAGCCACGCCCCCACTGCGACCAGTTATGGGGTCAAAACACAGAATGTTGGCCCTGGTCCCACCTCCTCCAACAACAGCATCCTCTACCTGCCCTCCGTCTCTGTCGACGTAGAGATGGAGGTGTGACTGATGAGGAGGCGCTTTCTATGGCAACCAACCTATTAGTGAATCAAGGGGGTGTGAGACGTGATGGACTGAGGTGATGATGGAGGACACAGAAGAACACACTCGCATCGAGAAAGCAACGGGAGAGACGCATGACTGAGATTAAAGAAGTCTTCGCTGTCCACAGGGTGACCGTGATGTTTATGAGAGTTGAGACATTTAGATCTCTCATGCAGAGAATAACTCTCCTCCCCACACACATGCAAACATAATGAGCAGGTTTGTCTATTTGTATGTGTATGTTTGTGTGTGTGCATGTGCACGTGTGTGGGTGTTCGTTTTAATGAGTCTTCCTCAGTCCAACTAGATATCAGGGGCTCCTAAAGAGGAGCATGTGTTTTACAGTAATGGCAGCTTCACACCAACAAAGGAGCCGCACATACTCCTCTGTGTGTGAGTTTGTGTGTGTGTGTGTGTGTGTGTGTGTGTGTGTGTGTGTGTCTATTTGCCTATGAAAATAAGCATGTGTATGCAGTGGGGACCAAACATTTATCATTTAAACAGCGCTGTATTTTACATTTGTGTGTGTTTGAGTTCATGTGTGAAGAACTTCACAGGAAGAGTATTTATGAGAATTTAGTACCAATATGAAACCAGTCAATGCCCATGGCGTGACGAGAAAACAAAAATCCCATTGGTGTTCTGTTTAGTCAGTGGGAAGTTTATGAAAATATGGGGCAATTCACAGCCTGTATTGATGTACAGAAAATTGAATCTCTGATTCGTATGCTTCAAAGTATTTCTTCTTGTTGCCTTTTTGAGTGAATTGACTGAGTGAACTGACGATACAGTATATCCAGATGCTAAAATATTGTAAATATATATAGTCCTGTTATCATTATCAATGGGATAAGCCGTGAGTTCCAAACACCGGTAAAGTAAACCTGCTAACGCTTACACACTGGTGCTTTGAGTAGGAACATTCTTGACGTCAGTGCACACTTCCTGCTGCTCTTTGACCTTTTACTATGATGGAGATGCCGTGTCTGGCACAAACACAAATACAGAAAAAGCTTTTGTTTTGAATATACAACTTACACACACTAAAGGTGAACGTGTGTTCCCAGAATTCACAAACAGTACGTGTGAAATCAACATGTAAAGCAGTGGCTTAGCTGTTCATGAAGAATGAAATGTACTATATCAGCTGCAGGAAACTTAAGTGTCCACTTGGGATAATGAGCAGCTTTGTAGAAGTTTGAAAATAGCTCACATGGCTTGTTCTTATTTGTGGAAACAGTTGTGATATTTGCTCTGTTCAGAGTTTCTAAGTAGGCTAACACTCAGCTGGGTTTGGCTAGTGCTGGTGGCAAGGGGATTTTGCCTTGTGCTTGCACAAGTAGGAGCGCTAGCACAGGATAAAACCTGTATTCGATTTAAATGGCACAGTCAGCAGATGGCTGCTGTCTTATATGCTCAAAATAGATCTTCATGCATTGAGCATAAAAAGGGCCTCGGACGTCTTGGTTTTGTGGTCACAAAGTGTATTTGATCTGATCAGTTAGTCTCTCGTATTTATTTGATAGTTTTTCATTTCTTGGTGAAATACTACTGTAACTGATATTTCTCCAAATATGCCTAGGGAATGAAGTTGGCTTCAAGCTTGCCGTTCTGCATGTCCCTCTTCGCATGCCACAGTTCTACCTTGTCTTGTTCTTTTTGCTAAGTGCAATGTGACTCTAATGCATGACTAATGCAAAAAAACCTGAACAAAAAGGGTGAAACGTGTAATGGGTAATATTTAGAAAAGACTTTTAGTTGCACTGCATGAATGTAGAACAGTGGCCTTTTGTTCATTTTTACAGTGTTTTTGGTCTCAAACCTTTATCGACAGCTTGTTTGCTTTTTTTCTCCATGCATGGTGCTGTGAAGTGTTGGAGAAAGCTTGGGAGTTTTGTAGCATCGCTCTTGAGGTGACTGCCTTCTATCCAGGGTTTGTTGGTTTGGGTGTATTCCTTTGTGCCAACACATTTTGTTACCAACATATCAATTCCAGTGTTCTATTGTAGCACAATTTTGTGATATTGTGTTTGATTCTACTTTTTAAAATAATCTAGAGTTTTATATGCACTGGATCCATCAAGGGTACAGTTTTGGCTTCCTGTAAAACTTTGGGGTTGGATGTTTCAATGTTGGGTGTCTTCTCCTTGGTTTTGGAGAAGTATATTTTCTTGAATATCCATTAGTCCTGGGTAATGCATTCTTAGCTATTTAGTGACACAAAATAAAGCTCTCTAAGCTTGAAATTGGACACAAAATTATGATTATGAAAAATCTGTTCACCCCAAAGGTTATATTATGGGAATGGGAAATTTAATATTTCTATACAATAAATGTATATGAAAACCATTATAGAAAAGCCAAACTCTTCATTTTATCTCTGAATTATGCCTAGATCAGAGTTTATGATTAAACAAATGTAGCCACATGAAAAATGATCTATTTTCTATATACAAAATACAGTGGCCTAATATATCGCCATTCTAAATATTACAACTTTAATAATGCATAAAATGTTCACAGTAAATACACTAGATTTTCATGTTAATTAGATATTTTCATATATGATACGGGTTTAAAATATTACATGTATGAAATCTACTGCAGAGTAAATTGAAAGTATTTTACTTATAACCTTAAATATATGTGCTATTTTTTGGGGTTGCAATGTATTGATTGCAATATTGATATATGTGAATGTAAATTTCATATTGAGATCTTTTATACTTGTGTTTGCACTGTTCTGGAATAAAATGACAATGAGAGACAGAGCTGGAACTGACATAGTGTTTGGGTGTTTCTGTATGTCATGTGTCACTGGGTCATTGCACCCTGTTTGTGTGGTAATAGCTGTGTCCTTGAGTCAGTTGTATGTGATTGTAAAGGTGACCATTGGACCTCAGGAAAAACAAGTTGAGCAAAACAAGTGTCATTTACTATCCCTGATTCTATCACTGCATCCAACAAAAAACATAAAACTATTTATAGTTGTACGTTGAGATCTGATCTCATACCTCAGCATCATTGCACCTTTACAAAAAACTAAATATGCTGCATAAAGTGAAGCTATTGAAATTGAACTGCTGCCACATGCCCAGTGTAAATTGTAATTTGTACAGCACTTGCAATCCACAGAGCTAATGCAAGGTTTCTCAGTGGAACATTGCCCATTGAGCTTCACACTGCCTCCGCTGTCTTGCCATCTTCCCATAGTGCATCCTGGTGCCATCTCTTCACCAAGTAAGCCACACACACACACACACACACACACACACACACACACATCCACATCCACATGATGTAAAAGAAAATGTGATTCATCAGACCAGGCCACCTTCTTCCATCACTCCATGGTCCAGTTCTAATGCTCACGTGCCCATTGTAGTTGATTTTGGTGATGGACAGGGGTCATCCTGGGCACTTTGTGCTACAGTAACTTTTCTGTGGGATCAGACCAGATGAGCTAGCCTTCACCCCCACTTACTTAACAACTAACAGTAACTGTGTGAGAGTTTGAGCCTCTTTGAACTTAACAATTTAAACATGTTTAAAGCAGCAGCTCATGCCCATAGATTTTGGTGGATTAGGCTGACATTAATAACAACATAGCTTCAAACAAAAATCGATAGTATATCACACTTGACCTATGCTATAAACTACTATTTAGTTCATTTTTGGAATATCCCCATAATAAGCAGTTGAGAATCAACAACATACCAGCATACAGTCTAGAAGCTTGTTTTGAGTGGTATTACATGTACCTTGATTCAACTGTGTTTAATACAGCAGGTGTGTTTCCAGTGTTCTTCTGAGATAAACACAGCAGAGCTAATATCATTAACTATGGTTGCCAGGTTTCAGCAAAATTGTCATTAAATTTACATCTCCAATTCCACCCAAATGACCTGAAATAAGCACAAAATCAGCATTGAAAAAATAGAGACACGTTTTCCATGTTTTTCCCCCACCATCTTCGCATGGAAAACAAGATCACCATGGTCCACACATATGTTTGATCTATGGACATTATCTACTCCATAATCCCCCTTTATCTCCCCCAATCTTTGGTATATTTAATTCAAATTATTTGTTATAAAACATCATCATCATTAAACAAAACAGTTCTGTCATTAACTTCCCACTCCTCCTCCTCCACTGAAAATGTTCATAGAGCAAGCATGGAGAACATGTTCCCTTTCAAAGGGAACTCAATGTTGTGTGAGCTTCATGCTGTGGGAAGCGCCCTCACGCATGACCGGTATCTGAAGCTTGTGTAACATCATGCCAATTTATAGGCCTGCCGTGATCAGGTGACCTAGCAATTAAGCGTGTCGCATGATTATAAAACGGCACCTGTGAACCGCGCCTTCAGCCTTATTATCGTCAGCAAGACTGCATGTCAGTCATTTGTGTAATGCTTGCAAAAAGGCTCTTCATTTCCTCTCTATCTTGAGGCCATGGTGGGATGTATCAGGGGACATGAGGTTATTAGGGCAGTTAGCCCCCAGTACTACTGTAGGGCCTCCCCTAGCCAAGGCTGTCCCAAGTTTTCAGTGTTCTCTGGTCAGCGAGCTGTCACAGGGCAAGGAAAATCTGATGCTTTCTCGCCAATAGAATGCGGAAAAGTCAATGTCACTAAAAGACCTTCTGGCAGTGTGGAAACTACTGCCAAATGTGTCTCCATGGGTTCTGTCCACTGTAGAAAAGGGTTACCGGGTCCAGTTCAGAGCTCGATGTTATTCTGGCTCCATTGCGACTCCAGGGCATCCGTGAACTAAACTACCTGGACGATTGGTTACAATTTCCATCCATGAGGAAATTGTATGCGCTCAAGTGGTGACTTTTTGTCTCGTGGTGTGAGGAACGTCATCTAGACCCAGTGAACTGTGAGGATCTTTCTCAGCAGTGTTGGCTCCTTCTACAATCAGGGTCTATGTGGCTGCCATTTTGGCCAGCCACGCTCCTATTCACGGAGACTCTGTGGGGCAATATTTGCTAACTTCGAGTTTTATGTGTGGTGTCAGGCAGACCACACATACCTTTCTGGGACCTTTCTGTGGTCCTGGAAGGTCTGTCAGGTGCCCCATTTGAGCCCTTAGTGTCAGCCTCTGAGAAGCTTC
>JANDJT010000148.1:11189141-11202035 GCA_024331685.1 Stegophilus panzeri
ATAATGTTTGTGTGTGTGTGTGTGTGTGTGTGTGGGTGTCTTTTTAATAAATTGTCTTTTCAGAAATCATCTGATGTCATATTGTTTGAAATATTGCTCAAATCTGCTGTGGTGAAACAAGTACAAAACAAAGCATTAAACCTAATTTGCCAAACATGGAGTCAATAAATTTAATTATGTGATACCTGAAATAACCTTAAACCATACATTCTCTTTCTTTCTCTCAAAATATACCTCGCCAACTCATGATTATGCTCCGGTGTGCCTTTTAAAAAAAAATCGCCTGTGGGCAGAACTCTATTTGCGAGCTTGTGCGTCCTTATCGTGGTAATCGCCAGCGGAGCTGTGCACTAATTTTAGCTCGGTATTTGGGGGAACCAGGCTCTGCTTTCTGCAGTGCCTTTGACCTGCTCTCTGTTTGTGCTGGTCGGGCACAGGAATGCCCCCCTCCTACTGCCCAAGCAAGCAGCCTCTCTGGCACCATTCACCCCCACCCCCAACCCCACCATCCTTTGCATGCTTACACAATTAAATACAAGATCTTAAAGCAAACAAGTAAATATTTTATAAGTAACACTTGAAATGCAGGTCCACCCAAATCTATTGATTTATACGATTGGGGATGTGCAATGTGAATTGTGGCCTCTAGATGAAATGCAGTGTCATGGTGTCCGGACAGAGTTGCCTTTTCATTGGATGAAGAATAATAACTCTTTTATATTTGAACGCGATCTCATTCCTCAAAAGTTCTCAGTTTAAAATATGACTTAAAGCTATAAACAAGAAAATAGTCAACATGTTTGTCAGGTGCCCAAAAAGCTTGCTGTCTGAACACACTTCCCTAATATAGCCTACAAACACAGAAAACAAATGTTTTGGAGAAAAATTTTATGAATGCTGTGAGAAATCTCTATTTCTCACATGTTGTTGTTGGCTTAGTTCATAAAGAACTGTATAATGAACCAAACAAGCAACAATAACAAAAGTAAATTAAATAGTCACATTCTTTTTGGGCTTCCACATGTGTATCTTTTTTTTTTTCTGTGTATTTTTTTCCACGTGAAGGTTTATCCTTTTTAACAAGAAATGCAGTCTACACAGGTGAAACCAAAATAGTTATTAGAACATAATTTATGTAATTAAACCAGGAGTAGACATTCAGAGCTATTAATTCTTTAAACAATCAATTTAACAGTGCACACCTGAGCAGAAAGTAACACCTATCAGTGCAGTATTTTTGATCACTTGAAAAAATGGGTTGGGTTCAAACAAAGGTGCCATCATGTTCTATGTTGTTTAACACATCTAGATGTAAATATGAGGAAATGAAAGCTGAAATTCTGATCTATCATCTCACATTCATCTTTCGATCTCAAACCCAAATGTCTTCGATATACAGCGAAAACAAATTAAATTGGCTTTATACTATTCCACTACTTTCAGAGGGGACTGTATCTAAAATAACTGACAAGTCTACACATAGCCCATCTATTTATGAGTGTGAATTTTATTGAGCAATGACAACGAAAGAGCATTTTAAATAAACAGCAATGTTGCTGGCATGATTGCATCCATTCAAACAGAGACCTGAAGTCATATATAAGTTAAAATAGTGTTTATTTTTAATTTTTAAAAAATACATTAAATATAAATCATATATGAACAAAACCATTTTCCTTTCTTAAAGAAAGGCATAGCTGTGTAATATTTATTTTAGTAACATGAAAAGCTTTTTAATGACTCAAAATTCTTTCAAATGATAAAAAAAAGTACAGTTACCCGTGAATGGAGAGATCCTTAAAAGTGACTTGCGGCTATAAGTGGCCCTAACATTGCACAACAGAATGAGGAACGGCAAGTTCTTTTTTTTTTCTTAACTCAACTTTTCATTAGCTTTAATATACGCCAAGGTGGAGCTTTTAAAAGTTAGCTTAGCATTACCTTAACCAGTGCTGGTCCTTCCTACATGCCTACTTTTCAAGTCATGCTGTTACCCCCTCACCACCCCTAGGGGCCTGCCATGCTAATAAGAAAATTGTTCATTTTTATTTAGCGTAGTGTTCGTATATGTCTAATGAATTATAGTGTTGTTTTATTTCTACCATTATCCATATTCATTAGGTTTTTATCATTCATATGAATTGCTGTTTCCTAGCTAGAAAACCAGATTATAGATACAGGAGCTAGATAAGGTAATAGTCATAGTCAAGTTGATTTACAAAAAGCTACATCACAGAAGATTCAAATAAAGAAGAGGTGTGGCAATGGTGTAAAAATAGCTTTTATTATATGAGTAAGCAGAATTCTGCTTTGGGCCCCAGAAAGGTTAGGAGTGGTACTGAGCTTAACTTTAACATTCATGTTGTTTTAGCTTCATTTTAAGCAAATAAGTAAATACATAGCTTAAACCTTACTAAAACAAATGGCTATCTTGAAAATTTAGCTTATATCTAGCCATTTATCTTAAGAGAAAGCTAGGTTTCCCAAGAAACCCGAAGACGTCTCGTATTAGACTGAGGACAGAACCATCTCTTTTCATTTTGTACAATGCACTGTTGATATAATATCTAAAAACTCATTAGTGATTATATTCCCAAAACATGTTGAGTTCTATCTATTACCTGTTGTGCAATCAGTGAGTCACTTAATCCTCAAAAAAAGAGAGAAAAGGATGAGCTTATACGCCTTTCTTAGATAAATAACTTCAATATTTTAAGGTTCACATGCCTTTTCAGACACAAAGCTGGCCAGAAAAAAAAAACACACACACACTTATCTACAGTATATAGAAATGACACAAGGTTTAAGCAGGGACAACAATTTTTGTACTTTGTTATACTCTTCACCCAAAATCTAGTTGTAAAATTAAAAAAAGGTGTAGCACCAACACGTCTTAAGTCTTTAAGTAATTAAAAACATATATTTTGCACATTTTCTATGTTTTTTGTTTGTTTTTATGTAGTTTTTGGGAGGGTGTTGAGGGGTCAAGCTTTTGGCTGATTCTGTGCTACTGAGCTACTGGGACTGGTGATACCTCTCCGGCACCCTCCATATTCAAGTCATTTCTCAGGAGGTCAGACAAAGGAAAAAAAATATCCCAACATCCGTACTAAATTATTTAAAGGCAAGCTATCCAATAGGGTTACTGAGCTAATCTGTAAGCTTTTCGTTTGGGTGAAGTAACTGGACAGCATTCAGAGACAGATCACTAAGCACTAATCATTATTTATCAAATTTCAGCCCTGACATGGTTAAGGCAGTGATCTGAAGTAGGAAAGTAACTGCCAGTGATCATTATCAAACTTTGGAGTGCATACAAAAGGTATGCAGTAGTAATGCTAGATGGTGTTGCATTTTCTTACATAGTCACTGAAAACTCACAGAAGGACAATTATCGTGCAATTTGTGCAATTATATCATGAAATGCACAAGATGTTAAAGATACCGACTGACATTTTCAGCACTGGGAGCAATATCATGTCAAGTGCTCTGTGGTGTATTTTAGTGCATTAAATATATATTTTGTATTATATACATTTGGAATCCACTTGGAAGCATGCTGCATGCTGTAGCTTTGATAGATCAGTTACTCTCTCTTCCTGACAGCTGAACAAAAAAGCTGGTAGGAAAACAGGTATCAGAAAGCCATGTAGTTATTCTCCTACATGGTTAACCTGGGCATAAATCAGCAAGTGATCACACAAGCATATACAGTGAATAAAAGAAAATAACTACAATGAAAAAAACAAAAACAAAACAAAAAAACACACACACACACACACACACACACTGAAATGAGTTTTTTTTTTTTTAAATCATTCAGTGTGAGTAATAGGTCCTAGAATATCATAAATTTAAACACTTTCATAATGCGTGTTGCAAGAAATGGCCAATGTAATAGACTGGGGTAGTTGTTCAGTGAGGGACCAAAGTGCATCAAGTGCTTGTGCTTCAGATGGAGCCAATGGCAAGAGCAGGCCAACACTACTGAGCATGCCCATTTCGAACAGTCCTACACCAGAAGGGCAGAGACAGGACGCGACGCTATGAGAGAGACAGTGATAGTCATGGCAGTGATTTACTCAAGGCGCTTCATTTCACCAGAAAAGAGAAAGGGCCAACTATATACTTTCAGTCAAACCCATACACTTAAGAAGCTGTCACACATAACCAAAAGGTAATGAAGCCCAAAGGGTAATTTAGACATTTCTTTTGTTAGTGTAATCCAAATGGTGCTTTCATTGGGCTATAATAAAAATAGATTAGCACAGATCTTCCCCTCCCTCCCCACCTCCCTGGCCCCTCTCTCTACTCCCCTGATGTGTGAAAGTGACCTGATGAGTCCCTGCTCCGGTGCATAGGTGGGGTGCTCAGAAATAGGGCACAGCCTTTAAAAATCTCCCTTTCCCCCTTTTCACTGTGGATTCATACCATTCAGAGGGGATTGTCTGCCCTCTCCCATTTTCCTTCAGTCTCTCCTGTGTTTCTCATTTATTTTCCTGGTTATAACAGTGGACTTGGCTTTGTTCTTTGCCCTCGTAGCCTGGCAGAGGCTGTCCATACTTGTCCACACACCAACATTGACCACGTTTATGGCCTTTGGATGGACGACACTGTAGGGAGACAGTAAAGGAGGGGAGAAATGGATGGGGGTATTATGTTAGAGACATGTATATGTAAAGAAAACAGCCTCCAAATGGAGGAAGGAATAGACATGGGCAAAAAAACAACAACACATTTCTCCCAGCATATCTCACCCAGGTGACAGAGAGTAACACCAACACTAGAAACTAGAGTGAGAGAGACAGTAAGACTGAGACAGGGAGCAAGACAGGGAAAGAGTAATAATGCAATTCAAATAACTGTGGTCAGATTGGTATATGAAAATTTAAAACAAATTTTCTTTCTTTATCATTTTGAAACAGTATGGAAACACTGAGAAAATTAGCTTTTTTTATTATTTCTCTTTTTTTCACTGTCATTTTGGCTGTGAGACAAAAATGGGGAAAATCAAATATCACGTCTGAGGGAAGAATACACTGCTGCCATTGGCTCTGTGTGCATATGTGTGTGTATAGGTGTGTATGTTTGGTTCAGCTACATATGTGTATTTGCATTTGTTGAATTGATTCTTAGGTCATGTGGAAATATGACAGTTGGTCAAGCTACTCCAAGCCACCATGACCTCATCAGAAGCTGCAGCAATGCTATTATAGCAATGCTATAAATATTTAACTATTAATTTACCTATTAAAAACCTATTTTACCTATTTAATTTACCTATTCCATTTCATATGGAATGCTGAATGATATAGGTTAATTATGATGATTATAGCAATGATTATTGCAAACTCGTCATCTTACACCTGCGACAAATATTTTACTTCCTTAAAAGCATGATCATTTAAGTAATTATCCTCTTACTGCTATCTATGACACTTATATCAGGAATGTGCTTTGAGAAGATGATGCATGACAACATATGTGTTAACTAAGGAATAAAACACAATGGGGCGTGGTGTTACCATCCGAAAGCACATTAACAGCACATCGCAAAGTGTTTTAGTCTTCACCAGCCTCGCTTTTTTCCATCTTCCACTTATTCTGCACAGGGCCCAGGGAACTCTGGGCACAAGATAGGGGACACCCCGGACCGGGTGCCAACCCATCACAAGGCAAAATCACACACACACATAATATGGAATTTGGAAATGCCAATCAGCCTACAGCACATGTCTTTGGACTGGGGGAGGAAGCCGGAGTACCCGGAGGAAGCCCCCCAAAGCACAGGCCAGACATGGGATTTGAACTCCAAACCCTGGAGGTGTGAGGCAAACATGCTAACCACTAAACCACCATGTGCCCCCAACTCTGGAAAATCATAAGACACACAAAAAAATTTAGCTTGTAATGAGAAACCAGAAAGTGCAAAGACCTGAAGATGTTCCTGTGGTGAAAAACAGTTACAAAGTGCTGACACCTGAGACTATTATCTCCTTACAGAAAGCTTCCACATAACAACGGTTAGACGTTTTTCTTTGTTAAATAACAGCATACGTTTAATTCATTTATTATTTGTCTTATCTTATTATGGACTCACCACCACACATGTCCCTGTAAGTGAGTTATAGAAATGGCAACATATTAGAGCAAGTGCATTGTCTTGCTCCTGTTATAGAGCTGCTGTTATAGAAAATTAATTTACAGCTACAGACCAATCAGATTTGAGCTTTCAGTAGTGTTGTGATATAATAAAACATAGATGGCATTTAGAAGTGTTCATTCAAAATCAATCAAACAAACAAACAAACAAACAAAAAAAGAGTTGGGCTCACTGCTTCCAGGAACGCAAACAAGGATATACATTCCATACAAGAATTTATGGGTATGAAATACAAAAATGTTTGTATATCTGCAATTATAATAAATGAGCGATTTGTCTAGAGTAACCACCCCTAGACTAACCGATGAAATAGAACAGAAAGGCTTACATCTGAGTAAATTAGCAGTATGGTGGTGTAATAGTGCTTCATGCATGAATCAAACAAGTTTTAAGAACTCTACAAGTTCTTGTAAATTTTATTTTTTATTAAGAATGTTTCCATCTTAGCTTGCTGAAATCTTAATTTATTAATTCAGGCAGTTAACTTTATCCATCACACAGACCTCATGGATCATTATTGATAAACATTACAGATTTAAAAAAAATAGTTATTCGACCATAATTCATGTAATTAATTGCCAATAGTGACGCTGCTGTGTGATAATCATGCACATATCCAAGAAGACCTGAATTCTCCATGGTGGTGACGCTACAGCACAGACTAGTGATGGAAGTAGGTGATTATCACCTACAGCATGGAAAGACGCTGCGGTCTCGTTGGAGTCCATAAGCCGAGACCCAGACTCCGACCGAGATCGACTAATGAGACCCAGATCTAGACCAAGGCTACGTTTATGTGGTCTCATGAGCCAGGTACTCTTCAACTCAGCCTGGTAATTTTAACAAATTGTGCACATACCCTTACACACACAACTGTGTGCACATATGAGGGCTGAATATACAGCGTATGCTGGCTTGAGTAGTGTCTTTATGATGTTAATGAAAAAGAGTAAGGGGCTATTTGGCTCTGCTAAAACATTTGCCCTACACAGTTAAAGAGCTGTCTGACTATTTTAGGAAACTGGTACCGATTAAAAGTCATCTGGAGCTTAATTTGGGAGAGAAAGAAATGCAGAGAATGAGAGAGAGAGAGAGAGAGAGAGAGAGAGAGAGAGAGAGAGAGAGAGAGAGAGAGATCAAAGGGACTTTTACTGAGTGAGGACCAAATTAAAATACCTCAAGCAGAACAAGAGCAGTTTGGGAAATAAAACTGAGCATTTATTCTGTCCTCTTCATGCCTCCTCCTTTAATCATGCCTTTCTTTCTGTATCTTCTCTGCATGTTTCCTTCCCTCCTTCCTCATCATATCACACATTCCTAGCCTTTTCCCTTTCTTTTTTTTTTATCATGGCTGATCTTTTGCAATAAATAAACTTATTTATTTATTTATTTATTTATTTTTAAATTAAATCGCACAGAGCAAAGAGCATGAGAAGGAAAAGTTAGAGGGACAAAAGACGATTGCTGGGAGAGAACAAGAGCACTTCTGCCAGTAAAATCTGTTCATGCAGAATGTTACACAGAGCTTTCTGTGTCTCGAACTGATGTACAACTGCTTCAGTCTGAATGAGGACTGGAATGACTTTGACTTGTGTGTGCCAGAATCTGTTTCTGTGAGATTTCTATCAACACGTATGCTTCAAAAAGTGCTATTCTGAGATCGCTGCTAATACAGACTTTACTGTAAACTCTGCTATACTGACATTTCAGAGGGAAAACCCAAAACACACATTAGTTGTGATAGGTGTGTGTGTGTGTGTGTGTGCGTGTGTGAGAGTGTGTGTGTGTGTGTGTGTGTGTGTGTGTGTGTTTATGCAGATTCCACACATGCAGGTGTGTCTGCATATGTGAGCAGTGGATGGAGAGTGCATGCGGCTGTTGTGAAATGAAGAAACTGAAAGGTGGTTGAGTATAATCCTGTCAGTGAGGCAACGTCTAGAGGATATAACACAACAGTCTTGTGTGTACTGAGTGTGTGCACGTGTGTGAGAGCACAAATGGGTGTTTTATATGTCACAAATCAAGCCTCAACTATGGCAGGTCCGTAACATTGCACTCATGGGCAGCAGGAAGGCCAGGAGGACATTAAAAGCAGCAACAGCGTAAACACACACCATACACACTCTCAATATGCAGGTTAACATCTGCATGTGAATATGAACAGTGGTTGTTTTCCCTCCAGACCCTTGTCCTCGACTACATAAGTATGTGTCCATCTGCCAATTTGTGCATTAATTCTTCTTGAACATGTGTGTAGAGTTTTGTGTAACTACTGTCCACTTTCTTTGAACACATATTGAAGGCATATAGAAACCAGGCATGTAGTAATATGGCTAATAAACCCAGGCAGGGTACATGTGCATGTGTGCAGTAAAAGGAGACTGTGAGAAAGCAAGATCCCATAGCGCTAGAGACGTACACAGTGGCGCTCTGCACACTATCTGGAGTGTGTCTGTGCCCGAGTGTGTATTTGTGTACAGCCCATTCCCAGCGTGTCCTGCAGTTCACACCTCCCTCTCTTCTCGTCTTTCCCACTGCATCACTGAGATCTCATTCAGTGTGAAAGCAGCAGTGGACACGGCCTTGGGTGAGCCAGCGGGTCAGGGGGGTAGTGTTTGTCTCCAGCCCAGCAAGAATACTCGCTGCCTGGGGCAAAGATGAGCATGGCCTTGGGGGGTTCAGGGGGTGGAGAGTGGAGGATGGGGGCCAGCATGCTTCGCCTCTACTTGCACACTAAGCCAATTCATATAATCAGAGCTAAAATTACCCTGGACTTGACTGTGCCCTCCAAGGGAAAGGCCTCCAACACACACACACACACACGCACACACGCACACACACACACACACACACACACACACACACACAGTTATTACCAGTCTTATTCTGGGGTGGAGGAGGAGCCCCAAGCACCCAGGATTGTGCTTATTTGTGTTTATATGAGTCAGCCAGTGTTTATGCCTCTATCCGTCTTCTAAAAGAACTAGCCAACTAGTTCACATTTGTCACAGGTAGATTTCTGTGTTATCTGAGTTACAATGTATACAATCCTATGCTAACGCTACATTCGAATTACCTCAGAAGTGGGACATCAAAGCTTGGAATGATTTCATTTTTGACCTCCGTGCATTCGAGTTACAAAGTGGTTAAAAACATGGACATTGCTTGTCTTTTGTTTGCATCAATCTAGCCAGCTAACTATGATGAGTGGTGTATATTTACCTTCTCAAAACAGCAAACTGTACAGTCAATGATTCTGATTCAACAAGCAAACATGTTGGTTGATCTAAAGCAGCATAACTCATTTATTTATTTTTTTTACTGCTGATGCTATGCACAGACATATTGATGTGACTACACTTTTTGAACTCGGAGCTGAGAAGACTACTCAAAGGCCCCGAGTAGGAATTCAAGTCGAGGGGGCGTTTTCTCTGTTTTTTCCTAGTCGGAGTTTGGCAATTATTACTATGAGTTACAACCTCTAGTTGAATGCAGCATAAGTGATTCATTTAAGAATAGCACAACTTGGCATAACATTCAGAACTATTTTGAACATCATTACTATTGGCCTAGATCGAGCAGTACACAGATTCTGCAGCTAAAAGTTTCTGAGTACCACAACATGCTCTAAGCTGTAGAGCTTATTTTTTTGGCATTGCTAACTGAGCTCCATTTACCCGCCTTTACCCCTTTTGTACTGAAATACTTAGAAGGTCACCAGTCTTATCAGAATAAGCCACTGAAGAGGTATTAATCACTTAGAAATCACATTTTTGTGCACGACGGTACTTTTTTAGTGTGTTTTTCTAGCACAGAGCTCTTGCATGTACTCCCACATACGTTTGAGTGTGAACACGAGTGAGAGCATGTACAAGCAGCTTTGCGTTAATTTACAAAGCTGCGTGAGTTGTACAGACAGCAAGAGGGATCATGTCATTGAGTGTGTTTGTTGCCTCATGTCAACTCTGTACATGAAACTGACTGTCTTTTATTCTCGTATACCCATGAGTGAAAGAGGAAACGCTGTAGGGTCCATTTAATACAGCTGAATGTCAGTAATCAAGCATGCTCTACCAGTGTCTAATCCTCAGTTCAGCGAGTTCAGTACAAGTGTCTTTATCCATACTGCTACAGGCTTCCTGTTCTGTAAGCTACTGAATAATCCTGTTTGCCCAAATTCACCTAACCCAAACATCCCAATTAAACATGCTCAGACCTAAACTCTGACTCATTCTTTTTACAGGAGAGGGACAGAGGGGGGTAGTCACCAGATGACTCACACATCTCCCAAAGCCCCTGATTTCTCCCATCAACATCCTCTTCCTTCTCAGAAGCCCAGATGCAGCCTGGCACAGATGCAGCTCAATATTTGGGATAATGTTTTAGCTGGTGGCCATGGCAGCACTCACCTGTTTCTTCTTGTAGAAGCCCTTCCTGTCACAGTTTGGAATGCGAAAAACTCGAAAGTTTATCACGCTGGATATCCTAAGACTCTTCAAAACGCTTTCCATCTCTATGCGACACGGGCCCTTCAAACAAACAAACACACACCAAAATAAATGAAAAATCAGTCCAACTTATAAAATCAGTCCAAAGTTTACTATATCAAGCATGGGACCTTAGAAATGATACAAACTAGCTCTCTCTCTTTCTTTCTTTCTTTCTTTCTTTCTTTCTTTCTTTCTTTCTTTCTCTCTCTCTCTCTCTCTCTCTCTCTCTCTCTCTCTCTCTCTCTCTCTTCCATGGCAGACACAGCCATGCATCCTGACACTGAGCAATACATACACAGCTATCCTCTGGTAAGGATTTCAAATATAAAGATGCAATATGTTCATTTCTAGCCTAGCTTTCATCTGTGGTTGTTTTTTTAGTCATGCTTCATCCAAATATTCCACTTGAATACACCTCTCTCTGTAGCTACAGAACTCACATCACACAGAGTACTCAGGTCTTTTAGTAAGATAATAAATTATGAATAAATATATTGTTAAAATGGTTTTGTGTAGCACTTCTTTGTGAATTGTATTATATATATTTGTTTTTACTTCAATTTTTGACAATTTTCTCGATATATTCATAGCACGTTCCAGCTCCATGGGCCTTTCCCTTGTCACCAAATACTGCCCTGCTGTAAAAGAGAAAAGGGACGGCTGCACTCTAAGTGACCTCAGGCAATGAATGGCATGTGGCACAGCTGGGACTGCAATCTTAAAGCAATCTATAAGCCGGAAGAATCCTTCTCTTTCCTGGCTCCTAATATATCCTGAAATACCATTCACTGCTGATCGGTTTAAAATCTTAAATATGGTAAATATGTCACATATGGACTTTCCTAATGATCAGAGTTTGTGTTCGGTGATGAACCTGAGCTTATGGGCTTATGAGCTAATGCAGGCAGTGGTAGCTCAGTGGTTAAAATGTTGGCAAGTGGGCAAATGCTGTAACTGCAGAACTGTACTTATGCTCCAATTGCTCTCTCTCTCTCTCTCTCTCTCTCTCTCTCTCTCACACACACACACACACACACACTTTCCTGCTTTATTCTTGACCATCTTTGACCCGCTGACAGAAGGTAAAGAAGCACTTACATACTCGGTCTCTCTTTTGGATTCCAGGCTGAAATTGTGGATATCAGGGTGGACTCCCTTGGCCACTGGCTCCACTTTGTAGATCTGTCCTTGCTTAAACTTCGCCATCTGGATCATGCTAAGCTTAGCGTGCAGCAGAGACTTTTTAGTGTCCAGCTCTGTTCTCTGCATACCCTCTTCAACCCCCGAACCTGTTGCTGTATCCTGCACCACCTCAGTGCCCTTGCTGACTGTTGCAATGGTAGTTGTAGGCAGATGTTCCTCTACAGGTTCCTCTGAAGCATGGGAGAGGTGTAAATGTCAGTGTTAGACAACATACACATGAAGCTTCACCAAAGTTTTAAAAGATAGTTACTACAGCGTAAAGCTAAAACTTAATAACTGACTTAATAAGAAGCCACTTAAAATGTTTGAGTGAGGAGAAACAAAAAGAGAATAAAAGAATGGTTTGTAGAAACAGGGTTTTAATAGCACTCATGCTTGGAACCATTAAGCAGTCCCTCCAGGATTTAGCGATTTTGCGATTGCATAAATTAACCCCGCAATATTCAGAGGAGCTTGCAATTTCTCAAAATTACAGCAGATTTTCCACAGATTTGGGCCAAGATGTGTCATATGATGTCATCACAAAGCACATTAAACCAAAGCCCTCTTCGATTCATGTGCGTCGAGCATGAGTACAGCTAAAAAGTGTCATTTACGAATAAACATTACTGCAAAAGACCGTGCAAAACAATTTCGTGCAATTGCAATCTCGCCAATTCAAGTAGTTTTAAACAAAAAACTCCACAAAAATCTCTGCAAGTTGCATCTCAAATTTTGAAAAAAACTGCAGCAAAATCAAGCATTTTTGGCCAAAACAATCACCAAAAAAAATCCATGACATCCTGTACAGACTGATTAAGGATTACTTGCTCTTTTGTCTGCAAGTTCCCAGCAGCCGAGCTAGAGCGGCCAAACTTTAGTGCAACTGGCTGAAGTGTGTACTTTCTCGAATAATTTTCTAGTTGAATTTGAACAGTATCAATATTATCATTTTAATTAAGAACTTTTCTGATCAGGTTATTCCGGTTTCCTCCCCCAGTCCAAAGACATGCACGGTAGGCTGATTGGCATGTCCAAAGTGTCCGTAGTGTATGAATG
>JANDJT010000148.1:11210773-11224854 GCA_024331685.1 Stegophilus panzeri
CCCCCCCCCCCCCCCCCCCCACCCACTCTCTCTCTCTCTCTCTCTCTCTCTCTTTCTCTCTCTCTGTGTCTGGTGGCTGCCCTGGTGGGTGGTAAAAGATGATTAGAGTGTGGCTTGGATGTTGGATTTTGCTGGGTCAGCACTGCATACCCTTCTTGCAGTGTTGTGCTCTGCAATAACAACAGGCCCTTGCAGGCTGCTGAGGCATGCGCTTCAGTTCCTGGAAGGTAGAGAGCTCTGGGCCCATCAGTGGAACCCTGTGTTGAGACTGGACCATTGAAAACAAGCAAAAAATTACCTCTCGCACTCCACCAGCCACCTTTGCAGCTAGATTAGTATTTTTGTTATTACTCTGCACATTTCTCCCTCTGTTTCCCCACCTCTTTCTTTTTTTTCCACCTGCTTCAGGAATTCCTCCTGAGGAATGGAATGCTGAGAGATGTGCTGTGTGTGTGTGTGTGTGTGTGTGTGTCTGATTGGGCTGCCAGTATGTGAGAGGAAGTAAAAGAGCATCAAGCAGCACTCAGTCCTATAGTGTACTATGCAAGCACCTTCTATGTTAAAGATGTGTTGCCATTTAAAGAAAGTGGGCTCTGTTCCACACATCGTGGTCAGCGCTAATTTCTGGGTCAGAAAAATGTAAACAGAAGCCTCCCAATAATAAACTACCCATAATAAAGTACCCATATAGTCTCTATATACTTAACAACTCTGTATATTTGCTTTCTACATATTCTATTCTATTCCCTTTTATTCACATCGTATTCCCTACAGTCTATTATATTTTATTCTTACAGTCTATTATATTTTATTCTACAGTCTATTATATTTTATTATGTCTAATGCATTTGATTATTTTACTATATTCTATTTTTATTATGTGTGTATTATCTTATTATTATATTATTATCTTTAGTTTGTTGTTGGTCTGTTCGTTGTTGCACTGTGGGACGAGTAACTAAGAAAAAACTTTTCATTTCAATACATCACATATATGTAATATGTATGTGACAAATAAAGAACCTTGATCGAACTAATGCATGGCGATATCGCAAAGCACCATTTATTTCTGAAGTCTCTTTGGAACTATATGTCTAGAATTCTTATTATATAGTATTATTATTATTACATATTATTATGTCTAGAAACATTTTTTAAATGGCAAACCACAACTTTAAACTGTTTAAATTTACATATTTCCAACATCTTGCACGTTCGACCCGCTCACCTCTTTAGCTGTCAGCACTTCTCTAACTCACTGTATTTCTCTCTGCAGCTGACCTTGGCATTCCTGCCATAATTCTGTTAGTGGGTCTGTTACTCTGTGGAGAGTAAATCATACAGTAGATTGGAAACATGGCGGCATAAACACTGGACTGCTTACTGGTTCTGTTGAGAGGTATGTCAGACCTGATGAAGAGATGAAGATAACGAGAAGGAGATCCTACACAATATTTTATTTAGTACAGCACTGCAGATTGCCTGAACTGATAGCACCTCTGCTCTCTGCTGTGTTAACCTTGATTTGTTATAAAGATGCAAGATTGTGTACATCTTCTGGACTAGTTCAAGATGCCATGATCTCTGATATAGCTGGATGAATCACTGTTCAAAGTAACCCCTAATTGCTTTGTTTACATAATGATTGCTTGTCACATTATACCCATACATCAAACTGCACTCGGTCCCGATCCTCGTAATAGGATGAGCCCCCCTCCGACCCAACCCCCCCTCTCCTTGGGAGATGTAACAAAAATTGACTTCAAGATTGAATGTGTATACAACCGAGCTGATATAAACAAGATCGGTTTAAAAATCGCAGTGTAGCTTTAAAATATGTAAACAAGTTCTCAGATGGCCGAAATTGCAATTGTAACGTGTTTAAAGACACGGCTCGAATAGATCACACTCAAATATACAGTTTCTTAAGCCAACTAAATCCTGCCAAATGTCATCCTTGTTTACACAGCACAGAGACATGGTCCAGGCACTGAAGTGTAATTAAAACAGGAGGAACATTTTTTTTCCCCCACTGTTAAAGCCTGAACAAAATCTAAACCCCCTACTCATCCAGGTCCAATGTTCCTTTCTAGCACTGCGGCTGCATGTGACTACCAGCGGCGGGATCAGATTCCAGTATGCCATAATCTTTCAGTGTTCTGGCACAAAAGCAGTTTGCGCTGGAGCAGAGCACTGAAAAAGGAATGTTCACCCACCATTAACCGGGATGATAAAGGAAGCAGGCAACGGTGGATATTAGGCATAAATGCTCCAACAGGTGGTATTTCAGCACTTACTGTTCAACAATGATCTGTTTGGATGAATGTAGCATTCTGTATAAGATTGCATCCTTAGTAAAGTGGGTGGAAAGTATTGAATTTGGGATATAGTCCAAACTAGAAGACTTTCCGAAACCTGTGTATAATTAGTTTGGCAAATTGCACTTGCTGTGCAGTCTCAGGAGGAGGACTGGGAATGGAAAGATTAAGCGTACAGTTGTAAAGCGACAGGTAGGCGTGAGCTAAACGCAAGACCTCATCGTTCCTGAAACAGATGGTTTCATGGTAACACACACGTAACCATCAAAGACTTCCAAAACACTCAGATCTTCATGGATCTCTTTTATATTTCCCTGTCTCCACTAGGAGCTAATAACAGAGTAGGATGTTCGTGTGTGTGTGTGTGTGTGTGTGTGTGTGTGTGTGTGTGTGTGTGATTTGGCTACATCCTTGTGCAGGGAGTTTTATAGAAAAGAGTAAATAACGCTCCCACACAAGACTCTTTTGTCCGTTGCCAGGATCGTTTGGAGAAAGCAAGTCATAGCAGTCCCTAACTCACTTAGGGTCGATGACAGAATGGACAGCTTCCACCACCTACAAGCTCAGTGCCATCCACACGTGACAGGAAGTAAGAGTAAGGGCAATTGGACACAACATCTTCCAGTCTACACTGTAAACCTCAGGCCTCAGTTGAACAAGATTTTTGGCACTCATATGGCCAGAGATGCTACAGAACATGTGATCATGCTAAAAAGAACTGCCAGCTTTTGTCATTTAATCGCCACATTCCTATTTTTGTCAAAATGTTCTTTGGACGTGGTTTGCACAAAAGGAGTGCTAAGTTGTAGCTGTGAAGGGGGTAATGCATGGGCAATATATATTTATCCAAAGGTATGTAATGTCTCATTTGCTGAGCCAGGTCAGTGGAGAGCCTGATGTCACCAAGTAAAACTTCAGCAGCAGGCGCAGGGATTTATGAGTCTTCTGGCAGCTCAGTCTTAGCATATAAGTCTGTAATGCAGCAGCTGGTCCCAATGGCAAAACACAATCTGATTTAAAGTTTGGTAAATGTTGGCTAATGTTATAACTTGTAACATTAACATTAGTTTTCTTTATTGACCCAAGACATACCCAAAATGAGACCAATAAATACATGAAAGAGTACGTTGTTATTAAAAGATGTTTTGTTGATCATACTGCTACAATTGTCTTGAATTTGGCTTTGATGAGTTCGGAGTAGGGATTAAATAAATGGGAACCATGTCACCCGCATCTGTCTTCTCTGTCTTAAAACACATTTCTATGAAACATTGTTTTCTACCCCCTCATCTGAGTTTGATCTTATTTGTCAGCATTTTCTTGGAAATAGAAAATAGCCTTCAAGGAATAGTGACTTCTGGTTCAATGGCCCAGGGTAACCCGTCTAACCCATTTATGGATAGATTTACCGTGTGTGTTTTCAGCTGTTTGCTTCTAATTGTATAAGTACCTGTCTTGTGCGCTGTGCATAACATAATACATTCTTCTGGGTATAAGGTCATGTGTGTGTAGTTTTTTTTAATATATGATCTACAGTTCAGATACAATTTTGAATGTGTAACACAGCACCACCCTTGAAGTGTAGATAAAGTTACTTCTTTTATAGAGCCAGTAATGGTTAGTCATGCCAATAAGAAACTAGTGCCTACTTATTGTCTATAAGCTTCTCTATAATAAACAAGAACAATATCTACTTTTAATCAATCAATTGTGTGTGTTCATCCATGAGCAATGCTAAGAGTGTTTGAGTGTCTTTATTCCTGGGAAACATCTGGTGCAGGATTCCATGAAACACCCAAATGAGGCATTGACCATTTTTTTGAGTCAGCAGGAAGCACATCTTTTAATCTTTTAATCAGAGACAGAGAGAGAGAGCGAGAGAGGAGTAAGGGAAAATCAGTAAATGGTTATGATGTGATTAGGAGAACAGGACCGCAAGACAAAAACGCGACAGGACCGCAAAGTTCAATGTTGAAGTCAGGTTGTGTGACTACACGTTTGTGTGATTTGTCTGGGGCCTGTATGGCAACAGAAGTCCTGGAAAGGACAATAAGCCCAGCAGGAGGCCCTCTCTGTGTCCAGCTATAATTCATTCTGATCGAGTAAAGGCTCTCTGCTGGGTCCCTGGGTGGACCAGTGCGTGCAGAGAGTCACGCTCTATTCAGGCACATACAGTCCTAACACTCGCAACACACGCAAGTGCATGCACAAATCGACCTCCTGCAATCATTAACTGGCAACCACTAACCTAAATTAATAGGAAAGATATGTGATTCACATGCAACAAGTAACGGGAGTCAAATCAAAAAGCTTCAAATTCAGCATGCTGCCATATTTCCATGTTCTGTATAGCATACGATCTCAAGTTGAATTGGGTTAAACAGAAGAATAAGGTATAAGAGAAACATGCAGACCATGTTACATAACACAATGAGAATGGAATGAATTGTTGACAGAGATGTTGACAGTAATGTAACACTGCCATTCCTTTGTAATTACTAAAAATAAATTGGCTGCACAAGCCTTCTAATGCCTTTCACGCAGATGCATGCAACCGGATGGTACTTCAGTAAACACTTCAGCAAACTGTTTGATGTCAGGATGCAAGAACTGATGTGAAAGGCTGACACAAACAAACAAACCAGCTCAACATCTGAAATCTACTTTGTGCTTTGTTGGGGGTTAAAAAAAATTGCATAGCAGTTATAAACTAGGGGTGTTAAAATAGACTGTAGAACAAACGCAGTACAGGTCTCAGAACCTGACTGGTGTCACTACGGAGTGACAAATGGTCCTTCTTTTCAGCCTTATAGCATGTGTGTGTGTGTGTGTGTGTGTGTGTGTGTGTGTGAACATGTGTGTGACAGGTTGTGTAGGAAAAAGAATGCACTCCACCAGCTACATTAGTCCATGTATATGCAGGTGCCCCAGACTTAGCCATGTGAATTTACCCTTTAGCACCAAGCTCGGGGTGCTGCACTAGACATAGGAACAAAACAACACAGCAGAGACACAGGGCCTGAGGGTCTGGTTCTGCCAGCATATGGATGTAGTTTACATCTACCATCAACCACTTCTCAACGACTTCCTGGAAGATAACCTTTGGGTTCTGCTTTTCCACAGAAGTCTGAGGTTTTCCATTTTGTCGGGAACTTCAGTGGCTTCTGTTGGTTAAGTCACAAAGGATCAGCTCTTTGATCAAACAATAGATGGCTTTGTGTGTTACACGTATACATGAGCTAGAACCTCATATGATTTTACACCCACTGCTTAGCGTTGGACTTTTTTTTGTCAAACAAATGTCCTTTAAGGCATTTGAAAAGCTAGCTGCTAGGGCCCATTTACCATGGAAAAAAAATCAATAGATTCCTTTTTCACAGCTTAGACTTAATTTATAACTGTAATATTAGTTTACTTATGAAATCGTCTAAAGAAATCTGACTAAATAAATGCTAAATTGGTGTAAACATTTACATTATGGAAAATTTCATTAATTTGACATATAATTGAGTTGCAATTTGGTTCTGGTTTGTTGCCATTGGTATGCATGCAAGCAATCCAAAATCTGACAATCCTGACATCCCCTTGAAATGAAGGGACCTTTCACCAGAGAGAGAGAGAGAGAGAGAGAGAGAGAGAGAGAGAGAGACATTTTTATTAGTCACAGTTTTGAAGTTTATATAGACTCTGTTGTGAAAGATAGAGCCAGAGAGAGAGAGAGAGAGAGAGAGAGAGAGACAGAAACAGAGAGACAAAAACAAAGAGACTAATAACAGTCCCCTCCAGGATTTTGCCATTTTTGCAGTTGCAGAAGCTAATGCAAAATCAAACAAACTTTCAATCAAGCAAACACAATATTTGGAGGAGCTTGAAATTTTTCAAAAGATTTGGGCCAAGACGCATCATGTGACGTCATCACAACGCACATTCAGTCAACGCTCTCTTCACTTCACGTGCGTTGAACATGAGTAACAGCTAAAAGGTCTCATTTACCAGCAAACATCACTGTGAAAGTAATGACCGTGCAAAACAATTTTGAGCAATTGCAATTTCGCCAATTCGAGTAGTTTCCTGTAAATAAAAGTTAAAAAAAAAAAAAAAAAAACCTCTGCAAGTTGCATCACAAATTTTTTTAAAAAGCTGCAGCAAAATCAAGCATTTTTGGCCACAACAATCCCCATCCCTGTCCCTTCTGAAATGAATAAAATTCCATTGTGCCTATTTCAGATAAAGCAAATTTGCTTAAATATTCACCTCTATGATATGTTATACACTCCTAATGATTTCTCAAGGGATATTTGGAAGACTAATGGCACTAGCTTTCTGAAGCTTTGTACATAGAAGCTGTAAGGGTACCACAAGAGGGACAAACTGAAGAACCTTGGGTTGCTATACAGTGGATATAAAAAGGCAACACACCCTGGTAAAACTGAGTCATGTCAAATATTTTTTTTTCCCCCTGGAATTTGATATAGCAACCAACACAATTCAAGTGAAAAACAAAAGAAACATTTTAGGGACAAAAAGAAAAAGAAAAAAACTTTCTATAACCTGGTTTCATAAGCACCCTTTAATAACTATAGCTGCAGGAATATCTGGCAAGCACATTTCTCATTGTCGGGATAGGTCTGGAGCAGATTTGCAAAGAAGAGTGTAATAAAATGACCAAATTAAGATGTGCTATGTTTGTAAACTCTTACCCAAAAAGATTGAGTGTTGTATTACAATCAAAATATATTTTAACTTAAGTCAACTGCAACCAAGCTATTTCTTTGTCTTTTTTTCCCCTAAAACTTTTAAAAAATGTATTTCTCACTAGAATTCTGTTGGTCGCTATATCACATTAAAGCTGATTTCATTTCTTACATCACAAAAACCTGCTATTTTAACAGGCGTGTGGAGACTTTTTATATCCATTGTATATGAATAATATTTGAATATACAGTATATAAACACTTATATACTGTATATTCTGTACACTGCACCATCAGGAAGAATCATTTCCTGTGAAGGAGCATGGCACTCATGCAGAATTTATCTTCACCTCTAACATTTGTGTTTAACTTTCAGCTTGAAGTGATTTGTATATAAATGTAAGCAATGAGTTGAGGTGGGTGTGTTTATGCAGGCCTGCTACAAAACTCTGCAGAACGTCAAGAGTGGGATGGCCCATCTCAGCCTGCTAGAGCCTGAGTATAGTGATTAAGGGTTTGGCCTGGAGCACACAGGAGATGAGTTTTTGTCAATGCTACATATTTAGAAAAACTCTTGACTGAGTGACCAAAATCTGCAGAGATTAGGGGGCTGTTTCTAATGATACAGTATGCATGTCTTTTTCATTTTCAAATCATAACTGTTGGGTGTAAATATGATTTTCCACTGGTCAGTGTTTGTACTTCAGTGTACCTCTGTTGATTCAAAATAGAATGTGTGTGTGTGTGTGTGTGTGTGTGTGTGTGTGTCTGGGTCTGGTGTGGGTTGTACTTAAGTGATTTGTAATGATATGCTCTTCTGTCTGTACAATGTGTATTTGTGCTCGAGTGAGACATACTTTCATTAAGTTAAAAGGACAGACTGAAACCACAAAGTGCACGTTTTAGTGGAGCACACACACACACACACACACACACACACTTTTGCACATTGACCAACGCTCTCACAGACACATAGAGAAAAGGCGTTTTTGATCTCTTCTCAAACTGCCTTTCACACTGCACACACACCAAACCCCTCCATACACACATACACCCCAAACACAGAGAGACAAAATGGCTAATCCCTATAAAAAGCAAGGAATTTGGATAAGGAATTAAAAGTTTATTAAAAGTTAACTAAAAGATTAAAAGCACTTTGGATAGATCAGTACCTCTGATCACATTTAATTTGAACTTTTCTCAGTTTGTAACATTCGGTAACAAAAAGCTTACTAGCATAAGAGAAGACATAGTGACTATTTGTCAGCTTAGACTAATTACTCTCACAAAGTGACCCCAAATACATATGTTTGTTTTAGCTACAGTATTCATCCATACATCCATCCTGCTTGCTCTACACAGGATCACGGGGGAGCCTGGAACCTATCCCAGGGAACTTGGGACAGGGGACACCCTGGACAGGGTGCCAACCCATCACAGGGTCCAATCACACACACACTCATTGGACAATTTAAAGATGCCAAATAGCCTACAACACATATCTTTGGACTGGGGGAGGAAACCGGAGGACCCAGAGGAACCCCCCCCCAAACACAGAGAGAACAGGCAAAATCCACACACACAAGGTGGAGCCTGGATTTGAACCCCCAACCCCAGAGATGAGGGGAAGCAACTAAAGGCACTGCTGCTCCAAATCTGCTCTCAATTAGTAGCTTGGGCCTGACTGTACTGCGTAGTTTTATTCACTGCACAATGAGCCGCACTTACTGCTCATCTCTCCCTGCCAAGTCAGTTCCTCCCTCTGTTGCTAGTTAGGTTGAGTGATTTTCCCTCAACATACCACACACTGTATAGTGCTGAGCCAGCTAATTTAGCTCAATTTTCACTAATTTACAGCTATTTATTTGTAGCCGGTTTCGCGTTCAGCTCTCATTGTACTTTTTTGACTGAACAGTTCATTAGCTAAAGCTATACACAGAGAAGTATGTGAACACTGACATTTAATACTCACTGCTCGGTATCTCAACAAAGAATTCATTTTAGCTTCTAGCAATCGGTTAGTTTGCAACTTTTATTTAATAAAGGTTTCAGAACTTTGTGAGTAAAATAATGCTTTTACTGTTGATCCCTGCATGTGGCTTTAAAGAATCTGACTAAAATTGCTGTTCCAAGTGAAACACTGCAGTTTATTCCCTGGTCCCCAGATTTTCAAAAACAACATGATTTTTGTAAATAAATGACAGTTGACACACTTCCGCCTAAATACTGGATGCTTTTAAAGGTTATTATTATAGAGGATCTGTCACGATCTCGCCGGCAGATGGCGCTGCGGCGGCGACGTGCACGGAGAGCCGGAGGGCGCGCGCGTGCACGCACTGTGCATGGACATTAGTACTTTGTTTACAATGGACAGGTGCACTTATTTTGGTATCTGTTCTGTCTCCTCCCTGTTTAGTTATTGGCGTAGGTGCGAGGGTGTGTTTCGATTTTTACCAGCTGTCAGCGGTTAAGGTAAATGTCATTAGTTATTTAAACCCCTCACGTTGCTGCGCACTTCGTGCAGTATTAAAGGTTTAACGGAGTTCAATGTGTAATGATGCCACGCGATAGTGTTCCCAGGTCCTGTTCTAAGTTTCATGTTTCATGCCTCAGTTCTAGTTTATGTTTTGACCTCGTTTCCCGTTTCTTGTATATTGACTTTAGTGGTAAATAAAGACCTTGATCTAAATTGCTTCCCGTATAGTCTTGTTCCGTAACAGAATACTGCGTCTACAACATGGAAGCAGCAGACAAACATGAACGCCGCCGGGGCTGCCGAGTTTGCGGAGTGGCGTCGATCGTTCTATGAACAGAGTAACTTGATAAATGAACGCCTAGCTCAGATCAACCGCTTTCTGGAGCAAAGAGCGCTGCTGCCACAAGCCGGGCCATGCGCCACGTTGCCCCCCGCGCAATTTCACCCGCCCCCGCTGCCGGAGGACTACACTGCGCTATGCAGGCAGCAAAGCCACACGAATTACTGGGGCTTCCCGCTGCCGGGGAACTAAACTACGCTATGCAGGAAGCAGAGCCACATGAATTACTGGGCCTTCCCGCTGCCGGGGGACTACACTGCGCAACGCAAGCAGCAGGAGGTCTCAGCTCCGGAGCTCAAGCCCGAGGTCAATGTGGCGACCTCGGGGTCCCAGCCTGAGGTCAACGAGATGACCTCGGGTTCCCAGCCCGAGGTCAACGTGGTGACCTCGGGTTCCCAGCACAAGGTCAACGAGGCAATCTCGGAGCTCCCACCTGAGGTCAACGTGGCGACCCCAGAGCTCCAGCTGGAGACCCGCAGGGAGGTCTCGGCTGCTGAGGAATCCGTCCTGCTGCCCTGTCCTGCTGAGAAAGCTGTCCCGCTGCCCTGTCCTGCTGAGGAGGCCGCCTTGCTGTCCTGTCCCACCGAGGAAGCTGTCCCGCTGTCCTGTCCCGCAGAGGACGTCTCTCCGAGCTCCAGCCCTGCAGAGGACGTCTCTCTGAGCTCCAGCCCCGCAGAGGAAGTCGCCCCGAGCTCCAACCCCATGGTGGACGTTGCCCCGAGCTCCAGCCCCGCGGTGGACATCGCCCCGTGCCCCAGCCCCGCTGGGGGCGGTGCTCCGCCTGTCTGCTGCCCGGCGGAGGCCGCTCAGTTTCCTGGTGCAGCGAAGGACAGGTTACCCAGGGGACCAGGACCGCCGTTGGAGGGGGGTGTTCTTTGGCGCTCCAGGAGGAGCGCCTTTGGAGGGGGGTTCTGTCATGATCTCGCCGGCAGATGGCGCTGCGGCGGTGATGTGCACAGAGAGCCGGAGGGCGCGCGCATGCACGTACTGTAAGTGCGCATGGACGTTAGGACTTTGTTTACAATGGACACGTGCACTTATTTTGGTTTCTGTTCTGTCCCCTCCCTGTTTAGTTATTGGCGGAGGTGCGACGGTGTGTTTCGATTGTTACCAGCTGTCAGCGGTTAAGGGAAATGTCATTAGTTATTTAAACCCCTCACGTTGCTGCGCACTTCGTGCAGTATTAAAGGTTTAACGGAGTTCAATGTGTAATGATGCCACGCGATAGTGTTCCCAGGTCCTGTTCTAAGTTTCATGTTTCATACCTCAGTTCTAGTTTATGTTTTGACCTCGTTTCCCGTTTCTTGTATATTGACTTTAAGGGTAAATAAAGACCTTGATCTGCAATTGCTTCCTGTATAGTCTCGTTCCGTAACAGGATCAAAGAAGATGAATGAATGCTGTATAGGCTGCTGTGTCTCACACACTTGTACAGTATCACACACATTGATAATGGTCCCGCCAAATAATATCTAATCAGTGGTGGTCCTGTGGAGGTCCTTTTCCACTGATGGACAGGGTAGAGGGGGCAGACATAGCAAAAGCAGGACTATATCAGTACCTACAGCATATAGTGGATCATCCTAATTCTTCTTCTTTTCCTTCTTTTCTTCTTTTTTTCCTTTTTTTCCTTGTTTCTTTTTTTTCTTCTTCCTTTTATATTAGTTATTGGATAACCAACCTCTACTCTGCCATACATTTCTGCATGTGCCACCAACATGAATACAATCCCAATTAATTAGAAAGCCATGCTGAAAGTTCAATATAAAGGTATACCTTAAAGACATGATGTTTTTGTCATGTCTCATAACTAATCTGATATGTATGAGACAATGGAATTCAGTCCAGTATGCTGACTCTGATATGTGTGCAAGCAGGGGTGTTTCACACGTCATATGGGGTGACATGTGTAGCAGAGTCTGAGGATCAGGAGATTGTATTGGCCAATGAGAAGGATTTTAAATTAACATGCAGTCTGTTTGTCAACCTACATCAGCGACAACATCCCCCCCACCCCCTTCTGCTTTGCGACAAAAGGGATAATTACTTTTATGTCGGCCTCTTAGGATATTTTAGGATATTTGTGTTCATATCTTTTCTAGATGGTCTGATAAACTGATGGTGAGGTTTATGCTGGAGAAATGATATATGATATAATCTATACGTGTCATCAACAACAATGTAATAAATATTTAATAACAGTATATAGCACATTTCTATAATTAACTGTAGAATGAATTAACATAATTAAGCAGTAAAGGAATTTATTTGCGGTCCGACTTTCATAGTGTCTTGTGATTAAATTTGATTGATCTTGTCCATTCATTACTGTGAATTGTTGTATATTACATTTGTTGCTTGCTTAATTATTTAAATATTTCACAAGTATCATTATGAGAGAGGAAACCAGGGGACCATATTTCTGTATTATGATTTGTAACAGGAGAAAAAGTGTTATAAGTGCCCAGTGACAAAACTTACAAAGCTGCTTAAGCACATATTGTATGTCCATGCACTCTTATGCAAAACCTAACAGCGTGTAATAGTGACTGGGTTAGTGTGAATGCAATCCAGAGCATTGGATGAGACCTTGACATGCTGATATCTTTAAGATGGGAAATGTAAACCATTAGCGGACTGAAGCTACAATAGAAGGATAGGTCTAAAATCAATTAAGAAGAAGAACGTACATTGGAATGGAAACGATTTAGAAAATAAGCAGCGTTTGCCACTGATAAAAACCCTTTATCAATTGAATAGCATATAGTGGATAGAAAAGGTTTTCACATTCCTGTTAAAGTTAAGGTTTTTGCCATGTAAAAAATGAAACCAAGATATCAGATCTTCTTCCACCCTCAATGTGATAGCAACCAAATTCAAGTCAAAAACAAATAGAATATTTTTTCTAAAAACATTTTAGAAAAAAAAGATCAAGAAAACATTTACTATAACATTGTTACATACGTGTGAACTCCTTTTTATAATGGGGCAAGTGTGGGTGCTAGAATGAATCAATAACATTCACATCCATTCTCAAATGTAATTCTCATACATCTGTCATCAATCTAATTCTAATTCTGAACCCCAAATAAAGATCAGTAGTATTTTCTTTAAATCTTGGTTTCATCCCACTCCTGAAGCCGTGGTCCACAAAGAGCTGTCAAAGCAAGCCTAGGGTCACAAGAGAATTTCCAAAACAATAGATGCACCATGGAACAACATGAAGGCAATGATCAATAAATTGAGAAAATGGGGCACCGTGGTGATGTTAACTGATGAATGGAGAAGAGGCTGTGTCCATTCACCGGCTGTGAAGTGGAGAGCGAGTAGTAGAGAACAAGCGGGTAATGAGTGATTGGCTACACCAGTGTGTGGATTATTGCAATCTATTTATGTGCTATTTCTCCTCCTCTGTAGGCTGCTGGACAGCAGAGAGAGATGAAGCTAACATTCTCTGCGCTGAAAAGCTGGGCTGAGATGAACAGTAAACAGAATTGAGATGAACAGTGAGATGTTTGATGTGTGTGCACTTCTCACAGAGAAGAGAACTTAAGAGAAAACCAACACATCTCCGCTCTCTTCGTCCCCTGCCTCCCATGTCCTCATTCCTAACGCCATCAACCGGGGTTGTCACATCCACCAAATCCATTGATTTGTTAGACTTTCAACAAAACAATGTGAATGCATATATCCTGGTAAAATACCATATGAAGGCTGTAAGTGTAAATGACACAAAGCCCTAACATACCTGTAAGAATTAAGAATCTAAGATGACAAGAATCTCAGGAACCTAAATACTCTGCCAGTTGCACATACACACTCAAATGTGCACACACACACACACACACACACACACACACACACACAACAGACTTAGTTTTGGGGTTCCAAGAAGAACTGTTTCATACGTTTCTCTCAAAGATATACAGAATTCTGGGAAACCTGAAAGGAAGCAGCACACCCCATATTCTCGGACATGTTATTACTTGTTTCTAAAAGCGTTTGCATTTATTTATCCTTCACCCCTTCACCCCCTTTTGCACTCTATTAGGCACCGCAGCTCTATGTTTAGACCAGACGATTCCCCTCCTAGTCATAGATGGAAAAGGCTCTTTCTTTATCTAACATGTGACCACTGTTGAAAAGAAGAGTGTGATTTAGTTTGACCTGTCAATAGGAGTTATGATGTTTATCACTCTCATTTCCACCCATAACTCTTGCAACATCCTGCACCCCCCTCCCAAACCCAATAC
>JANDJT010000148.1:11255500-11279293 GCA_024331685.1 Stegophilus panzeri
TATAATAAACACAAACTTTGCATACTGTAAATGTATAGAAAGTACTTTTCACACATACCTAGAGAAGCAGTCATGATGAGGAAATCCTCATGGGAGATTCCTACACACAAAAAAGCTGACTCCTGTTGTTATGTGAAGTCTCGCAGATATCTCTCTCTCTCTCTCTCTCTCTCTCTCTCTCTCTCTCTCTCTATCTCTCTATCTCCCACTATCACTGAAAGTATGTCTTTGTCCCTAAAGTTCACTGTCTTTGTTCCCTCACTATGCTCTGCTTTCTGACACAAATAATAACAGCATGTTACACAGTTACGGTCTGTTCTCTCTAACTCTCCACTGTCCCTCTCTCACTCCCACTCTCCCACTCTCTCTCTCTCTCTCTCTCTCTCCCTCCCTCTCTCTCTCTCTCACACACACACACACACACACACACACACACACACACACACACTCTCTCTCTCTCGCTCACGCTTTCTTTTCGTCCGTGCCCAGATTGAATGAAGTCATTGAGTTGGCTGAGATCTGCGAGCCTCCAGATGGAAAACTACTCCATCCTTTCTTTCTAGAGTAATGTGCCATTGAGTGACTGCTTTGAGGAGACATAGGGAGGGACAGAGGGAGGGAGAAAGAGAGAGGGAGGGAGGGAGGGATGGACGCACAGAGAGAGAGAGCAAGGAAGGTCTGAGGAGGAGGAGGAAGGTAGACGACTGCCCCCGCCTGGTGCGAAACCGAGGGACAGAGAGAAAGGACACTTTAGGCTCATTAACATATGACTTCATGATGACTCTCAGGCTTTTCACTAAGCATCCTGCAGACCTTCACAATCAGTCCTGTCCAAGCAAAAGGCCAGCACCACAGGTCAGAGGTTAGGATGTCCTCTTACTGATGTCCGTATGCTTGATTTTTTTTTCTCTCAAGTGGCATGTGCAAGCACTCCAAACATCTGCTCTTTGTGTGTGTACGCACACGCACACACACACACACACACACACACACACACACACACACCCAAGCTCTTGTCCACTTCTCTATAGTGAGTAAAAGTATACTTGTAAAACATTATTTCATTATTAACCCTTCCTGGAATACATACTGCTTTTGATAACAAAACTGATCATCTTCTTACTTTGTAGGATTACTAATTAGTGTTGTTTAAAAAAAAAAAAAAAAAAAAACTTTTGAAATTCAGTAGTTGATAAGTCATGTACGCAAAAAAAACAAAAAAAAAAAACAGGCTACACTATTGTCAGTATTCATCAGAAAAAATAGCATACATCAGTTACAAGTCTCAATATTCACTCTAGCAGAAGCTATAATGATAGGTAATACTCTTTGCTACTTCACTATTTAAACAGCCAAAGGTAATAATAACTACCATAAATCAGCTCTGTTTATACCATTCTTGAATCAGAAGGTGTGCATAAACTGTCTACAGCAGCAACTCTGACAGTAACATAAACGATAAGTTTATATCAATGAGCTAGTCCTAATACGTTATAGTTCCTATTGTAAGAGCATAGTATGGCAGACACTCCACATAATCTCCACATAATCTACTGTAAGACTAATAACGGTAACACTTTACAGTAACAGCACATGAATAATAATGCACTAATACCTGAATTAATCCTTACTTAAATATGAACTAATGATGAGTTAAGGCATGTACTAATCACAAACTAATGAAGAGTTAACCTTAACTACGACGTGAGTCTTATGAATTCATGCATGAATAACGACCACCTTAAGTACATGTTAGTACATGTTGGTTAATTAATGTATTAATTAACACGTAAGGGTAAACTAAATCAAACATGCACTATAAGAAAGAATAAAACATGCATAATCTCAAATTGTTTATATAATTTGCCATATGCAGCTGTGTACGTTTGATAAGGAGGATCAGTGTAAATTCTGAAAGTAATCCAGCGCCATCCATTGATGTTTGTGTACACAGCTGCATATGGCCAATTATATAAACAATTTTCATTTTAATCAAATTCAAATTCTTTATTATAGAGCATGTTTGATGTAGTTTACCCCTACGTGTTACTACAAGCACAACCATGCTGTTTATTTAGATTTGTTAGATGTTTGTGAAGAAATTGAAAAAAGGTATAAGCTACTGCACTCACTGACTCTCTCTCTCTCTCTCTCTCTCTCTCTCTCTCTCTCTCTCTCTCTCTCGCTCCCCTTAAGTAACTCAGTAAATATTTAGATTCTTCGGTTAGTGACTACATGGTTTTTAGCAATCTGGTATTTTTCTATAATAAAATATGGAGAGTTATTAAGGAACCACATATAATTTAACTTCAGGACCTCAGAGGTTCATCCCTTTTCTTGTCTGTTTGTGTTTTATGTAATTGATCCACTTCATATTTCTCAGTTTAATATACACAGTACAGTGGCTGTAGTAAAAAATAAATAAATAAACGCAATACACAATGTTTCCAGAGAAACAGCATGTTACAGATAAAAGTCTTGTCAGTTGTGCAAGAAAAGTGCTTCTTATATACAGTCATGTGAAAAAATAAGTACACCCTATGGACATTTTTGTTAAACATATTTGGACAAGCAAACATTTGATCCTCTTTGAAACAGTGCCAACTTAATAAAGGTGATATACTCTATCAAATGACACATAAAACCGACATTTTGTGGTAATTTTCACAATTTAAATGAACAAAATACAGATCCATCACATGGAAAAAGTAAGTAGACCCCTATAATTATCACACCTTCAAATACATAATATAGAATCAGGTGTTCAGGATTGGGTGTCAGTGATTAGAACCAGCTTAGGGAGTGTAGGTGGAACCTGTCTCATTTATACTGCTCTCATATCTAGTGTCTGCTGTTCCCTTTGCTATTGAGGTGTGTGGTGTCATCATGTCAAGATCTAAAGAGTTCTGTAAGGCCTTCAGAAAAAAGCTTGTGGATGCCTATGAGTCTGGCAAGGGATTTAAAAAGATCTCCAAATTATCTGAAATACATCATTCCACTGTAAGAAAAATCATCTACAAATGGTGCAAATTTGAAATGACTGCCAATTTGTCCAGGACTGGCTGTCCAAGCAAATTCAGCCCAAGAGCAGATCATCTGACCATGGGCATGTGAGCATCAGAACTGGACCATGGAGCAATGGAAGAAGGTGGCCTGGTCCGCTGAATCACGATTTCTTTTACATCATGTGGATGTCTGTGTGTGTGTGTGTGTGTGTGTGTATCGTTTACTTGGTGAAGAGATGGCACCAGGATGCACTATGGGAAGAAGGCAAGCCGGCGGAGGAAGTGTGATGCTCTGGGTAATGTTCTGCTGGGAAATGTTGGGACCTAGCATTCATGTGGATGTTACTTTGACACGTACCACCTACCTAAACATTGTTACAGACCACTTCTTGGCAAAGGTATTCCCTAATGGCAGTGTCCTCATTCAGCAAATCGCCCTGCCACACTGCCAAAACTGTTCAGGACTGGTTTGAGGAATATGACAAAGACTTCAAGGTGTTGACTTGGCCTCCAAATTCCCCAGACCTCAATCTAATTATCTGGCAGAATTATAAGACGGCTTATAATTCTACTAAAGGTTTTCAGTCCACAGACCTGCGGAGATATGTATAGTACATCCTTAAAACAATAAAAATCCTGGTTGAGGCACAGGATGTCCATTTCCTGGCTCACAAGGCCACTTCCTGTAGCAGAAGGAGCTACTTTTGGAAGCTACACATGTTTTATTGAGGGAGCTGATTTTGGGGAGTTTGTGGAATACTTCTCTAAAATGCACACGAAAGCATTTGGTTGATACTTTGTTCTTGTTATCTCATACTTGCACGTCAAGCAAGCATGTATGCATGCATGCACACACAGGCACACACACACACACACACACATGCAGTCATAAACTGTGTGCTCTAGTGGACTCTGTGCCAGTAACCCTGAGTGATATTACAGGTCAGCATAGTGCAGGGAGTCTCAAAGGAAATCAGACCAGCTGCATGAGGTACGATAGTGAATCAATCTGTGCAAAAATTGTTCATAAAGAACAGTTATTTCGAAATTTTGAGCTGTAGAGGTGGTACAGTTGTGAGGTTCTTCAAACAGAGTTGATTTGATTAATCATTGTGAGAGCAGATACTACAATGTTTTATTTGTTTCCTGTATAAGAGCAGACAGGTGAGCTGAGTTTACCTTGCTGTGTCCTTGAGAGCAGGTGCTGTGGGCCGGGCTGAGAGCTGAGACTCACATGGGAAAAGTCATACACACCCTTTACTGGTTAAATACAAGAAAGAAACAAAATACACACATTAATTCATTCACAAGTTGCACTTGGTTTAGAACAAGTAGCATATACAAGCCGTACAGTATTTCCATGCATGTTCTAGAATATACTGTAATATGCATCGTTACATTTGTCCTGATTACATGGATATATTATATTGGTCATGTGGGGTCTAAACTAATCTTTTTTTGCAGCCACTATATTCATTCCAAAGTGACTCTATGGAGTAGATGGATTGTTTTATAGAATATAAACAGGTGGAAAAAACTTTCTGCAAACTGATAACACCCAATAAGGTGACTGTCATAAATCAATGAATCTCTAGAACAAGCTTAGGGCTATTGATGAAGCAATGTCAGACCTTCAACCATTCAATCTGGTTGTTATATCTTTTGAATCAAATAACTTATGATAAACCTATATCTAATAAATGGAACATTGTGAAATTATTTTAATAGCATGGTGAGATATTAGGTTTTGTATACAGGGAATGTGGGAATGGTTGTCATTTTATGCCAAACTTAGAATTAAAAAAATAATAATGTAGTAGGGGGGGTCTGGTGTGTGTTTTTCAGTGTGTGTGTGTGTGACAGAGAAGTGGCCACAAACAAGCCTTTTTAAAAAAAAAAATGTCATCATGTTGTAAAAAAAAAAAAAAAAAAGAAAGAAAATAAAGAATTTAATTGAATTGAATTGAATTGAATTGAATTGACTTGAAAGAATTGACATGGAAATAAATTTATCAACTGAATGTTTTAATTGCTAAATTCATGAATGTAACAGGAGGGTGTGTGTGTGTGTGTGTGTGTGTGTGTGTGTGTGTGTGTGGTGATGAGCTGGCCAGAAGAAGCAGCCTGCTGCAAAGCTTCTTTCTTTTGATATTTTCTCATTTGCGTTTTACACTTCCAGTCTGTATACAACAACAACAACAACAACAACAACAACAACAACAACAGCTCACCCTGGTTCTGCTGGGTTCTTTGACAGGCATGCTGCCAACAGTGTAACAATGAACAATGTAGATACTGACTGCAGTTTAGATAGACGCTTGGATGCACATAAATGGAAAAAGTTATGCACATAAATGGAAAAACAATTCACACCAGGGGCAGCTGGTGTACAGTAAATGGACTAGCAGGTCTAAGCCACTTGTATTTAAATGATAAAAATACATCAATATAAGGTTCCATTTTTGGTACACACAATCAGATTATTTGCTGTTAACAAATGTCGGTTTATTTTGCACACTTGTGGAACCAAATGCAAGAGAACAAGCAAAGGTCATAAAAAATACACAGAACAGTATGTAGAAGTGAGACTGGGGCTCAGATCTTTCTAGATCAGTCCTGAAACGCCCCCCAAGATTTCATGCACATTCAGAGGAAATACAGTTGAAGAAAGGTTTTTTCTTTAAAAAAAATAAATAAATTCAGAGGACACTCCACTTTGCCCAGCTTTTAGTTCATTTCAAGGTGTGTTCATATCTCTTTCTTTATGCATTGTTACGATTCTTTGGCGGAGACAAGCGCGGACGAACGGACTAGAGTGTGTGGGGCAGACGACAAACTGAGTATGGCAGGAAATCAAGGTCAGATGATCGGGCAAACAGGTAATACTGGGCTTAAGGAGAATCGTACTCAACAAACAAAGCTAATGTCTAAACCAGGATAGCGGATATGAAACTACGGCTTGGTATACGACAGAGATGAGGCTGCTAAGCATTTACTTCGCAAGACGCTGAAGTTAACGAGGCCTTTTATAACTTTTGGTGCAGCACAGGTGTTCGTACTCAATACTCCGGCGAACTCGAGCGCGGGCATGGCTGGGAAGTGTAGTCCTCGTCTGCCACGTTAGTGGGCGGCACTGTATGCTGAGAACTGCAGCCGCGCGTTCGCTGTGGCGTAACAGAGCCCCCCCCCAAAGGGCTCACTCCGGGAGCCGAATCCCTCCGAGGCCTCCCCCTCCTCCGGGGTCCCGGTTTGGCTGGATGAGCCGCATGGAAGTCTCTGTGCAGATTTGTGTCCAGAATGTCCTGGGATGGGATCCAGCACTGCTCCTCTGGGCCATACCCCTCCCAGTCTACCAGATATTCGAGCCTTCCTCTCAAACGTCTGGAGTTCAGGATGTCGCGGACGTGGTAGGCTGGGCAGCCTTCACTCTCTAGCGGTTCCGGTGGGGAGTCCTCCGGCACTGCCATGGCCAAGGGGCCCGGTATCACTGGTTTGAGGAGAGAGGCATGGAAAGACGGGGCGATGCGGCTGTGCTTTGGTAGGTCCAGGCGGTAAGTGACTTCGTTAATTTGCTTCAAGACTCGGAAGGGGCCGATATACTTAGGCTGGAGCTTTTTGCCCAGGAGGGGTGACTTTAGATCTCTTGTGGAGAGCCACACCCTATCCCCGGGTTGATACTTGGGGTGATCCCTCCGGCACCGGTCTGCCTTTTGTTTGGCAGTGCGGGAGGCCTGCACTAGCTGTCGGTGGGCACGTTCCCATACCTGTTCACTCCGGTGGAACCACTCATCTACTGCTGGTGACTCAGTGGGGGAGGCGTTCCAGGGGAACAATGGCGGCTGGTAGCCCAAGACACACTGAAATGGGGTGAGCTGGGTGGCGGAATGCCGTAGCGAATTCTGTGCATATTCCGCCCATGGTAGGAAGTGGCTCCAGTCCCCTGGATTGGTGGAGCAGAAGGTTCGGAGGAACCGTATGACCTCTTGGTTTGCCCGTTCTGCCTGTCCGTTAGCCTGGGGGTAGTATCCGGACGTGAGGTTAACGGTGACCCCATCTTCTCCATGAAACTGGCCCAGACGCGAGACGTGAACTGTGGACCCCTGTCACTCACAATCTCCTCTGGGATGCCGAAGTATCGGAACACATGTTGGAAGAGGAGTTCGGCCATGGTAAAGGCGGATGGGATGGCCAGTAGTGGAATTAGGCGCAGGGATTTCGAAAACCGATCATCGATCACCAGTATCATGGTATTACCCTGCGACTCCGGCAAGTCTGTTATGAAATCTAGGGCCAGGTGGGACCACGGGTGGTCAGGTGTGGGTAGAGGTACCAACCTCCCGGCAGGTAGAGCACGTGGTCCCTTGGACTGAGTGCAAGTGGAACATGAGGATACGATGCGCTGTACCTCACAAGGCATATTGGGCCACCAATATTTCTCGGCCAGCAGTTGGTATGTGCGGCGAGCTCCCGGGTGACCCGTCGCCAATGTCGTGTGGGCCCAGGTGATGAGTTCTAGACGGTACCGTTTCGGTACGAACTGTTTACCGGGAGGACAGGCTCCTGGGATTCGTGACCTGGGGATATGGGCTAAGGCTTGATCTAAGGTCCACTCCATGGAACAAACTATACAGGAGGGGGGCAAGATGTAACTTTCCTAGTCCACCCGACCTTCAGGGGAGTGGATTCGAGACAGTGCATCGGCTTTTGTGTCCTTTGTTCCAGGCCTATAGGACAGGGCGAACTGGAACCTGGAAAAGACTAGGGACCAGCGAACCTGGTGGGGTGTAAGATGTTTGGCGGTCCGCAGGTACTCTAAATTCTTGTGGTCCATGTAGATAATAAACGGGTGGGCAGCACCCTCCAGCCAGTGTCTCCACTCCTCTAGGGCCAACTTTACCGCCAGGAGTTCTCGGTTCCCTACATCATAGTTGTATTCCGCTGGTGACAGCTTTCGTGAAAAAAATGCTACGGGATGCAACTTAGGTTTGTCTCCGAATCGTTGAGACAGGATGGCCCCCACTCCTGCCTCAGAGGCATCAACCTCCACGACGGACGGTCTGGAGGGATCCGGGTGTCTGAGGATGGGGGCCGTGGTAAAGGCCCTCTTAAGCTTCTCCAGAGCCTCCTGGGCGATTGGGGTCCAAAGGAGTTGTCTGGGCTTACCACGCAAGAGGCATGTCAGGGGTTGTGCCAATGTTCAGTTTGGGAGAGCGGGTACACGCGGCCCCGAGGTGGGCTGGCCCCGGGTAGGAGATTGATGGCACAGTCGTAGGGCCTGTGTGGTGGTAAACCACTTTCTCTTTCCTTACTGAACACCTCGCAGAGATCCCGGTATTCTGGAGGGACTTCGACAGGAACATGGGACATGGGACTCTCCACTGTCGTGGTGGCCACAGGGACCGTGGGACCCCTTAGACAATTTCGCAAACAGTACGGGAACCATTGGGTAATTTGTTTGTCCATCCACGAGACCTGGGGGTTGTGAAGTGCTAGCCAGGGTAGGCCAAGAATGACGGGATGTCTGGTAGAAACCGTGATGTAAAGGACAATGGTTTCGTAGTGGAGGGCACTGATCTGAACGTTGATTGGCAGCGTACTGTGGGATATGATACCCCCTCCTATGGGGGATCTGTCTATGGACTGGACTTCGCGACGGTGGAGCAAGGGACGTATGGGGAGGCCAAGATTCTGTGCCGTCCTCTCATCTATGAAATTCTCGGCCGCTCCAGAGTCGCTGAAAGAACAAAAGACTGGCCTGAATGCTCTAGCACAATAGGTAAGGCAAATACATGAGAAACGTGTGACTGGATAAGACTCGCCCGATAGCACGAGGTTGGCTGTCCGTGCTACTCTCAGTCATTCGAGGTCTCCTGTGGGGGCACTGATGAATGACGTGAGTGCCTTCACCGCAATAAAAGCACCGTGACTCGCGAGGTCTTCTCTCTCTCTCCTCCTCGCGGGTCTGAGCACGCCCAAGCTGCATGGGTTCGGCTGGCGGGACCAGCTCTGGTGGCAATGGGCTACACAGCGCGGGCCGATTAGTACGGCGTAGGCGGTCCAGTCATATTGCTAGGTCAACAAGGTCATCGAAGGTGAGCTGCTCACCCCAACAGGCTAACTCTTTCAATAACTCAGGATTTAGCCCCTGTCTTGAGTGCCGGCTCATTCCATCCGCTCTGGGCAGCGATGGTGCGGAATTCCAGAGCATAGTTCCTCGCGGTACGTGAGCCTTGTCTGATGTGCATGAGTTCTTGGCCGGCCTCCCAGCCATCGGGGGAATGGTCAAAGGCGTGCTGGAAATGGGTGAGGGGGTCCATTAGCGAGGGTCTGACACCGCCTCCTCGCTCCCACTCCCACTACCATAGCCCATGCCAGGGTTGGTCCGGAGAGTAATTCCATAAAGTGGGTCAGCTTACAGACCTCCGGCATGTCCGGGTGGCTCCCAAAAAACAGCATGCACTGTAGCAGGAAGCCCTTGCATCCTTCTGGCTCTCCAGTGTATCTCTCTTTTGTAGGCAGAGGCGGATTGTGCGCAGCCGGCGCGGCCGGAATGTGTGCAGCCGGCGTGGTCGGAATGTGCACAGCCAGCATTGGCTGAACATATGTTGAGGCGGCCAGCGGTGGATGCATCGTTAGAACAGAGGGCGTTGCGGTCGGAGACGCGGAAGCGCTCAAACGTGAAACCTCAGCGCGTAACTGTGATATCTCATCCCGATACAATGCTAACGCGCGGTTTTGGTCCAGGACGTAGTGCTGCCACTCCGGGGTGTCCGCTGTCTCCATAGTAGGCTAAGTAATCTGTTACGATTCCTTGGCGGAGACAAGTGCGGATGAACGGACTAGAGTGCGTGGGGCAGACGACAAACGGAGTATGGCAGGAAATCAAGGTCAGATGATCGGGCAAACAGGTAATACTGAGCTTAAGCAGAATCGTAGTCAACAAATAAAGCTAATGTCTAAACCAGGATAGCGGATATATGACAGAGACGAGGCTGCTGAGCGTTTACTTCGCGAGATGCTGACGTTCACGAGGCCTTTTATAACTTTTGGTGCAGCACAGGTGTTCATACTGAATACTCCGGCGAACTCGAGAGCGGGCATGGCTGGGAAGTGTAGTCCTCGTCCGCCATGTTAGTGGGCGGCACTGTATGCTGAGAACTGCAGCCGCGCGTTCGCCGTGGCGTAACATGCATAAAAAACATCAGTCCAAATTTAAAAAACAAAAAAACATCAAACCTCTTGCAAAATGTGAGAAGGTAAGAAGATTGAAGATCTCTGTTAACTTTTTTAAACCCAGAAAAAAAATGTTTGCATGCAACATTTTTGCAGCAGCTTCTATATGTTGAATAGCAACGTTCTGGCACAAGCAACATATCAAGCAACCATGACACCATTTGAATAAGAACGATATGTATTAAATAATTTTTATTCTTTTTTATACATACTGAGCATTGTCCACTTCATGCATAAAGTTTGTGCTTGAACCTTCTCCTCTTCTCTGTAAACACAAATAGGCTTGCAGGTCATGTAGTAACAAGGTACTGTAACATAGGTATTTTTAAAATGCAGAACTTTCTGTTTTCTTAGTATCTGAAAGAATTTACGGGGTAGAAACTATCCACATTTTGAAAATATAAGCGTTAGCACATGACTTGTGAGCCCGTTTGTGTTTGCCCTTTGTGAAAAACACGAACATTAAGCATGAAGTGGCAAATATGCTCAAAAATATGCTTGAAAAAAGAGTTTAAATTATTTATTACACATTGATCTTATTCAAAAAGAGTAGTGGTAGAAGTTATCTTGGTCAAATGATTTTGGTGCAGAACATGACATACAGAGCATTCAAGTGATTGAAGTCTGACATGTTGCATAGCAACATATTGCTTGCTAGTGGCAGAATACTGATATTCAACATACAATATAGACGGTGCTGTAGAAAATAGCTGCAGGCGAACGTTTGCTGGGTTGAACAAAAAAAAGGTTTAAAAAGCCTCCCTTGGTGTACCAGATATAAGTGCTGTGACAACCAACCCCATCCTTGTCAGTACATTTTTTATATGATTTTTTAAGAAAAGGATCTATAGGTTGTAAATATGAAATATGGAGATGGTTTGTTGACTTTCTGTAGTGTCTCAAGTGGGCTATCTAAATAAAGCATTAAACAATTTTGAACTATTTACATCAAAACAACAGGACAGTGTAGAGCTATATATATTACTATACATAGAGATATTATTACCTATTACTGTAAAACAGGCTCGAACCATGATACTACCACCACCATGTTTCACAAATGGGATAAGGCTCTTATGCTGGAATGCAGTGTTTTCCTTTCTCCTAACATAATGCTTCTTATTTAAACCAAAAATTCTATTTTGGTCTCATTAGTCCATAAAACATTTTTCCAATAGCCTTCTGGCTTGTCCACAGGACCTCAGTAGGCATGGTTTCTAAAAATCTGACAGCATATCTATAAACAATATAAACAATTTCGGAGCATGTTGTTTGGTTGATGCATAAGTGAGTCAGTTAAGTGTTTGCATATCTAGTTTTATTTTGTAACCATAACACTGGACATTGGTGATGGTAGTAAATATAACTACACTATAGATATTACTTTTATTACTAATATGATACTTTTATTCATTCTGAATTAAGATGCCAAGAGTAAAGCCTCAATCATACAGGTTATAATGTACCTCATGTACTAATACAATACATTATCAGGACATCAAGTTCATCATTCATATTTGAATCTTATTCAAAGAATCATATCTTTATATGAATCATGTCTCTTGATGCCAGTCTGCTAGGACTTACCGTAAGGTGTAGGTGGTGTCACAGGAAATGTAGGTGTCAGGGGAGATTGGTTAAGATCCATCCATAACAGACTGTCATTCTCAGGACTGTAATCCCCATAGTCCACTGTGTCACTACCATACAGACATCCACACTGACACACACACACACACACACACACACACACACAAAGCAGGCCAGATGTTTACTCTACATGGAGGTGAAATTAGTCATAATGCATGACAAACATACTCCGGTTATAAAGGGGGCACTGTATGAGTACATGGCATGATGAACGTGTGTGTGTGTGTGTGTGTGTGTGTGTGTGTGTGTGTACCTCGGATGATTTGTAGACAGCAGTCTTTGATAATGGCTGTAAAATATCACCGTCGCTGCACCTGGATGCAGGCTCATTAGTGGCATTAGTAATCGGCTTATTACTCCAGCCTGAGAAAGAAAGAGAAATTTAAAAAAAGAGAAATAGGTATATTTAATAGCAATTCCATGAATTCCAAGGATTAAAGTGAAAACCTTATTATAATAATTATAATTCCTTAGATTTAAATAGCGCTTTATATATAGCGCTTTATATATAGCGGAAATCTCGTCAACCACCACCAGTGTGTAGCATCCACCTGGATGATGCGACGGCAACCATAGTGCGCCAGAATGCCCACCACACACCAGTTATTGTCAGAGAGGAGAGGAGAGTGATGTAGCCAAATCAGGGATGGAGATTATTATGGGGCCATGATAGATAATGGCCACTGGGGATTTTTAATAACCACAGAGAGTCAGGACCTCGGGAGTGAGCACCACCTTCCGCAGTCATTATAATGTGTTGGGTTTGGTCCCTCTTTAATAGGTTTCATTTAGGGGTGGGGCCTATCCATCCATTTTCCATACCGCTTATCCTACACAAGGTTTCAGGGAGCCTGGAGTCTATCCCAGAGAACATGGGGCACAAGGCGGGAGACACCATGTATATGATTCCAACCCATCGCAGGGTACAATCACACATACAGTCACACACTATGGACATATTAGAAATGCCAATCAGCCTACAACGCATGTCTTTGGACCGGGGGAGGAAACTGGAGTACCTGGAGGAAACCCTGAAGAGCACGGGGAGAACATACAAGCTCTGAGCACGCAGGTCGGAGGCAGGAATCGAACCCCCAACCCCGGAAGTGTGAGGCAAATGTGCTAAGCACTAAGCCACCATGCCCCCAATATCAATTTTACTGTATACAATATATAAAAATAATATATTGTGTTTCTAACAGGCTTGACCTGTGACAACACCATTTGTTATCGCCAAGTTTCACTATTATACCTGAAATGCTCTGTGTTTTTCTGCTTTTTAAGCATATGCAGATACTGCTGAGATTTTGCACAAGCAACACAAAACCACAGAAGAAACTATGAAATGGACAAATGTACTGTTCTGGCCTTGAGAAAATTTTCCTACACATTTACACATTATACTGTTATTGATCAAACACACTAGTGAATAGTGATCAGTTGAAACTGTTGGTGCAAGCAGAGCATCATGGATGCAGATTGTTATTTGTCTATACAACTGGGAAAAATACATCTATCGGCAGTTGTTCTGCCTAAAGAGTTGGCTCTCTAAACAACTTTCTTTATTCCACAATTTTGAACTGACTAAAAAAATGTTAGCAAATCAATAAGATATCCAGAATTGTCATGCCCTCAGAGACATATTCAAACCAAACTGAGCAAGCTTGCTATCCTTTCACATGCTTCAAATTGGATCGTAATTTGTTCTTAATATACTTCCTGAATGTATTTTTCTTGCATTTTCAGCTTTCATTGGCTGTTCACAGAATCCTGTGCGATTGAACTTCTTGATATATAGTACAATCCACTACCTCACTCCAACCCAACATTATTAAACATCTTTCTTATACACTGACTCTGACAGGCCTGAAACTTTATCGAGATGGAAGACATACTAGAGGGGGCAGGGTGGTTTATTGATTAGCACATTTGCCCCGCACCTCCGGGGTTGGGGGTTCGAATCCCACTGCCGCCCTGTGTGCATGGAGTTTGCATGGTCTTCCTGTGTTTCGTTACCTTTGTTTCCTCCCCTAGTCCAAAGAAATACACTATAGGCTAATTGGCAATTCCAAATTGTCCGTATTGTATGAGTGTGTGTACGAGTGTGCCCTGTGATGAGTTGGCACCCTGTCCAGGATGTCCCCCGCCTCGTGCCCTGAGTTCCCTGACATAGGCTCCAGGTTCCCCTATGAACAGAATAAACTCAGATCATTTGCGAACTTTGGCTATTTTTCATATAATACACCTCTACTGTAACTGCTGCATTAGACGACCCTCCCCGTTTTAGGCTGCAGCCGTCGCTGACTTTTTTGTATGCAACTGTGCCACACATTCCAGTAAAGACAATTTCTTCTTCTACAAATGATGTGAAATTTATTTCATTATGAAAACCTTAAGCTGGACATGGCTTCTGACAATAACTAACAGTAAGAATTACAGTGAATAACAAGTGGACCATAATCACAACATTATTAATAACAATTCTCTGACAGTTTATAGATATACATAGATATTTCCTTCAGTGAGCATGACATCCAGAATCTCATACCTCTGTAAAACAAAACAATGGGGAAAGTAAGTCTTCAAATGCATTCCTAAACTCTTAAGCAATACATCTTCAAACAGAGAGAGACACACACACACGCACACACACAACAGGACGTACTCCAGAGTTACTGTATAAACATCCGTTCTATTTCTATCTAAACTGGGGTCACTGCACCTTTTCACTGAAAGCCTGTTCAGGAATGTGCAAGGGCACAAACTGAGGACAGGAGTAAGGAATTACAGTACCTAATGGTCAGGTTACTTAAAACATTCTGAATAGGAAGTTCTGGTTTTGGATAGATACTGTATGTTCCAATAAGTTACAAAGCGAATTGAGTGTGTTTGTAGATAAAACTCATTATTTACAGATAATATATCTCTGGGAGTATAACATCTGCCACCAGTGGAGCAAAGAAAGGAATTCAAGAAGCACATGTTCATAACCTACCAACCATAGCATAAAGCGATACAGCTCAAAGTGCAAAGGTGAGAGACGCACACCTGGAACGCAGGCTGCATTGCTGAAATCAGATACATTTTCGATTCCAAGTTTAAAATTTACCCTACCCTATTATCTACCCTATTTGAAAAGCTGCAAGCACATACTGGGATAACCGCAGGCCAATAATTTCACATTTATCAATTTAACATATCATAGAAATGTTCCATAATAAATTCCAAGGACTTAGAGAATCAAAATCATGGAATGTTTAACACAAATGGACAGATTTTGCATTCGAGTTGATTTTAATGCCATTGTGCCAAGTTTAAAGAAAGAACTTGGTAAAACTCATAGTGAAACAGCACAGTTGCCCTAACCTTAATCCTAGATGTTTACACACCCAAACGTACATATTATTCACACACACACACACACACACACACACGAGTGCACATTAAGGATTGCTCGCGGTGATACACTCCAGTGCGAGGGAGTTTATTTTCCTTAGCTGTACCTGTTCAGGGTTCCACATAGAGGTCCATTGTACATGTGTGTGCGTGCATAAATCCACTCAAGCCAACATAAGCTTTCCAAGTTACGAAAGCACATAGTGAGTCAATGCTCTTTCAGTCTTTCTTACAGTGGGCAAAGTCAAATAGCTTAGAGGTTTTTTTTTGAAGACCCACAGTCATATAGTCTATATTCACTGTTGAAAAGTAAACTAGAGGTTCTCATTAAAACGTGTTTAGGTTTAAAAATGTCCTGAACACAGCAGGTCCAGTCTGAAGATGTGTGAGCAGTCCTTTTGCGTGAGCAAGCCTCTGGCCTGTATTGCATTCTCATAGCTCTGAATTAGACTATAGTGCTCAAAACCATGGTCCTGGAGAAACAACATTTCTTTCCAATGTGTACAAGCTATATAGAGGAATGATAATTTAAACTTACTTGACTTGACGTGATCTTAAGCAAGTTCAGGAGCATTGATAACATTTTAACAGCAAGTGTCTGGTTACAAACTGAACTGATTAGACTTATGTCCAGTTTGTATGTACAGCACGTAGCTATCCAACAACTTGATCAAAGCCAGGCATTCATGGCCAGGCATTTGTTAGGAAATCAAATTTAGCTAGGAAGGGTATAGACATCTTTAACCCCACACAACTAACTTTTTTTACCATCACAATTGTTAAACTCCCTTAGCATTTGTAAAACTTTGTTAGCCCCTAATACAACACAATTTTTGCGACAACACGATTAAAAAGTTAAAATTTAAGTTAATATTAAAAAGTAAGTAAAAAGAATTCCTGTTGTTTTAGTGAAATACATTTATGGTCTCTTAAAGTTGAGGTGTCAAAGTACAGTATGTTTTTAAATAATAGAGGCACAGGAAGTTACTATTAGAAAAATATGTGCCACAAAATAAATATTGTTGTGTCTCTATACATTAAATAAACATCTTTTTTTTTTTACATTTATTAGTTGATAATACTTCCATGTTACTGGGGAAATCTTACCTGATTGGTTGGATTTTGCTTGGCCAACTAAGTGTCCAACTCCATTGGTGTGCACAGAGGTTGAGCAGGTCATGTGACCCCTAGCCAGTGTGGGTACGGGTTCAAACTCTGGGTCCAGGTCTAGGATCAATTGGTTCAGCTGCTCAATTGAATGGTCAATATCCAAAGCGAGGGAAGTAAATTCGTCATCCTTGTCTGCCTCTGGCTCCGCCTCCAGAGAGTCATTTTTAATCCCTGATTCCACTTTCTGTTCTAATCTATCTGACTGTATGGTGTATATGTAAGAACCAGCAGAGACTAGCTGTTGCTGCTTCACCCATATGTGTGTCTGATCACTGCTAGACGACGTGCGAGTGTGAGTCTGTGTGTTATCTGGGTGTACCCCATCTCCAGCATCATCTTTTGAGTACTCACATCTACTCAAAACAGGAAGTTTAAGGCTTGTTTCTTTAGAGTCTGACACTGTAGCAGCAGATGTACGTTCATCCTCATCATCTAGGATATTGGTTTCTCGTTGTGCACTCGTGCTTTTACCATTCATGTGAAAACCAGGGTCTAGATAATGGAAATTTTCCCCTGTTGCTCTTTCATCTCCATCACTCGTGATGGCAATTTCAGAGGTTAGGACATGCACACAAAGCTGTTCCTCTGCCATGCTGCCCCTAAAAGTAGCTTTCTGGACTTGGCTCTGGAGTCCTGCGCCTGCTGCTCTGGTACACAGTGAGTTAGCGGAGAGCCCAGAATCACTGCTCACGGAGGACAGTGTGCTTTCAGTCAACTGAGCTGGGGGTGAAAAACACAGAGAATAAAAATTATATATTTTTATATATAGCCTATATATATATAGCATCTGCCTGCAAGGCTGGCTGGCCGATTTCAACATTAAAACAATCAACAACAGAATAATGCTCTAATTCTCATTTTTTAAAGGACCATATTAGTAATATAGAGATTGTGTTAAAGCCATTTGTGCGTTAAATATAAAAGACAAAACTAATTTTAGACAGGGTCACTCTTTTTGGCACCTGCCACCAGGAAACTCCCCAAGCATGCTCAAGGGTTTGTGTGTCTGTTTCCATATATATTGTTTATACTGCAAATAATTAACATGAACAAATCCTTGAAATGAGGCATGGTGGCTTAGTGATTAGCATGTTTGCCTCACACCTGGGGCGTTATGGGTTTAATTCCCACCTCCGCCCTGTAAGTGAGGAGTTTACATGCTCTCCCTGTGCTTCGGGGGTTTCCTCCGAGTACTCCGGTTTCCTCCCCCAGTCCAAAGACCTGCACTGTATTGGCATCTCTAAAGTGAGTGTGTGTGATTGTGTCCTACGATGGGTTGGCACCGCTGCCAAGGTAGGGAGTTCCCTGGGATAGGCTCCAGGCTTCCCTGCGACATTGCATAGGATAAGCAAGAAGGATGGATATCCTAGAAATTTTCAAATTAAATTCTCTGGTATAAAATGTCAAATTGCATAATCAGGCTTATTTAATCATGGGCCTATTTGTGCTTGACTGTAAATATCTTACCTACTGTTTTCATTCTCCTGAGGTTTTATTTCTGTGATTTCTCTTTCCATTTAAAATCGCTACTTTTATAAGTATACACCATTAAAACACATTTTCTTGACACTCATATTCTAAAGGTACAGTACATTGTACAGGTCACACCAGAATCCTCTGCTGACATACAGTACACTTCCACATTTTGATGCTGTGTGTCAGATCTAACAGTCTAGACACACAATGTCAACACACTGATAAAGGGTTTTTAACATGTCATGACATGTTAAACACAACACACAACACACACACTTTTGTTTTTATTTGACCGCCATACTGTGTTCCAGCACATCATTCACGCAGCAGCTGATCTGATAATGTGTGTCATCTCTCTTTTACATGCACACATATGCAAACTCCCATACAAAGTTATGACCCATGGTCTACAAATAAAAAGGACACACACACATTGCAAGCAAATTTGCAAAACAAATGTATACGGATGCGTGAAACAGGAGTAATCCTACATGATAAATAATGAACGATACAACAAAGCAATGAGGAAAAAAACAAGCAAAAGAAGGAAGAGAAAAGCAGAGAAAGAGAGGCCTGAGTTGTTGTTGTTTTTTTCCAAGATCTCCCAATTTCAGGTGAAACTGCTCATATCTAATAACATGGCTCCTCTTCCAATTTCCTATAATGAGACAGGAATACACCAACTCCAACACCAAAACATGCCTAGGGGTCATCATAAGCATGTGCACGCACACACACACACACACACACACACACACACACACACACACAAACTACCAGCAGCTTGTACAAACCCAAACATGCACTCACTGAGTTTCATTCTTTATCACAAGCTTGCATCACTTTTTCCTATCACACACGTCTAGGGTTAAAAAGCAACCCCCAACATCTCCACTCCTAACCCCAGTGAGAGACTACCTACACACTGCTCTCTCACACACGGCATTCCAAACTCAGCAGTTAATCAATCTCTTCCATATGTTGGGATACACTGGACATTCCAGGGCATATGTTCAGCTACTAGGAATCAGCATACTTGACCCTAAGACTAAGAGATTCCAATCTACAATACGTCCGATTACGGTTTTTGCTTCTTAGGTGATGATATTGCAGAGGATATCCTTCAAGCGAGTTTGCTTCTTAGAAATTTGTTGATGCGTAGAAGTTTTCATCAGAATGGATAAAAAACGCTGGAGTGATGTAATATCACTTAGTTCTTTCCTTTCAGTTTAATGATACAATCTCCCGTGATACAATCTCAAGTTTAAAGCTCACAACGTTGCCATGGCTACACTGAGGACGGAAAATGCCTTCAAACTAATTGATTGGCTTTTAACTTAAGTACATAATGATGTTCTGTGATCACATAAAAATTAGACAAGACAAGGGTGCTCTCTGAGTGTTCCTGCTCTTTTGTCCTCTGATCTCTGGACCGTGTTAGGATGATCCCCTAGTGCCTCTTAATTCAGTCAGTATGAGCTGCGCAGGCTGGTATCTGTCTGTGTGCTCCTCAAAGCCAATTTGTGATGCTTCAGCATGAAACACTGGTGATGTGCTCCACAAAGCAGAGCAAAGACAGTAGTTATTGTAGAATGTATTAGTGCAGTTCAACACACACACACACACACACACACACACACACACAAACACACCTAACAGCAACAAAACACATGCATACACACATATCACTAAACTAGAAATCACCAAAAAACAGTCCCAACAGATGGAAATCCAAATACCAGGGACACATGATAACTAACAGCTGGCTGCTTGCTCGCTCGCTCGCTCTCTCTCTCTCTCTCTCTCTCTCTCTCTCTCTCACACACACACACACACACACACACACACACACACGCCTCAACAATCCACTCTTCATGAGGTCATCTTTGACAGAACTTATGGTCATACAAAAAGGCTTTTGTCATACAGCAGTATCCAAGTGACCACACTAACACTCGTACGTCGCTAACATAACACTTCTTATGAGTAGTTACACCTAAAAATAAATAAAGAAAAGAAAAAGAAAATAATAATAATAATAATAATAATAATAATATATTGCAATCTACATAGGTTGGATTATGATTATCTGCAGAGACCTAACTAATTTTCTTCTTAGATTACCACACATAAGATTACCCAAAGACCAAAATACCCAAAGCACAAAGCATCACTCTTATTGCATTACTACTGTAAGTAAGCGCTGTAAATAATTCCTGCTTGACTGGCATTCCATTAAAATACTGCATATCAGTATTAAAATTCTGAAAAAGTCGCACGCATTAGACGTTGGACAATTATTTGCAAAACCAAATCCCATAGAGTTCAGAGAACATACTACAACGCACACCTCTCATTCAATAAATGATTACACACATATAAAATGTTGTTTATTGCACGAACATCTCTGCATACTGTATCTAAGTAGATTAAGAGCTGTAAGCAATAAACAATAAAAGCTTAAGAACACCAGGTAGCTATAGGCAGAGGAAAAAAGAAGAGAGGGATTAAGTTCTAACCGTGCGTTCCTGCTGGTTTGTGTCCATTCTCTCGGACTCTCTCTCTCTCTCTCTCTCTCTCTCTCTCTCTCTCTCCTTCTTGCTTTTCTTTGCTTCCTCACTCTCTCTGTAGAGCTTCGCGGGGGCGGGCAGCTTGCATTCTTTACCATGAGGTGATAACAGCTCCCCTGTGTTGTCTTTTCTTTCTTCCACTTTTCTTTTTGTCTTGCTCTCTGCCTCCTATTAGTTTCCCCGTTGCCCCATTCTGCTGTGATATGATTCCCTCCCTCCCTCTCTCTCTCTCTCTCTCTCTCTCTCTCTCTCCCTCTCTCCCTCTCTCTCTCCCTCTCTCTCTCCCTTTCCCTCTCCCTCTCCCTCCCTCTTTCCAGGTAAGCCTGTGTGGTGACTCTCTTGATGTACAGGAGAATCCTAGCTAAGGAAACATTATTCCTCTGAGAATAGCCAGAAGTCCACAGCACAAGTTTTATCCACACACACACACACACACACGACCTTGAGCCATCCAAATATGGTGTAGGGAATGTAAACAGGAAGGTGGAGCTACATGCGGACAGAGAGAAAAGTAGTAAAGACACAAAGAGCAAGGTAAGGTCGTGACACATGGGGACAAGAGAGAGAAAAGGTATCGAGAAATAGATGAATTGTGAAGGAGATGAGAGAAAGTAAGAAGAAATGAGGGAATAAAAATATGTCGAAATGTACTCCACTGCATTACTACAAAATGTGACTCACAAGAGCAAGCCATTAACATTGTACATATATATAACATTGTACATTAACACAATACTATGAATTTGCCTCTCCTAAAATCAGGGCACTGGAATTCTCTCAACATCAGGCATCTCTAATTACACGGCAGTTCAAAACTGACAACCAGATGTGCATCAACTGTAAATCACCACCCTCTGACAAACACACACACTTGTGTTTGGGTTTGTTTTGCATAAAGTGGCAGAGAAAAGCAGACTGCCTTTAAATATCCGGCCTGTTATTTCCTCTGTCTGGAGCCCGAAATGGGTCCAAAAACGTTTCACTCCCAAACGCTCTCTCAGTCTCTCACACATGGCGTGGAGTCTGCGTTACTGGAAGCACACAAAGCAAGATTTTCTGTGTCTCAGAGTTTCTCCTTATGGCTTTCTACAATGCTTTCTATGACAAGGGAACTTCCACACCTTTGTGTACTGAGGTCAACGTTACCATCTATATGAACATTAAATATTTTCTCTTTAGCTGTATCAAGGTCAGAGGCAGGTTATAATACAAGACAACAATATCTGGCGACATTGTGACGTTGGTGGAGGTTAAACATTGTGGTAAAAAGTAACATTTCATTAATAGAAGATTCATTCCTGTTTGTTACATGCAAGCTGTGAGGAATAATGTTGCAAGGTTGCTGGTGCCAGATGTGCTGAATATTTTCACACACAATTTTTACACAGAATGGTGCAAAAGTTATGCAGGCAAAATTGCTTTGTTGATGTGAGAGCTCAGGGGAGAAGGGTCAGACTGGTATGAACTGACAGGAAGACTATAGTAACTGAAATAACCACTATTCACAACCGTGGTGAGCAGAAAAGAAAAAGGTTTTTTTTTTTTTAAATCTTCAACTGTAAGTAAATTGTTCCATATAGGAAGCTGCCTGTGTGAACTTGTCTTCTCAACAGTTCATTTACTTAAGGATGGTTTACAGTAATTAGAGCATTTCAATTCAGTCAAGTGATTCAGTCAGGTGATTCAGTCAAGTGATTCAGTCAAGTGATTCAGTCAGGTGATTCAGTCAGGTGATTATGCTGACACAGTGGACACGCCAGTGAGTCTGTTAATGTACCCCTATACTCAAAAATAGGATTTTTAGAATGGTGAACTTCTCTTGAATGGCTGATTCCAATTATAGAGATAGTGTTCCGGTGTAATTTGTTAGCACAGAATTCACATTCATGGTTTCAGTACTTCCATAATACATACTTTCAGGACATTTATTTAGATGGCATTGTACCAGGAGCACTTAGCTGCTGAATGGGTTTTAAGCATGCTAGCTAATGTTAATAACCACTGAACAAAACCTAGTTCTAAAACCATTACCTGTTCTAGTGTAATGTGACAGGTTTGACTGCCAGGATCTATTAACTGTAGACATTTTAATTGTTTCTTTTCTTGGTTATTAAACAATGCACTGTACATGGACTATTTTAATTGTTTAAAATGATATCTTCATGAGTATTTTAAGCTGACAGATGTACTGTCACATGGAATTAGAGTCGCATTCGTCTTGTTCTTGTATAGTAGTAGAAGTAGTAGTAGTCGTAATTATTATTATTATTATTGTTATTATTATTATTATTGGTAGTAGTAGTAGTAGTAGTAGTAGTAGTATTAGTATTGGTAGTAGTGGTAGTAGTAGTAGTAATTATTATTATAATAATTATTATAATTATTATTATTATTCATATTATTATTATTATTATTATTAGTAGTAGTAGTAGTAGTAGTAATTATAATAATAATTATTATTATTATTAATATTATTATTATTATTATTATTATTATTAGTAGTAGTAGTAATTATTATAATAATAATTATTATTTTTATTATTAGTATTATTATTATTATTATTATTATTAGTAGTAGTAGTAGTATGTATGCATGTATGTATGTATAAGCAGCAGGGGTCATCAACTGGTGGACCCAGCAAATTATTGTAGCAGACTGAATTGAAAACGAATAAGAAAAGTAACTTTAAACTGATGTTCATTTATTAAAGCCATGAACTAATCATAAGTATATAAGCATTAAACAGTAACTGTTGTCACAAATCAGTTATGTTATTTGCTCCAGATCTTTGTAAGGAAGGAATTTTATGAAACCAGATTTCACAATGTTTAGTTGAATGTCCCTAACCTAGAGGATCTTCATTCATTCATTCAATTAAAACACTTAACAAAGTTTATTGAGGTCAGGCTTAATGCTATGAAAACGATAACCTCTACATCAGAGTACCTTCCTCTATTTGACAGCTAAAAATGGCTTTTAGCTCTGGAGGACAAAAGAGAGTCTTTCCAGGACTTTGGTTTGTGTCTTAAAGCCGTTTCATGTCTTAAAGCCACAGCTATGAGCATTCCAACAATATAGCACAAGAAGGGAGGGCAATTCAAGAACACCCCAGAGGGTTTTGCAGGACTAGGGACAAACCAAATGTTCCCTTATATGTATGCAAATGATCTTGTATGGTAGCTGTTATGCTTATGGAAAAATAACAAGAAGTAACAAGAACTACTTGTATTGTTCTCTGCTTGATATATCGCTTTGCTTGTATTTTCTCATTTGTAAGTCGCTTTGGATAAAA
>JANDJT010000148.1:11279393-11301026 GCA_024331685.1 Stegophilus panzeri
GCTTGTATTTTCTCATTTGTAAGTTGCTTTGGATAAAAGCGTCTGCTAAATGAATAAATGTAAATGTAAATGTAAATCATGTCAATGTCTGTGTGTGTGTGTGTGTGTGTGTGTGTGTGTGTGTGTGTGTGTGTTTGTATACTGAAAGTATGTGGTCCACATCTCCCTTGTAAGTGAAACCTACTTCCACATGTTGTAAATATTCCCAAGACACTGGTGTCAAAGGCTTCAATTTCCTGTAAACAGCAACATCCTGAGCCCACTTACAGTGTACAGTAAATAGTGGTGAGAGAATAAGTGGAGAATGTCAAACCTACATACAAACTATTCACAAATGAGCATTTGTGTGTTTGCAGCTAACAAGTTAAAAGAATCAAGCAACTTGACTGACAGTACCTCCTGTTGTAATGTTCTCATAGGAATCCCAGTGAACTAGAGGATCCAGTGTGTTGTAGTCAATGGAAACCGCAGAGCTGTTCTTCCAGCCAACACTACCTTTATACAGAGTAACTAATATCAGCATGACAGAACAAGACCATGACATGTACAGTATATATAATTTTTCTGATTTAATTTTTTTTTTTTCCTGATTGTATGCACATCTACTTTAAACAGAAATATGAATATGTATTTGTACCGTAATGCACACACATACACACAATACAATCTTCCTGATACAACATGATACAACAACATTAGTTAATCATGAGCATGATTATAGCTAGAGGAACTGTTGCTTCATCTCCTTCTTATTTTCCCCCTAAACTTCCCTCTACTGGACAATAAGGGTATCAGTCTTAATGTACGACCAACGCAATTTCAATTCCTTGTCTTATACTTATTAATTCAATCCAGTAGCACAGTTTAGGATTTCAGGATCAGCGAACTTACCTTGTGGAAAACCTGGAATTTTTGCCATATTTTCTGAGAAAACTACCTCCACCTCTCCTTCCTCCGGAAATCTGTGATCTAGGTTAGTAATAGTGGAAATAAGTAAAATAGCTCAAAAGAGTGAATTATAAAATGGTGTACTGTTACATATAACCTACCAATCCTTGTTTAATTAAAAAACAAAAAAACAAACAAAAAAAAACAATCTACCTTTAATTTGGACATGAAGAATTATGTCAAATCTCAAACTAACAAGTGTGTCACAGGGTCATACCCTAACCTCTTCCTGAATGTTTACTGAATGTTTTAAGGTTTCTTTCATGCATTAAGTAGTGCAGGCCAGATGCAATGCATTATTCAGATATAAGCAAAGCAGACCAGAGCTTTATAATATACGTTATATACGTTATAGTCATTTCTTCATGAAAAAGCTCCAGACAGGAAAACAAGCAAAGGTCATGTCCGTTATGCTGCCTGTTTAGTGGTAATGATGGTTTCCATCAGCCCGTGTGTGGTGTTAATGCTGGAGTCTGCTCTATATTTCAGATGTCATCACAGCATCACAGCATTCTAGTTATGTCGACAGATGGTTTAAAATGCGACTAACATGTGGCACTCTCACTGCTGTGGCCGGGGTTCGATTTCCGATCAGAGAACCAACCCCAGATACTAAAGGGTTGTATGAAAATCGGGAGGGTTGTGTCAGTTGCGTAAAACTTATGTGGACAGGTGAGCTGCTGTGGTGACCTGGAACAGGATCAGCCGAAAGAGAAAAAAAATGCTGAATACAAATAAACTTTTTGTATAAACATAATATATTCTCAACGGATATAAATACAGACACAAATAGACTATCCACTATAAATTGTTTTGTCAAAAAGGTTCACACGGCACTGAGACTAGTTTTTATTTGATATATATACTTTTTTGTGGGTCCTTATACTCATGGGACAAACAAAAACCATGTCACATGATGCATTCATCCATCCATCCATCCATTTTCTATACTACATATCCTACACAGGGTCACAGGGAGCCTGGAGCCTATCCCGGGAATTTGGGGCACAAGGACAGGGTGCCAAAACATCGCAGGCTCGTATGATGCATTTACAGCATTTATTTATGACATGCTGACAGTGTTGGCATTTCTAGCTATGTTTTTTTTCTCCCCAGTGTTTCCCACTAAATCTAGAGGCATTGTGGTAGGGTTCATATTAACACTAATGGTTTGGACCACATCTGTTTCAAGTTTAAATCCAAATACAGATACAGATATGAATATTTGGAGCACAAAACAGATACAGATACAGTACATGTACAAATAGTGGCATTGCATTAAACATCCCTTATTTAAAATATGGGCATATAAACAATATCACATATACCATTTTCACTAAATCGACATTGAGTGGCCATATCTGGCTGAACCTGTTATCATGTAGCGTGTTTATCATTGCAATACTTGCCCTATGAATGTATTAAGATTAAATGAGCACAGACGTACCACAGGTAAACTTTCTACTTTCTATTGTCATGGGTAGCCACATTGGTTCAGTCCATCATGTATTACACACCTACAGTGCATGATTTGACAGGTCCAAAAATGTCCATTGCTCTATACTTGATTTGTCTTGATTTGTTATTTAAATTTTTATTCTGCATTTGTTTGTATTGTACTAGACAGTTACTGCACGAATATTCAGAAATACTCTAGAGTAGTACTAAAGTATGTGATTTGAGAAACAGACTATAGAACAGATATATTCAAAACGTTGTTTCCCCAGGAGCTTCTGAGAGGTTTGTTTTGGGGTTTTTTTGGTTAACACAAAACATTTCTCATTTTCCTTGATGGAAAGCAGGGACACTGCATCAAGTGCATCGTTCGAGATGGTCCTTGCTGCAGAAACAAAAGTCCAGCAGCTGGCGCTGGATCTGACCCTAACCCTAACCTCTAACCCCTAACCCTAACACATGATAGGTGATTATAGGCAACATATTAAACACACTTATCCAGCCTGGAACACAGGCCCTTGACTTTTGGCTCAGGTCTGACTCCACCCTCTGGACTTATTGTTATTATTATTATTATTATTATTATTATTATTATTATATTTTTTATTTTAGCAAGGGGTACCTGTGTCTTCGAAGCACCGCAAGCACTAGCCAAAACATTAGTGTGTAATGGAAGGAAGGGGGCGGGGGAGTTCATAACAAATGTTGATTGGCTCATCTGCTGTTTTTATAATGATTTTATTATGAAAAAAAACCAGAAAGCTGTTTTGGCGTATATCCCAGCGTACGCTGATGTTAAAATGTGGTGCTCCTACACAAAATGTATAAAAGTTGGCAGGTCTTCAGTCTGTTAAATATTTCAATCCTCACCTGCAACCCCCCCACCCCCACCCTTTTGCAATTTTTTTGGGCGGCATGCCCAGAAGGATCACCAAAAATCTTTTCCCTCTCTGAAGTGCATGATTTCAGACATTCCCTACTCAGTGTTTGTACCTTTGTTTGCAAGATCAAGGTCCTTTTTGTGGAAGACGGAAGGGTGTCCATGAAAAGTGCCTGTGTGAAACTGTATGCGAAACACAGTCTCTCTGCTCCTCTTGGCAACATTCTTATAATAGCATACAATCTGCAGAAAATATGAATTACCACTTGCCAAATGAAAGGTTAAAAATATGGTACGTTGACACTTAGGCTACAAAACGTTAACAGTGTATGAGTGAGTGGCCACCTAGAACATGTCATTAACTCACCACAATGTCCCCTTTGAGAAGCTGTGGTGGTTCCAGTGCAAAATACACTTTGTCTGTCTGTCTCACAGAGACCTGACTGAGAGTCATGTACAGTTAATGATACTGCCACATCGCCACACATGATAACTTTATTTGTGTAAAATATATGCGTCTTACTGTATTCCTGTTGTGCACACCAGCTGCATGTCTTGGTATACTCTCACAAACAGTCCACATACTAAAAAAGGACAAAAGTTTCAGAAAGTAATGCATTTAATACATTATTTTCATGCGTGTGTGTGTGTGTGTTTTTGTGTGTGTGTGTGTGTGTACGTATGTGTGTAGCTCTTGCCTGCCTGGTGAAAGTTTGGCATGTGCTTCAGAGAGATGCAGTGGAAGAGAAGAGGAGAGGAGTTTATCTTTATCTGATGGGCCAGAAGATTGCCAAACATCTGCACATATCTGAACCACACACAATATCGTCAATCTCCCCGTAGCATTGCAATGAAGTTCTTTCAGTAGAAACACACACAGATCAAAATCTTTGAAATATCTGATGCTTCTTAAGAAAAACAAGGGACTGGGTTCTGCTTAAGATGTATGGCACAAAATACTTTTTTTGGACGAAAACTTTTTTTTTTAAGGAGAAAGATAGTCTGACACAGATTCTACAGTCTCTGAAGCTGTACTGGAGGAATGGCGCAAGGTTCTTCCAAAACATATTCCCTCGGTTCATATTTTGATGATGGTGGTGGAAAAAATGTCAGACCAAAATCTCCCACAGGTGTTCAACTGGGTTGAGATCAAGTGATTGTGGAAGACCATAGCATATGATTTTATATCATTTTCATCCTCGTCAAACCATTCACTTGTGCCCTGTGAAGTTAATCTGTAAGCGACTGCTCCCATCATTATAGAAATGTTTCATCATGGAATAAAGCTGATAACATTGTAGAATAACCTTGTATTGATTTGCACTGACCCTTTCCTATAAGGCAAATTCTGCCCAGACCACATCAGTATTTTTATGAGCTTTTGGATGGCCATAAACTAAAGCTCTTAAATAAAAATGTGCTATTATCTATTCTGTTGATTAATCCCAAACGTAGGATTGTTTTAGGGAAAAGAGGGGCTAACAGAAACTGTTAAGCATTCCAGTGAACATTATTAAAGGCTACACTGGAAAAGTTTTTTTTTTTTTTTTTTGTATGAAGCGTACTACACTAATCAGTTTTTATTTTAAAAAATGACTGAAAGTCGGCTAGTCCTGTACTCTTTTATAATTAGGTTTACTGGTCAACTATTAAAAAAACAATAGTCATACAACCATATAAGCATATGAGTAATATAATACAATATTATAAACATATAATATTCACATAAAGCATACAATAGTCATATAATCTTTATATCTGTAAGCTTGTATCCAACTATCATTAACAAAGAGATTTTAGAAGACCGCACAAGGAATGCTAAGTACATAGACAAGTGAACTTTAACCCATGAAGGCAAACTACCCCCTATAGTATAATAGGATTCAGGCCTGTACACAGTAAAATCCCTAGTGTTGAATTAACACCCAGAGTGTTCATTTATGTCCAGTGGACTTATGTAAACACTGTAGGGTATAACTTCCACACTGTGGGTGTTAAATCAACACTGGATTTTGCAGTGTACTGCCCTAGGATTCAGGCCTGTACTGCCCCAGGATTCAGGCCTGTACTGCCCCAGGATTCAGGCTTGTACTGTGCCCGCATGTCTGTAGAGTTCCCTGTGATTTTTTTGCACCACACAGTAAAATCCCTAGTGTTGAATTAACACCCAGAGTGTTCATTTATGTCCAATGGACTATATAAACACTGTAGGGTGTAAATTCAACACTGTGGGTATTAAATCAACACTGGATTTTGCAGTGCACTGAACTCTCAAATGTGCATTCATGTTTGTAATGAGAGGTTTATGCACTGCAACCTGGCTCTAATATCCCTCTATGTGTAGTTGTGGAATGACTGTTCTTGCTGACAGTCTGATCACATCCTTCATTAACATTCTTAGTCACCTACTGTTGTTCTACTGTTATACGCTCACTGAGCACTTTATTAGGAACACCTGTACACCTACTCATGCATGCAATTATCTAATCAGCCAATCATGTGACAGCAGTATAATGCATAAAATCATACAGATATGGGCCAGCAGCTTAATAGCTATTGTTCATATCAACCATCAGAATGGGGAATAAATGTGATCTCAGTGATTTTGACTGTGGCATGATTGTTGGTGCCAGATGGGCTGGTTTGAGTGTTTCTATAACTGCTGATATCCTGGGATTTTCACACACAACAGTCTCTAGAGTTTACTCAGAATGGTGCAATAAGCAAAACGAATCCAGTGAGCGGCACTTCTGCAGACAGAAACGCCTTGTTTATGAGAGAGGTCAACGGAGAATGGCCAGACTGGTTCATGCTGACAGAAAGGCTACAGTAACTCAGATATCCACTCTGTACAATTGTGGTGAGCAGAAAAGCATTTCAGAATGTACAAAATGTTAAACCTTGAGGTGGACGGGCTACAAAAGCAGAAGACCACGTCGGGTTCCTCTTCTGTCAGCCAAGAACAGAAACCTGAGGCTGCAGTGGGCACAGACTCACCAAAACTGGACAGTTACAGACTGGAAAAACATAGTCTGCTCTGATGAATCTTGATTGCTGCTGAGGCCACAGATGGTGGGGTCAGAATTTGACATTAACAGCGTGAATCCATGGACCCAACCTGCCTTGTGTTAACAGTCCATGCTGGTGGAGGTGGTGTGATGGTGTGGGGAATGTTTTCTTGGCACACTTTGGGCCCATTAATACAAACCAATCATTGCTTGAATTCCACAGCCTATTTGAGTATTTTTGCTGACCATGTGCATCCCTTTATGGCCACAGTTTACCATCTTCTAATGGTTACTTCCAGCATGATAATGCACCAAGCAAAAGTGGTTTCATGAACATGACCATGAGATCAGTGTTCTTCAGTGGCCTTCCCAGTCACCGGATCTGAATCCAGTAGAACACCTTTGGGATGTGGTAGAACCGGAGATTTGCAGCATGAAAGTACACCTGAAAAATCTGCAGGACTGAGTGATGCAATCATATCAACATGGACCAGAATCTCAAAGGAAGGTTTCCAACATCTTCTAGAATCTGTGCTACAACAGTGATCCTAATAGAGTGTTCATTGAGTGTATATCACACTAATCTATAAGAATCATGATAATAATCTGTCTTTCCTACAGATATATATGTAGATGTCACTTTAGATACTGTTTAGTTTTCCTGTTACCACCTCAAAGTTGACTATTTTCCTATAACAGCACAACCCAAGATGTTTTATTCCTCTTATACCACAGTGATTTGCCAACATTAACAATTTGTTATTTATTTAATAATAGCAACTTCTTTAGAACAGCTATAAACGGTCATTCCCTCACCAGCCTCTTTTCTCTGTCTTGATGTTAATAAGACAACACAAATGTCATGTTACTGAGAAACCACAAAGCTCTGTTTTTCATGTCAGAAAACGTAAAGAAACAGCTTTACACCTGTTTTATACAAAGTGCTGACATTGGAGACTCCTTCCAAAAATGCTAAGCATCTTGTCACAGAAAACTTTGTATTAGAAGTTTTAGAATGAGTGCAGTAATAAAAGAAGAAAAAAAGTGATTTGCTTGCAGATGGACTACTGTCTCAGCCGTGCTGTTACAGAAAAATAAAAACTTGTCAACTAGTTTATATGTTATACAAATAAAATTTGCAGTATACAAAGGATGTTTAGAGGCAGCTATAAAAGCTATATGTGTGTGAGTTATTACAGAATATTTACTCTTATTACAGCATAGTTATAAAACATTCACCAAGGGAACTGCAAGCTTATGAACTTATATCATTTGAATTTAAGAGCATGCAGAAGTTGCATTTGCACTCTTAGACTGAAAGCTAATGGGTCAATCAGTGTACCACTGAAAAAGGAAGTGGAAAATTAATAATGCATGTTCTATATCATATCCTTATGATTTGACCTCAAATCACATTTCAGACATTCCTCTTCATAACCCTTTGCTCTTGTGACTGATCTGCTGCAATAAGAAGCTTGAACTTCCTGTTTCATATTTTTTTAAATGAAACTTAGAGTATTGCTCCAGAGTTATAAAAATAAAAATAAAATAATCATTAGAGAGAAAATGTTTGCCTTTTCTGGGATGGAGTCATAAGGGAAGCCATCTTATCACTGTAGAACCTTCTCATGGTGTAGCAGTCTAAGGCCTTCTCTTCACTGCGAGATAGAGAGTGAGAGAGATATAGAGAGAAAGGCAGAGATAGAGAGATCAATTACATATTATTATACAATGAGAAATCCATGGATAGATAGTGTAGATGTGCATCAAGGTTGCATTTAGGATATTGTATAGTTAGTGCAGTAATACAGTGTGTATCATATATCAGTTTAAGGTTGTGTGTGTGTTATTGATCTTTCCTGTAGCTATGAAACTGGCAAGGAGCAGGCATTTGGCACATGGCAACCCTCCCACAAACAAAACAAAACTGTGGCTCAAAGTTCATCAAAGGAGCCTGTTAGCATTAAGTTAAACCTGACTTCTCAATCCCTCTTTACTTAATATGAACAATTATTTAATACTGTGTTTGCAATATTTATTTATATTTACCCTAGAAGACATGAGCTCCAACTAATTTGAAAAAGAATGTTGAGGTAAATTTTGCTAATTTGCTAACATCAACTGGTTATATTGAACTAAGTTGGCCTGTTTTCATTGCTAATACCATATTAGACTAGCTTTGATTAAACATATTTGGTTAGGCAGCAAGTCAAATTCAAGTTTGTGGTAAATATTTACATGATATTTCATTTCTGATTAATTGATTAGCAAACTACGTAGCATTAGTCTTGCACATGACTAGTGACTGAATGATGTTTTCAGGTAAAATAGCATAATTGCTTTATAACAAAACAAAAAAATGATCTTAAAACAGTTGTACATTAGTTTTAGAAACAAAAGTTATATTTCACATGAAAATATGACTAATTAATTTAATCAGTTAAATACTTTATGCATTTTAATACTCTATAGTATTACTATATATTATATATTATATTACTATACTCAGTTTTTGTCTGGATACTTCCACTTTTAGTTGAGTAAGATTTTGACACATTATCTACACTGTCACTGAAATATTATTTATCAGTACTTTTTCCAACCGTGTTTATTACACTCTCAGTTGTGTGCAAAATGCTTGGTCTATATCATCCCAGTTGCTTAAAATTTGTTTGCAGTTTAAGACTTGCTAGTTTACATGACAGCTTGAATATGTGTAATGTTAGTTTTACCTGCTAGAGACGCTAGGAAGGTTGATGTAGGATGAAATGACTACTCCTACCCGGTCTTTAGTGCCCTATTAAAGAAACAGTGACAGAATGTGTATGTGATTTAGCATACTTAACAGTGTATTATAGAAGTACACTGTCTCTCTCATACATATGGAATACATTACATTCATTATCATCATTATGTTATGTTATGTTTTGATGTAGGTGTATATATATGTGTATGTATGTGTATGTGTATATATAAAACGACCACCTTAAGTACATGTTAGTACATGTCGGTTGGTTAATGTATTAATTAATATGTAGGGGTAAACTAAATCAATCATGTTCTATAAGAATGAATATGAATTATTCAAAATATGATGTGAATAATTTCAAATTGTTTATATAATTTGCCAATTGACACTGATCCTCCTTATCAGTAGAATAATAATAATAATGAATGTAGAAAGACGCACTAATAATAAACACCAATAATTTCATCTCAACCCGGTTTGCGTCATTCCCCATCCGTTTCTCTTCAAATCCCCAGAGTACATACTAGAACTACAGTGGGATCTGAAGAGAAATGGATGAAGAATTATAATTAATTATCTTATAGAGCAGGCTTGATTTAGTTCACCCCTTTGTGTTAATTAATACATTAATTAACAATCATGTACTAACTTACTTAAGGTGGTCGTTATTCATGCATGAATTCATAAGACTCACGTCAAGGTTAGCTCTGCATTAGTCTGTGATTAGTACATGCCTTAACTCATCATTAGTTCATATTTAAGTAAGGATTAATTCAGGTATTAATAGTAAATGGTAAATGGCGCACTTAAATAGCACTTTTATCCAAAGCGCTTTACACTGTGTCTCATTCACCCATTCAAACACTCACACACACTCACACACCAGTGGTAGCAGAGTTGCTATGCAAGGCGCTAACTTGCCATCGGGAACAACTTGGGGTTCAGTGTCTTGCCCAAGGACACTTCGGCATGTAGAGTCACGCGGGCCGGGAATCGAACCACCAACCCTATGATTAGTGGACAACCCGCTCTACCACCTGAGCCAGCGCCGCCACATTAGTGCATGATTATGCATGTGCTGTTATTATACAAGTGCTATCATTATTTTGGAAACTGTGAAGCCATTTCATTTAAATAGAATCACCTCTGGTATCTTAACATAGATTGCTAACTGTTGCCTTCACACTGCATTAGCATCTCTACTGCCTTGAGTAAACAATAACATAAGTGTAGGAAATAAAAACTGCTTTTGCTTGTGGAGTCAGACTTTTGGACTGTACTGCATTAGGAAGGATAGAAGGAGTCTAATAGAGAACATTCATCAAAACATGTGGAATATTAATGATAACTATGGAAGATTGATGAAGGCAAAAGGACTGTAAGAAAGGGATGTGGAGGGAACAAAAAGGCTGAGGGCTGAGCGTTTACCCTGCAGTGTAGCAGGAGGACATGCTCGCTGTGTGTGTTGAGCCAGTTCTCCATGCTTTTACACATAGAACACAGTAAATGTAGGGATGGAGCATGCTGTTCTGGCCAGCCAACATCCAGTACCTGAGAGAACACACATATATAAATGAAAGAGACATGTGGCCAAGAAGTGACCAGGTTTTAAATATATCTTGCAACCAAACTTTCTGAACTGTAGACTTTACCCTGACGTCTATCCTCCTTAGCTCTTCCCTGGGCTCTGAGAGGTTGATAACCTGCCATTGGGAAAAACACAAGGTCTTTTTATAACACTGACTCATACACTGACTTGATTAGTGAATCCAGCAAATATTTGGCCTATTATATACTCTAAAAGATAATGTAGATGCATTCATTAAAAAAATGTCATGTTTGTATAAAGCTGATTGTCCTCACCATGTAATTGTCCGAGTGTTTTAACTGCAACATCTGTGTGATGTTGTATAAGTTGTGCAGGTAGGCCTTCTCTGGGCATGTCTGATTGAAGGATAAAGCAATGATGCGTTCTGTGATGTAGTTCAGGTCAAATTCACATCCTTCTGCCATCATTGTACTGCTCTATAATAATAATAATAACAGGAGCTGTGGAGTTGTACCAACAAAAAGGTTAACATACAGCTGAAGGAAAACTCCACCCTGAAACACATTAAATACATTCACTGACCACTTTATTAGGAATACCTGTACACCTGATCATGTGGCAGCACCACAATGCATAAATACAAGTCAATAGGGAAAAAATGTCTTAATGATTAAAGTGATTTCAAATGAAGCATGGTCTGATGCCACCGAATGAGGCAAGGTCTGATGATCTCCCAGGACTTCATGGATAACAGTCTATTCAGTTTACACAGAATGGTGCAAAAATAAAACGAAACAAAACATCCACTGAGCAGAAGTTCTGCAGGATGAAACTCAGAGGAGAATATCCAGACTGCTTCCAGCTGACAGGACCTTCCTACAGTAACTCAAATAAACACTCTTTACAATCGTGATAAGCAGAAAAGCATCTCAGAACACACTGATCCTTGAAATGGATGTGCTACAATAGCAGCAGACTACATAGGGTTCCACTCCTTTCAGTCACAAACAGGAATCTGAGGCTACACTTGGCACAGGCTCACTGAAACTGGACAGCTGAAGATAGATAAACATTGCATAGTCTTTTTCCATTTTCTGATGTTGCACTGGAACATTGCTAGCATAGTTCCAGTGGCAATTAATAGGAGAAAATATTTCAGCAATCTCAAACATAAGTGACGGTAAAAAAAAACAAAAAAAAAAAAACAAACCAGATCAAGCTTCTTTTCTCACTCACCATTTTTCAGTTACATTTAATGTCGCATTAATGAGAAATCCAGTGTGGAAAAGGGGAGACAACAAATGTTAGATACAAGGTTCCAGAATGCAATGCAGCTCTACGACACATTTGAGCCGAGTTACAGCAAAGCCTCAGTTCACTAGATAGCAATCTACGACTTGACAAGCATAATGGTGCTGAGAAGAGTGAACAGACGAGGAGATGAGAGAGCAAGGCAGACAAAAGGAATAAAGCGCTGCTGCATCAGTCTCTTTGAGTAGAGATGAAGCAAAGTTAATCCCATTCACGCCACTATCAGCAGGTAGTCAAAAATGTGTTGTTGGTAATGTAGGCCTCATTAACCAAAATGAAAACACACTGACATGTTGGTGGTTTTGAAGACATTATTTAGGTGCTGGATCATTCTCAATACTGCATACTGCAAGGTTTATTCATATACAATATAGCAAGCTGCAGTTTGAGCATTTACAGATCATGTGTTTCCTTGGGTCATGGCTAAAGCTAAGCTTGAAGTGACAATAAATAAATAAATAAATAAATGAATAAGTTATGATGCTGTGTTGAATATTGCTACCATTTTATCCTCACACAATCTTTATAATATATCTATTCCAGATTTCATGGGAAGGACAGTTTAACAGATCTGAAACAATAAAGCAATATATTTAATTACCTGTTGGATGTTATACCCTCATAAAAGGTACACAAATTCTTACTCATACACATTCTTCTTGTTTAGATTCATTAAAAGCAGACAATTACATATACTGTAAAACTTACATGAAGACACATCCTTACACACACTCTGAATTACAATATAATATACAGCTATCAGCCATAAGATTAAATCCACCTGCCTAATATTGTGTAGGTCCCCTTGTGCCGCCAAAACAACTCTGACCTGTCGAGGCATGGACTCCGCAAGACCTCTGAAGGTGTGCTGTGGTATCTGGCACCAAGACATTAGCAGCAGATCCTTTAAGTCCTGTAAGTTGCAAGGTGGGGCCTCTATGGATCGAACTTGTTTGTCCAGCACACACCACAGATGCTCAATCAGATTGAGATCTGGGGAAACTGGAGGTCAAGTCAACACCTTGAAAACTTTTGTCATGTTCCTCAAACTGTTCCTGAACAATTTTTGCAGTGTGGCAGAGTGCATTATCCCGCTGAAAGAGGCCACTGCCATTAGGGAATACCGCTGCCATAAAAGGCGCATACTTGGTCATTGCCCTGAAAATCACACTTCTTTCACCGGCTTGCCTTCTTCCCATAGTGCATCCTGGTGCCATCTCTTCCCCAGGTAAACGACACACACGCACCAGTCGTCCACATGATGTAAAAGCAAACGTGATTCATCAGACCAAGCCTCCTTCTTCTATTGCTCCATGGTCCAGTTTTGATGCTCATGTGCCCATTTTAGGTGCTTTCAGTGGTGGACAGGGGTCAGTATGGGCACTCTGTGTCTATGCAGTCCCATACACAGCAAGCTGTGATGCACTGTGTGTTCTGACACGTTTCTGTCATAGCCAGCATGAACTTTTTCAGCAATTTGTGCTACTGTAGCTCTTCTGTGGGATCGGACCAGACGGGCTAGCCTTCGCTGACTGCATGCATCAGTGCGCCTTGGGAGCCCATGACCCTGTCTCTGGTTCACCGGTTGTCCTTCCTTGGACCACTTTTAGTATGTACTAACCACTACATACGGGGAACACCCCACAAGACCTGCCGTTTTGGAGATGCTCTGACCCAGTCGTCTAGCCTTCACAATCTGGACCTGGTCAAAGTCACTCAGATCCTTACGCTTGCCCATTTTTCCTGCTTCCAACACATCAACTTAGAGAACTGACTGTTCACTTGCTTCCACCGCTTGACAGGCGCCATTGTAACGAGATAATTAATGTTATTCATATCACTTTCAGTGGTTTTAATGTTATGGCTGATCTGTGTAACGTATGTCATAAAGTATGACAACACAGTCATAATGTGTCTGTAGTGAAATAAATACACAGTTCATCTTAAGTATCATTCAAAGTCATCCACCTTGGCTACTCTGAACAGACTGGACACACCTTATGAGAACACAGGAAAGAAAAAGTTTTTATCCTCACTGCCATTTTTGGTTATAGAGTAGGGGACTACAGCTTATTAATGAAAGATGGGTTTCACTTTATAGTTCAAAGAAATGGTATGTTTACATTTGCTGTACATAAGCACTCCTCTCTCGTTAGTGTGTTCAAACTGGTTACTGTTTAATGAATATATTAATATATATTATCACATTATCTTTAGTGGAGTCTTTGTTTTGATATTAGCAACGTTGCATATAGAAGTCATGCTAAATACATAGCGCTTACCTGAACAATGGGATTACAGGGTGTGCAGTCCTACAGGAACATCTGTTATATTCATCCAGTAAAGATGACAAAATGAACAGGAAAAGCAAGAAAGGGAGACGAGGACAGAAAGAGGAACACGCACTGTATGCCACATTCTAGAGCTCACATGCACTTTGGCCAGTATTCTGTATGTGTGCGTGTTCTTCTGCTGTCAGCACTTGTTTCTCAGTAAGTATGACTAAAGCAAAGAAGTCAAGATTAAGGGACACACCCCTTGTCTATAATACAGACATTTCTCTGAGTCATATCATAAAAGGAATACAGTGTGCACTGCTCTAGTCCTAAATATTTTACTGTTTTCAAAACACATTTCAATTAGTAGATAATAGTGCATTATAAATTAGCAAGTTCATAAATTCACCAAACTATACATTCATTTATTATCATCTATCAGCAGGTGCACATAAGATATAAAAAATTATTTCCCTACAATCTGTCAAGTATCAAGTGGTACAAAGGTATAACCTGTGGAAGGAGATATGAGTGATTGTGATTGTGATCAGAAGAAGCTTTATTGTACCCTGTAGAAAACATGGTACTGTGGCAAATAAAGATCTTCTGTAGCTGGGTTATAAAGTTAAATATTACCTTATTTTGAGGTACAACTAACTAAATTTATGTTCATATTTATATAATTGATAATATTTCAAATTTCACTGCTGCTTCAGAATACAGTATTGAACAATGCAGGAATATTTCTTGTTGTATCCTGTAGTGATTTTTTTTTTTTTTTCATCCATTATCCATTTCAACAGATTTCATTGCACCAGGTATGAATAGTTGTGGTTCTTTTTGTTAGGAGAGGCATGTAGTGGACAGTCAAAATGCCTTCTGTCCTATAAGCCACACCTATACTATGTGGCCAAAAGTATGTGGAGATTTGACTCATATGAGGTTCTTCCCCAAACTGTTGCCACAAAGTTGCTATAGCATTAACATTTGCTCTAAGTGGAACTTAGGCCTCGTCACCAAACGTTAGTACCTGACCTCACTAAAGCTTTTGTTGCTGAATGGACAAATCCCCATGGCTACGCTGTAAAGTTTAGGGGAAAGCCTTCCCAGAAGAGTGGAGGTTATTATACAGTCCATACAGGATTTTGGTGAAAAATTATTGATTTTGCTGTAGCTTTTTCAAAATTTGTGATACAAATTGTGGAGTTTTTTGTGCTGTTTTTGCAGAATTTAAATTTTTTTGCTGTTTTGGCGAAATTGCAATTGCACAAATTGTTTTGCATGGTCATTCACAGTGATGTTTTTTGGTAAATGAGAACTTTTAGCTGTTATGTTCGATGCATGTGAATCAAAGAAGGCTTTGACTGAATGCGCGTTGTGATGATGTCACACGACACGTCTTAGCCCAAATCTGCGGAAAATTTGCGGTAATTTTGAAAAATTGCAAGCTCCTCGTAATATTGCGAAGTTTCCTTGATTTTGCGTTAATTTCTGCGATCACAAAATCCTGGAGGGACTGATTATAACAGCAAAGAGGGGACTAACTAACTCCATATTAACATACATGGTTTTGGAATGGGATGTTCAACAAGTAAATATGGGTGTGTCATGGTCAGGTGTTCACATACTTTTGGCCATATAGTTTAGCTTCGCTAAAGCGTCTGGTACATTTCATCAAAACATGTGCCCCAGAACAGCTTACTTTCACAGAACAACATAATCGTGTTCACTCACCACTAACTGCATCACACGAAACTCTTTATTAACTTTTAAAAACAGAATTCTGTGAACGTTTTTCAGCCCAAAGCTCATTATGCTGCAGCGTCCAAAAGTCTGGATTACTGCTGAAAACTGAATGTGCTGAGAGCCAATTTGATGCCAATCTTCAATATCATGAAGCTAGTGGGCAGAAAAGTATACAAACGATATCAGCTGCTCTGTATCAGGGGATCCACCCATATGAGGTTCAGACTGTACAGTATCTTCTTCTGTATCTTGACTGCAGGAAGGATCCAAATATGACAGACATCATAATGTCATCTGAACATGTTAAAATGATTTCTGGATGGTGTAAGCAAACTTTAATATTTATAATGCTCATTGTATTGCATGTGGATTTGGCTGCATCTTGGATTTTCTCTTTGATTTTGTGATACAACGACTATAATTAGTAAATAGTGACGTTTCATAGAGAGAAAATGGTCCATGGATGAAAAACACGATAAGGTCATTCTTTAAAGGATTACTTCAATGTAGAAAAAAATGGAAGTCTAATGGAAATATGTGAACACACACAGTAATTTGTGGAATGTGTTCATTAATTATTTCAGCCCACTATAGTACATGTGTAGAATTCAGTCAAGTGGCTGGAGGTTTCAGAAGCAGGTGGTTAACAACAGAAACTCAATTTAATTAAATTTGAATTGTATAGTGCTTTAAAAAGTAGAAATTGCCACAAAGGAAGCTTTGACTCAAACAGAAGTTAAATCTCTTGTAATAATCTTTAGTGGGTTGGATCACAAACGTGACCAGTTTTATAGTCTCAATGTCCACACACTGTAAATTAAGCAGATATTGTTAGTCACTCTTCTTTTGGATGTAAAGATCCCAGTGAAGAAAGTTCACACTGCTACTTTGTGTATGTGCTGCTCACTTTTCTACTTTTCCAAATCCATCAGTAAAAAGAACAAGCATACTTGCATGCCTGAGAATTTCAGCAGTCCCAAATACTGTACTGGGGATAATAGCAGCTCTAGCATATTGTCTCAGTTTCCTTCCACCTGAAGTGCCTCAGCTTCTGTCTTATTGCCAAAGGACATCACAAAGCTTAAGAAAGGGACAAATAACAAACTACACTATATGGTCAAAAGTATGTGGACACCTGATCATCACACCTACTGAATAAGTGATCCTAACATCTCAGGGGAGTTGATCCTTTTGTTGCTGTTATAATAACTTCCACTCTTCTGGGAAGGCTTTCCAGTCAATTTGGGAGTGTGGCTGGGGGGATTTGACCATTCAGCCACAAAAGCATTAGTGAGGTCAGGCACTCCAATCAATTCCAAAGGTGTTTTGTGGAGTTGAGTTCAGGGCTCTGTGTAGGCCCCTCGAGTTCTTCCACACCATATTATATGCGAGTTTGAAGTAAACAGGTTTTCAATTCTTTTCTCAGAACAAAGAAATGACCATGGTAATGACCGATCCTCTAGAACAGTGGTTTTTAAAAATGGGCCTGTGAAGCATAGCCAGGGCTCAAATCAAATATATTTTATTTATTATTAAGTTCGTAGAGTAATTAGACTGGTCACTTCATTTCATTAAACTTAATTCAAGCCCTAATAACCCACAACCAACTAAATGTCAACTTGGATGTGGTGGAAAGTTCAGGAATAAATATACACGTTAAACACTACACATTTAAATAATGAGCATTTGCATAGTTGGATTATGTTAATAAAACTGTATTTATTCACATGTTTATAGTGCTTAATTTCTGGTATTAATGTATTTAAAAAGGTAAAAGGGTCCCTGGCTGCAAAAAGTTTCAGAACCCCTGCTCTAAGCTAGACATTAAGCAGATAAGGCTAGAAAATTAAAAACACTTAAGTCTTCAAACCTGTGTAAACAACAAGTGTATACTGCCTCCTGCTGGCTACAACATTAAGGGTATAAAGCAACTGGCAGAATTCTTAATAACAGCCAAAATTTAAGATCTAATGAACATAAATTCTTACAATTAGCATTTACTTTAACATATTTACATTTTTAATACACTTAGTTACTGATTCACATTTTATACAGTCTAGTCAAATACAGTTTATAGAAGTAGATTTTAAAGAAACAATATTACTACATTGTGCTTAATCAGTTCATCATATGCTAGTTATAAAATGTAAAAAAAATAAAAATAAAAATAAAAGGAAAAATTAAACAAAATTGACGACAACAAAACATGATATCAATCTAGTCTCATTTTTGGTCTGAAGCTCAGATATAGATGCCTGACTGGAGGGGTGTGTCCTGGGTACTTTGTGGTCGTTTAGGTCTCTCTGCTTCATAGCGAACACGCTCTTTATTGTACTGGTTCACATTGTGAATTGTTTTTGCAGTAAAAAAGGCTCCCAGGGCAAACAAAATGGCCGTTATGATTCCAAACAATGCGACAGATGCATCCCCACCATTCACACTACAGTTCATCCAAGTCTGTCCGTTACGTGCGTAAAGTCGTTCACGCTGTAAACACACGTCCGTTGAGTTCACCTTGATCACAAAATGTAGATACAGGCCCACTGCAACGACATAAGCTACTGCTCCGATCAGCTGGAATGCAAACTGACCAATCAGGAGCTTCCGTGAAAGCACATGGGCAGGCTTGTTGCCTGACATGACAAAAAAGAGCGAGAGCACGCCGAAGGTGATGCTGAAAGGAAGGCCGCCGTAGAGTCCAGGAGCCCTCATTTGTGAAAACTGCATGTCAAGGTCACGCACCTTCTGAAGCTCTGTCCCTTCAAAAGGGATGATGACATCGACAAAACTCCCGCCTCCAAAATTCGCAACCGACATGCCTGATTGAGTCACGTAAGCAGCCACGACACAGAACAACACCAACAGGCTGCTCAGAAATGCGCACATCAGCACAATACCTGAAAAACACAAAAGTTGGAAAAAAAATACAAAGAAATGAGAATATATCGGTCAGTCTTTCAGATGAACAAAAATAACAAAATAATGAATTGTATCCAATAAATCTAGCAATAGATAATAGTAAAGGAATGTTTGGATGTATTGAAGAGTGGCATTACTTTTCAACTTCAACATTTAATTATTAGTATAGCACATTTAAAAACAGCTTTGTTGCTCAAAGTGCTTCACAATTATTTTAGAAGAAGAGTGTACAAAAAGTAAATAGTAAAAGATAAAGAGCAATGTAATAAAAAAAATACCAAATAACAAATAACATGCCTACACACAAAGTCAATAGCATTATTGTGCCTACACACAGAGAGACAAATTTCTCAAGATTAGAGGAAAACATTTACATTAAATCGGCCTACTGTAACCCGAGAGCATACAACCAGTTAAACCAGTTTAAAAGAAAAAAGGAAACATATGCAGTATCGTAGGGTGTGGTTGGGGCATGGAGGAAGAACTATGTGTGTTTTAAACATCAACTCACTCACAGCTTTGCTTATTGGATGATATATTAAATGAGAAGAAGTAACATGAGCTCGAAATATTACTGGTGGTTACAAGCTTTCTGTTGATATGAGATTGTGATATTGTAACATCATGTTGCAATTTGCAACAGAGTTTTTTTTACGCAGTGCCTATTTTTAATCCCAGCAGCAACTAAATGGAAAATACAACTTTGTATGGATTAGTTCATTTTCCCAGTTGTCAGTGTAAAAAAATCATCTTTCATAAAACTTTTCTACAAAATATTGCAATACACTCAGTGTATCAGTACGGTCCATCTCGACTGTCAATCTACACTTCATTTCCAGATACACACCCCTCCTGGAGCACATGTGCGTACACTTCGATCCGTGTACTTCTTCCGAAGTCGCCCTTCTACCATATTGGGAATGGGATGATTGGTTTCTGGTGCTGTGCTGGGACCTAGTAGATGGTCTGGTGGAAAATAAATTATTTAAGAGACTCATCAGAAATAATGTCATAGAAACAGAGAAATCATACAATGTAAATAAACATCATAAAAATGCATTGTTTCTTTGTACATTCATGTACCCAGTAAAAGCCTACTAAGGATTAAAAAGTCCTTCATCTGATAGGATCAAGGCAGAGGAAATGAGGAGGATTTTGTGTACTTCCTGGTACTAATTTTCTACAGTAATTATCCAAGATTATCCTTGAGAAGCTGGCAAACCCAATCAAAAACAATCCAGAATAAAGTGTTAACGTGGATATTACTTTAGAAATGGCACATTAGGGTGAAAGGGAAAGAATGTGTGCTTGTGGATATGCTTACCTGTTGTTGGAGGACGGTCGCGTCCGGTGGTGGTGGTGGTGTTGTTGTTGTTGACTCTCTCTGTTGCTCCTTCCCTGCCTCTCCCTGTGTCCCCCGTGGCTTCTGGCCTCATTCATAACTAAAGCACAGAGCAGGGAACCATAAACCTTCATTTAAGCCACATTTGTTCACTGTTACAAAAAAAAAAAAAGATTAGTTAACGCTCTGTCCTACACGTAATGTCTTTCTTGCGGCAAAACAGCTCACTTTAACTGAAAAACACTCAGGACGAATAAAAGACAAAAAAAAAGAGCAAAAGTGAAAGTTAATATTATATATTCTCTACGTTTAAATGAACAGGAAAAAACAGCTGTTTTATTTTACGAATTATTTCCTCAAAGTAAACTATTCTGCGAAAACATTTGGAAACCAAGAGCTTTTGTTTGGCCTTGATTAAAATAGCGTCCACCAGTTTTTCTACTCTACTGTTTACACGAAATACACTAAATACATACAATACTGCCGTTAAACAGGTGCAGGAAAGTACAACTTACTAGTTGTGACGATAATATGGTCATTTGGTTCGCGTTATGATCCCAAAACTCCAGGTTTCTGTTGGATATGAAGAAGAATTTCGTTCCTCTGCCTTCCGTGAAACACCGACAGACCGCTTCTGAGTCTCGGTCACGTGCTGAGATTTACACCTGTTAAAGGGGCGGTGCTCAGAGAGTGTAGATATACTGTGCTCGCGCTCGTTATCTGATTGCTGAAAGTATATGCTACAGTGGGTTATATAAACTTTAGGCTTTTATACCACTGCCTGGGGTATTAAATAGATAGGTTTAACTCACTACAAATCCAAGAGTTAGTCGTTTGAAAATGTACACTCAGTCTAAATTGTTTGCAGGGATGTTCAGTAAAGTAAAGGGTCGACATGATGTGCTGTCTTGTAAATTCTGCAAACTCACAGAGATTGAATGATGTTTTCATGCAAAATGGTGTAGCTGCTATAAAACAAAAATCATCTAACAGTTTTAGATAGTAGTTAATTTTTACATAAAAACATAATTTCATCAGTTAAAAACTTTTACTTTTATCATTTTAATACTTAGCACTTTAATAAGTAGCACTTTTTTTCCACTTCGGTACATTTTTGCCTGGATACATCCACTTTTAACTGAGTAAGATTTTGACACATTAACTACACTTTCACTTAAATATAATTTCTCAGTACTTTGTCCACCTCTAAATCAACCCTAGGTATGAATTAGTGTGAACATACTCTGTGTGTGTGTGTGTGTGTGTGTGTGTGTGTGTATGTATGGTGCCATTCAATCAATGAATGATTGACTTCCTTGAGACATTTGCAGGCTATTGAAATAAGGGTGCTTACCTATATCTGACAGCATAATATAAGATACTGATATACTGACATTATTATTACTGGAATGCCAATCTACATCAATCCTGACATCTCCTTTTAATAATA
>JANDJT010000148.1:11321785-11350363 GCA_024331685.1 Stegophilus panzeri
TGTTACACAAGCTGTACACTCACTACTTTACATTGTAGCAAAGTGTCATTTCTTCAGTGTTGTCAGATGAAAAGATAGAATCAAATATTTACAAAAATGTGAGGGGTGTACTCACTTTTGTGAGATACTGTATGATTGATATGAATCCATGCATTGCTTTCTGCACAGGTTTTCCTTGCCATGAACTTTTACTATTTTTTTTTTTCTAGCAGTGGTTACCACATACACTATATGGCCAAAGGTTTGTGGCCACCTGACCATGTTTATTTCCCCTTTCCTGTTATAATAACCTTCCCTCTTCTGGGAAGGCTTTCCACTAGATTTTGTGAGGTCAGGTACTGTTGTATGGTGAGGAGGTCTGGGGTGCAGTCAGTGTTCCAGTTCATCACAAAGGTGTTCAGTGGGGTTGAGGTCAGGGCTGTGTGCAGGACACTTTAGTTCTTCCTCTCTAATCTTGGCAAACCGCGTCTTCATGGAGCTCACTTTGTCCACAGGGGCACTGTCATGCTGGAACACGTTTGAGCCTCTTAGTTCTAGTGAAGGGAAATTTTAATGCTACAGCATACAAAGACATACTATACAACTGTGTCTTCAACTTTGTCACAAAAGTTTGAGGAAGAACCGCATATGGGTGTGATGGTCAGGTGTCCACTTACTTTTGGCCTTATAGTGTATATAGTAACCTGGTATCAGGCTTTTACAATTTTTTCATTTAAAATGAAAGAAATGAATCTTTTGACATAACACAATTTAGACAGCTGCTTGATTATAGTTCTGGTTCTCTCACGCCAGTCGTGACTCACATGAGCAACCTCCTGATGTATGTACAAATACATTTTGCACAAAGTTAATTTGGTAGAAATTAACACAAATTGTTCTCTGAAATGCTTTTGTTAGGGTGACCATTCGTCCTCTTTATCGGAGATTAAAAAAGCGTCCTGCCGGTATTTCTAAATTTGAGAAAATGTCTGGGATTCGGCTTTAGTTTCATTATGATGTGCTTATGGTCTAATACTGCATCATGTGTGTGCATATTGCATTGCTTTAACCCCTCTCTGTAATTCCCACCTTCTTGCACACCAATTGGTCGATTATAAAAGGCTTGCAGCAACTACTGGCCAAATTCCTGCCTCTCAACCATTAGCCTACTCTCAGCGAACGCACGAAGGCGCAGCACTGTTGTGTACAGCATTTAACAGTTGCTTGTCAAAAGCAGCAAATGACAGCTGTCCTGAGTCGAAACAATGCCCCTGGCCATATAAAGTAATTTTTCATTTCATGTTTTCACTTTGCTTCGTATTACCTGGTCATTCAAATGTGTAAATGATGGCAGAAGGTACACTCGTAGCATCTAATTTTAATTTTATTCCATGGACATTCAAAAGAATGTAGGAAAAAATGTCAAACGTGGGACAGTGATCTTTAGTTTATTTATTTTATTAAAACAAATCCAAACATTGAACCTGTTTTTAAACTCTGAAATAAGCTCTAAATAAAAGCATTTTGGATCATATTGCTTTTCTCTTGACTTTATTTACATGTGTGACACTGAAGTAATCCAAAAAAATAATCAGATTACATTACATTCATATTGTGATACTTGGATTATGTTACTGATTACATTGTAACTGTAACAGAATACATTTTTAAAGTTACCCTCCCAATCCTGCCTGGTATATACATTACAATATATTCCATCATAACAGTCAACGAAAATTAAGTCCTTTTTTTATTTTGTTTTAAATCCCATAAATATATTCTGTATTTTTAGAGAATTTTCAGTCTTCGTATGTCTGGCTTTATGTTCTTTTCATACCAATGTCTCCGCACTAAACCATAATGAAAGACAGTCAAATAACGTGTACACGTTATTTACCAGATATTTTATTTATAATACATGTTATGTCATGTTATATTATTTAAGAACATTCCTTCATGTCAGGCTGAACTCTGAAACACAATAAACTCATGCTTACATGATTTCTACCTTTAATATTTTTACCTCAGCATTACTTTTATTATGAAGAAAAGAAAAAACACTCGTATCCCAAACCATTCTCTACTCCCTATATATACGCACTAAATAGGGTACGTAGTAACCGTACATACACCCTATGTGGAACACTGTGTAGGCAACGTTGATGTATTTGGAATGCGGCCCGTCCTCTGCTTGTCGCCTGAGAGCCGCAGTGCCCGATGGGAGTTAAATTGATTAGGAGGCGACTGACTGTTAGGATACAACATGGCCGCCGCGGTAGGCTGTCAGTAGGGGAGTTGTTTTTAAACTCGGAAGCAGTTGGTTTACTTCGATTAAAGGCAGAGGACAGAGTCTGCGCTCGGGTCCTGCCATGGCTCGATGTGCTCAGTCCGTGCAGGAGTTCATCCAGGACTCGTTCGTGCCCATGGTGGCGGTGCTATGCAGTGACGACGCCGAGAGACTGAGCCGCAAAAACAGCCTGAGTTTCCCCGAGCTGCTGCGGCCTTTCTGCCGACTGACCTCGGAAGGTACGAGCTAACATTACCTCCTTGTGCTTTTGCAGACACACATAGCATCAGCGGGATTTTGTTTGTTTGTTGATTTGTTTGTCGTTGTCCGCGTAAACACACTTGGCTAGCGTTAGCGCTGTGCTCACTTGGGCAGGTGACAGGAACCGGAGAGAGCTGCTGTTTGTCCGTAACCACTAACTGCTGGACTAACCAGTGTGTCAGTGTACAGGAGCGAGCCTGCTCCTAGTGCGCTGAGTAGGAGGCCGGGATGATGTGTACTACTCGGTTTGGGACACAGCCTAATCCTGAGCGGCCCTCAGTCTGAGACATATGATCGGTTTTGCCGGTTACCCGAGCAGCTCAGCGATATCCGATACCTTTAACTAACTTCTTTAATTTCGGTTTCTTTTTCAAGAGTTTAATCAGCCCGAATATTAGCCGTGTTAGTACGGCTAAGCTAGCTAATCGGCTGGCTACAGCGTCTTTATCTAATAAACAGATGAGTAAAGCAGTGACTCTGTATCTGTGTATAAATTGTATAAATACCAGTATCTCTATCCGGATTTAAACAAGAAATGGGCGTGGCCTAAACATGGACGTGTTTTGTTTTAAATGAAATGTGAGCCCTAGCACTACACCCACAGCAATAGACCCTTTTCACATGACGTCACGCAACTTCCGTTAGGACTCGAAGCAGTGTATGGTTACTTCCGCTGGCATAGTGGAACGCTATGGAGTTGACCCAGTCTCTTCTACATCTGCCACAAATGCGTTCTGATCAGTGGTTCTCAAACTGGGCGCCTCATAGAAATTATACAACTTTGGTTGTTTGTTTTGTTTGTTTTTAAATAAATTGTACCTCTATATAAGACGGGATTGTGGGATTGTGGATGTTTACACTATAACGTACATGAAAATGAGACACATTAATAAATGAAATCAATTATACAGAGCACACTAAGACACACACACACCAAACAGACTATATCTGTTGATATACTAGTGTACAGTATTCTTGGCGACACGCTGATAAAACCTAAGACTGTTAAAAATGGAAAAGTTTTAAGATAGAGGACGTAGTCTATTATCTGAGAAAGTTAATACAAAAAAACGTCAAAAGGGATGCACCCTACACAAGGAGGGTCTCACGCTGAAAAAGTTTAAGAACCACTGGTTTAGATGATGTACAGCGACTTGCAGACACGTTCTAAACTTGATAAATGATAGAAATTCTTCATTGAGCAGTACCTGTTTGATTATGAAGAGAAGTGTTTTAGTACTGGCCAGACCAGCTAACGTAGCGAAGGATAACAGTAGTAGTTAGCTTTCTCTTCTGCAAATAGAAAGTCTTTAAGTCCTTATTTTTGACTAATTTGCTGTAATACAGACCACAAACTCTTGTTGTTATCGTGTTTCCGTATTACTGATGTTAGCTATAGATTGTGTATTGTTAGATAAAACTCAGTAATGTATTCATGGTTAATTTTGTGCTCTTTCACCAAAACATTGCATTGGAATACAGTTTCGAAAGTAGTTGTCGATGAGCTGACAATCAGTATGTTTACATGGACAACAACATTAACCCGATTAAGACGATACTCTGATTAAGAAACTACCATGTAAACAGATTACTGATTACCTTAATCCGGTTAAAGTCATACTCGAAGTAAACACAAATGGAATTAAGACATGGTGTATTCTTGTTTTAGTCGCATTATCAAAGTGCATACAGACATGTACACACCTTAATCACACTATTAATGTCGTGTGGGAGTTTTCACTGCATTGTGCGACAGGACACATACACGCATACAGCAGTGCTCAACCATTTGACGGCAAACAAGACAGCACAGCTGGAGCCGAAACCGTGTACTTACCTACTATATAATAGGAGTAATACATGTATTTCAGTTACTGTATAGTAGGTAAGTACGCGGTTTGGGACGCAGCCCACGGCTTCAAGCAGTCGTCTATTTGCGCGTATAGCATGACAAATCATTAACTGCACTTGAAGCTTTCGTAAAATTAAAACTGAAACGCCCAAAACTGTATACGGTACCATAACGAAGATGAACTGTATGTCGATACGTGAAATTCTGGAGGGAACATCAGACGGCGTGGCGTGGGGACGTAACGACGTGTGCCGTTAATCACTCTATGTTCTATAACATGTAAAACGGGAACATGATAGGAAGATTCTAAAAGTGACTCTCGTAAACACCTTAATCACAATATTAAGTGCTTCTCGTATACTTTGCCGTTATTGTTTTACTGTATTTTAAAAAATGTTGCTGGTTGGCTTCAAAGTGAGATAAGCATGTCTTATCTACTCCAGTGTCTCTTTGACCGCATGGATGGAGCGTGATCATATGACAACATGACACAAACATTTGGGCTTGTAGAAAATACAGCCTGCTAGAAATTCATACCTCATGTGGTCGTCTTATTGCTCTCCAAGATTTTTATCACTGACTAGTTGTGTATAAAATTATATAATGTATAAAATTACATTACAGACATCCCCCTGATAAACTAATCCAATCCGAATAGGGCTGAATTTAACCCAGCCCGACCCTGAGCAGAGTTACCATGGCTGAATGAATGAACTTTGTAAAAATGCATCATACAGCGTCTCACTTTGCAGTTATGAATGTGCTCTTTGTTCTGCGAGTGTCATATTTAGCGTCTTAGCTGCGTGAAAGTACTTTTTTGGTGGTTGTTGTGTCCCTTGTTGCACTCTCGAGTCTCAACCAGATGCATTGTGAAACGTTCTGGCAAGCTTTCTAAAAATAAGAAACCATGTCCCTCCTATTCACACCATATCTGCTCACGGGTTGTAATGTAATTTATTCATATTTGGTTTCATCAGAAGCAGGGGCTCATCCCAGATTTCACTTTACCAATGTCCTGTATTTATTGCTAATGAGGAGCTACAGGCGTGGCGTGATTGAGAGTGACATCTGGATGACAGACATCTAATTTAATAAATAAATAAATAATTCAATAAACCTCATTTATGCATCTTGTGCATTCAGTTCACTATTTATTTAATTGAGCAACACCAGCGCTATCGAAACTATAACAAAAGCTAGGGTAAGGCCCCAAAACGTGACATCAGAACACATTCTTGTGCTCATCTGTCTGATACATCCTGTGAACCATGATTGCATCTGTGCAAACATCTGGATCAGAATAGGAACAGCTTCAAAAAAGTACCGTACACCCAACACATGGAACATATAACATGATGGAAATTAAACAGTGGAGCAATTAATTACTTATTTATTACTTATTATACATTTATCTACTTATTTGCTGCTTTATAATTATACATTTGTCCACTTGTTTTTTTATTACTTATTATTGTACAGTATCCATTTATTACTGAAATGTTAATAGGCTAGCAAGGTCATTTGCCCATAATTCTGTCATCATTCATGAATTAATGGTAGGCCTGCCCCAGATTCTGAACAAAGTTTATCATGTATTGATTGGAGGTTACTAAATGAAATCATATCGTATCATAGTAGGTTCTGTAGTATCGTCAAATGTCTAATCGTTGCCTTAACAATTGAAATTGTATGTGTATGTGTGGAGGCCTGAGGTTTAATCCTTAATAAATTCAAATTAGGAATCCGTTTTCTTGAAGCAGATTAATGAACATAATGCAGGCGTTTTTTTTTTTTTTCGTTTGTTTGTTTTTTATACGACAAAGCATTCTTGGGAATCACTGATGCTGCATTTAAACAACACTGTGAGAAGTTCCCTGGTGCTAATCAGCTGCTTCCAGACTGAGCTTGTAATTGTTATAGAAATACTGACCATACCCTGAACATACAGTATATGGACACCTTGGACACGTGACCATCACTCCCATGTGCGGTTCTTCCCCAAACCTTTGCCACAACATTGTTAGCTCACACTTGTATAGGATGTCTCTGTACGCTGTAGCGTTACAATTTCCCTTCACTGGAACTAAGAGGCTCAAACCTGTTCCAGCATGACAATGCTCCTGTGCACAAAGCGAGCTCCATGAAGACATGATTTGAGAAGATTGTAGTAGAAGAACTCGAGTGTCCTGCACAGAGCCCTGAACTCAACCGTACTGAACACCTTTATGATGAACTGGAACACTGACTGGATCCCAGACCTCCTCACCTTACATCAGTGCCTGACCTCATTAATGCTCCTGTAGCTGAATGAACACAAATCCCCACAGCCACGCTCCAGAATCTAGTGGAAAGCCTTCCCAGAAGAGAGGAGGTTATTGTAACTGCAGAGGGAGACTAAATCTGGACTAGGATGTTTAGCAAGCACATATGGGTGTGATGGTCTGGTGTCTCACTCATGCACAAGAGTTTTCTGTTCTAAATGCGTGTAAACTCTATGATGTAATGAATTTCCTGATTTAGGGAGACATCAATATCGCACAAGCCTAGTGTTGCTTTTCCTTCTGCTTCCAAACAGCATGAATTGAACTGGGCATGGATAATGCAGGAATGGTTTTTACCAGAGCTCACTGTAGCATCCTTAGAAACTGGACTTGCTGTGAGCAGCTGGTTCCCTCTCCATCCCAGAGGAGCTCCATAAGGGTAAAATCCGGAGATTGTGCAGGCCAGTGGGGCAATTAAGTCTCGCCTTCCCCATTCTGTTATGATACGTGCTCTGTGACATGGTGCATTACGATGCTGGAAGTGTCGACACAAGTGTGAATAGATCATTGACGCCACATTGACCACACCAACAACGTGTACTGTTCACACCACACGGGATGGTAGGACGGTTGGCACGACAACCTGTTGGCAGCATTTGGCTCATAGTACTTTACATTTGTTGCATCAGATCCTTGTCTCATGTTCATCTTCCACTAGATTTAGGAGTAAACGTCAAATCAGCCTGCTTGTGACTTGGAATTCATACTGATCATGACACATCGTGTGGCAAGTGGCGTAACTGACGTTTTGTCTAATCCAACCCGAATGGACTCTGATACTGGAGTGACAGAACGTATCCTATCTCTCAGGAAAACTAATGCAGCTCACTTAAAACATGACATAAGACCATTTTATTCTGGTGTGAGTATTGTTACTGTAAAATAGGACTAGGCAATATGACGATTATATAGGATGTCTTTGTAGCATTACAATTTCTTTCTTTCCAGAAGATTCTTGCTTTCTTTAACTTCTTTCTTTCTTCTGTATTTTTCAAGTACCAAGTACAGACTCTGCATGCAGTTGAATTGATGTGAAATATTTCTTTATATATAATATATATAAAATTAATTTATTTAACTGTAAAATGTATTTGAAAATTAAACATTGTGATGATACATTTATCATCAAACACATTCTTTAAAGTTGTATTTTTCAATGCAGCACTGTTTTTCTGGGAGTTTATCAAATCTATAGTCCCCTCCAAAGTATTAGAAAGGCAAGGCCAATTCTTTTGTTTTTGCTATACACGGAGTATAATTGATTTGAGATCGAAATATGAATATTTACGTCTAGACGTGTTAAACAACTTGGAACATGGCACCTTTTGTTTGAACCCACCCATTTTTAAAGTGATCAAAAATACTGCAACATGTGACTGACAGGTGTTTCTTGTTACCCAGGTGTGCCCTGTTAAATTGACTTTTTTTTTTTTTTTCAATTTCAACAATTAATAGCCCTGAATGTCTGCTGGGTCGTTTGCCTGTGAAGACTGCATGTGTTGTTCAAATGGATAAACCAACATGAAGACCAGAGATCTGTTTTTGGGAGAAAAGATGGAAAATCAATCGGCGGCATTGCACAAACAGTGGGCATAGCCAATACAACAATTTTGAATGTCCTGAAAAAGGAAAAACTCACTTGTGTACTAACAACCAGACATGGAGCAGGTCAGCCAAGGAAGGCCGGATTGGAATTCACAAAGAAATACAGAGATGAGCCACAAAAGTTCTGCAATCAAGATTAACCTCTACCAAAGTTTGGAGAAAGAAAGGATCTGCTCATGATCCAAAACATACAAGAGGTAGTGTCATGGCTCGGGCTTTTATGGCTGCTTCTGGAAATCTTATTGATGGTGTAAATCATGATGGAAGCAGCAGAATGAATTCATAAGTCTACAGAAACAATCTGGCTACCAGTTTACAGAGAAATGCATCCCAATCTAATTGGCAGGAACTTCATCATGCAGCCAGACAATGACCCCAAACACACTGCCAATACAACTAAAGACTTTATGAAGGTGGAAAAGTGGAGGGTTTTAGACTTGCCAAGTCAATCACCAGACTTTAACCCAGTTGAGCAGCATTTCACCCCTGAAGAGGAGACTGCAGGGAGACGCCCCAAAACAAACAACAACCGAAAGAAGCTGCAGTACAAACCTGGAAAAGCATCACAAAAGAACAATGCACCGGTCGATGATGTCAGTGGGTTGCAGGCTTGATGCAGTTATTGCAAGCAAGGGATATGCAACCAGATTTTAAGTGCTATTTACTTTAAGACTGTTTGTTCATATGCTTTTGTTCACCAAAATTTCTTGAGCATATAGTAAAAACAAAAATGATTGGCCTTGTTGTTCTTATACTTTTGGAGGAGACTCGGTCTGTTCTAAAAAACACTTCATAAATGAATTGGCCTTGAGACTCGAACAGCAGTGCTTCTTTCAAATCTGATCACTTGAGTTGCATGGTAGGGACTTCTCTCTGTGTGTGTGTGTGTGTGTGTGTGTGTGTGTGTGTGTGTGTCGGATGTAATTACATTTAGATTTATTTAGGAATGTTTTGGGCAGTTGAATGAATAGAAAGCGCACTTCAGTCTTCATTTAGGAGCTATGCTGACAACAGCCTGCTTACACTGGAGTATCGGTGATGTGGTTCACTGCTCTTTGTGTGCCTGTGTGCTATTGGCCTAAAGATACATTTTGCCCTGTTCAGGTGTTCAGTTTGTCATGGTAAACATGGTGTATATATATATATTTTTTTCCCTGTGATGAGTGTTTACTACTATCGAATACAAAGTCTCATCTATTTGTCACTTCATTAATAAGAGTTCTCACTGTTCTACGGTATTATCATCCTGCAGGTCACCTGCGTGACCCCAATAACCAGATCGTGGTGGTGAAGGGGCTGAGGATCAGCGTGACCGGAGTGAACACTCGGCCAGCACAGCCTACCGAACTGCACGGACTCCTGAGCCAGGCCGTGTCAGCCTGTCAGCCTCCTGAAGGACTCGCTGCTAACGTCATCACTGCTGGAGACTACGACCTCAACATCAGCGGTGAGTCACTCCGAGAGAAAGAGGGGCAAGAGAGAAACGAGGGAAGGATGAGGAGAAAGAGACAGGAAACGAGATGTGGGAAACAAGGAAAGGGTGGGACAGGGGAGACCGTAACAGAGTGGAATAGAGAAACGGGTAGAGAGGGGGAGTGAGGGAAAGCTGGAGAGGCAGGGAAAGACATGAAGAGAGATGTGAGAGCGGGACATTGAAAGAGGTGGAGATGGAGAAGGATAGACAGGGAAGAAGGAGATGGGGAAGGAACGAGGAAGATACAGGCGGCGGGGATGGAATGTGTGAGAGAGAGAGATGTGGAGAAAATGGTTATAAACAGGGAACGAGATGGGGAAAGATGGAATTAGAGCCAGGAAAAGAGATTGGGATGGAGGGGTAGAGAAAGGGAAAGACATATAGAGGAAGAGATAAACAGGGTAAAGCTGGGAATGGAGAGTGAGAGAGATGGGGAGAGAAAAGGGAGAGATGGAATTAAAGACAGTAAAAAAGATGGCAATAAATAGATATATAGAGGGAGTGAAACAGGGAAAGAGAAGAGTATAGTGTAGAAAAGTGAACTAGAGAGTGATAAGGAGGGGGAAATGGGGTATGTAAGAGGAAGAGAGAGAACAAGGAGGAAATGGAGAAAGGGGAGGATGTCTGAACAAATGGCGGTGCGAAGCAGACAAAAAGAAAGACAGCTGTCTAAAGAGAGATTGAGAAACAGAAGGAAATGAGGAAATAAAGACAAGAGAAGAGACTGCTGCTGTCTTGTAGTTGTTTTTAAAAAAAAAAAAAAAAAAAAAAAAAAAAAAAAAAAAATCTGGCGCGCATGTGGACTAACTATGTGCCGATATTTCTGTGTTGAGCCATAATGTGTGTGACGATAATGACGCCTACTGTGGCGTGTCCCCAAAACTTCATTTCTCCCTACGCATTTCAGCCTCCACATTCTCCAGTCCCCCAGCGGACCTCCACTTCGCTTATTAATGGGATCCTGATTAACAGATGGGAAGCTCGTCACAAAGTATTCGAGTCCATTAGAATTACTCCGTGAGCTCATATTCGTAGATGTCAGTGAGCACATGTATATGGAAATTAGCATCCATGTGCAAGCGAGTACACTGTGGTACTTCATTTCAGTCGTAGCCTTTTCAGTGGGACGGTTAGGGACAGGCATAGCAGCACAGCTTCATATACGCTACATCGCCAAAACATTGTGGACACCTGGCTGTAACACTCGTGATTGTTGAACATTCGATTCTAGGTTTATTCCTCCTTTGCTGTTATAATAAGCTCCTCTCTTCTGGGAAGGCTTTCCACTAGATTTTGGAGCGTGGCTGTGGGGATTTGTGTTCATTCAGATACAGGAGCATTAGTGAAATCAGGGACTGATGAAGGGTGAGGAGGTCTGGGGTGAAGTCGGTGTTCCAGTTCATCCCAAAGGTGTTCAGTGGGGTTGAGGTCAGGGTTTTGTGTAGGACATTCAAGTCCTTCCTCTCCAACCTCAGCAAACCATGTCTTCATGGAGAAATTACAGGCATAATTACCCCCTATTTTCTCACCAAACTCCAGGGTCGGCTGATCATTTAAGTTCTGTCCAGATACACACGCGCGTCTGTGACTTGCTGTGCAGGTGTCACCTCACACTGGAATGAAAAAGATATTTGATTGCTGCTACTTGCTGTATTTATTCTTGCACATCAGTGACCCTCCCCCAAATATTAAACACTGTTAAAAGCGAGGGGGAAAAGAGGGAAATGCCTCAAATGAAATCACTTATGAATACCCGTGCGGCTGTACACGTTTTACTTTCGCTTTCGAATCAGCGGCAGTTGCTTGAATGGTGGGTTCGTTATCATGCTTAATGAAAAACACAACAACAAAACAGTACAGTGACAAACTCGCTTATATTAGACAGAACCTTTGAAACCGATTTTCCACCATCGTGTCGTCAGTCAGCTCGCCTCACTCTCGTCACGTGATGAAAGCACTCCGATCTGTTCTGCGACTCGGACTCATTCGGCTCACGCTGAATTGAGCAGACGCGTTCAGTTTTTAATTGTAGCGTCCGTTCTCTAACTGAACTAAATGATTATTACTATAAAAAGTGAAACGACAGTGAGGACGGTGCCGCGGTGGGCAAGTGATGTAATCAGTGTGCAGCACCAACACCGACTATCGCAGCAAGCCTAACACCAATAAATAGAGAGGTCTGAAAGAGTGCAAAAAAATACATAATAAAGTGCACTGTTACTAAAGTGTTAAAAGCTTTGATGAGGTAAACAGATTGTCACTGAGTTTGTCTCAATTTCTTAGCACCAAGCAGCTTAAACTGCATATCAGACATTTATGTAGCGCATCTAATATGTGCACTAATTAGTGTTCTATTAAATAAAGTTTATTAATTAAAGCAAAGCAAGTATACTTTACCTGTGCACACAGTTGTTGACCAGTCTCTCCTCAGATACAACGCTGCAATGGCGGTCCTGTACTCAGTTCTCAAAATGCCCACAAGATGGTGCCATTTATTGACGGCTCTGATATTACAAAACTGATAACTGATTATGGAAAAATGCTTAAATATCGGGAAAACTATCTGTCAAACCGATTATCTGTCAATCTCTAATAAAAAGCTAGCTCCTGCAGGCTGGTTAAGGGAGCCATTATAATTGCAGCTACAGGTATAAAGCGTTACTTAATATTGACATACTGTACGTACAATATCTTCCAGTGTTCTATAAATAATGACGTTGTATTGTTGCCAGTTTCTTTAATATATATATATATATATATATATATATATATGTATGTATGTGTGTATGTATGTATGTATGTATGTAAAAAGCTGCTCAGTTTATACTGCAAATGATCTAATTGTTTATATTCAAACTGCAAATCATTTCCAGTTATTAATTTATCAGCATGTATCATCAGATATTTAAGGAACTGACCACGTGAACATCTACAAACATCCGGAATCGTATAAAATACAAGCCAAGGGAAACTCACTCATCCTGTGGTCATTTTATTGCTGTCCACACGTGAGAGTTTTTTATCACTGAAGACACGAGTAAATATATATATATATATATATATATATAGTGGCTGTCCGCCTGATAAACAATCAAACTAGACCTATAGAGAGAGATACCAAATGAGAGGGGGGGGGACAAACCCATTTCTAAAAGTCAATAATGAGAGCTTTTTGTACTTTTCTCATTGTTGCGTGTATTTCTCTGCTGAGAAAAACCAAATAAAAGCACCAGTAGTCCACACTAGTGATTTTGTCATTCCCTGTTGCTTCTTGGACAGGTGATAGTCACCTGGACTTTAATAGTTAAAACACACCAAATAACCTCTATGACTAAAAACCTTTTTATTCTAAAATGGCTGTTTTTAAATTGGTGTGTGTTTCAGTTTTATCTAACTCAACCCTCTGGCTCTCTGCCCCTTTCTCCCCCTCCTAGACCGCTCGGTCAAAGCTAGCGTTCCCTGGTACTCTGACTGGAGAGAAACACTCAACCAGCTCAGCTCCTCCAAATACTATACAGGTACTTGCTACAGTCTGCTCCGGGGAGAAAAGGGGGAGTTGAATTTAGCTTTAATCACCCACTCCTTGTCTCTTCCCCTTTCTTCCTGTAGCAAATCTGTAGCTAACTCTGCCTTTTTTTTTTTTTTTTTTTTTTTTTTTTTTTTTTTTTTTCTTCTTTTTTTCTTCCCCCCCCCCCCCCGTAGTTCTATCTCTTCTCACCTATCAAGGTGTTGGTGACAATCTTAATATGTATTGTAAATATACAGAGGCAAATGACTCATTGTATGGGTGAAACCGTAATGTGTTTATTAAATAGAGGGTAAATATTGCGTAACAGCTTTAATAGTCTCAATTGATGACACGCTGTCAGATTTTTGGCCATTGTGAAAGACGCACAGATTTTCGGGTTGTATACTCACTCACTTTAGATGGGAGGAAAATCGATTAGCAAAGCCTTGAACCCATGAGTCATTTCACTCGCTCTCAAACCCGCCTCTGTTCCCTAGCCCTTTCTCTTTCTAGATGTCTTGGTGCTTTAGATCCTGCTGCTGTCTTTGAGATTTTTTTTTTGTTTTTTAAATCACAGACAGAACACATCTGACCTTTCTCTCTTTGTCCTGGTAGGAATGTATCAATTCTACTGGCCATTTTTACAAACCAGGAAAAGCCATATGCTGACATTTAATAGGGTGCATTGGAGGAATTTTTAGATATTTACAGGGAGCGAATCAGATGTGTTCAAAATGTGATCACATGTTCTTCTATGTAATTTCTCACTCTGGACTTTTTTTTTTTTTTTTTTTTTTCGGTGAAATGATTATTGTTCTGTTTCTCTAATTGACTTTGCTACAATCACTTGTCAGTTATCTTGATTATTATTCATTTGTTCATTTTCTTCACCATTATCTTGTTCCTCTTGTCTTGTTTAAATACTCCGAACTCAATTTTCGTCAGTGAGCTTTGCATAAATTTTGCAGAAAACCATGCCAACTGATTCAGACCTCTTTGAGGCGTAGAGCTCATTTAATCAGTCCAGCAAGTCAGTCTCATTATTCAGCAGATATGCAAATCTCATTTTCTGTTGTTGTTGTTGTTGTTGTTGTTGTTATTATTTTTTATTTATTTATTTTGACATTTTCTAGTTAAGTTTAAATTTAAATCTACAGATACAGGTCTGTTGTATCTATAAAGTGCATTATGTCCTCTGGTTTATTTCTCCTTCCTCAAAAAAACTGAAATCTGTAATGATCTTGTTCCTCTTTCATTAATGATATTCTCTCCTCCTGTGTCCTCTGTTCAGCCGTGCAAAAGGCTTCACTTCTGCCCTGTTATGCAAAAAAAAACATTAAGATTGTGTCTGTGTTTTAGCAACAACGCCATGGTTTGAAGCATACAGAGAGAGTTTTCTTCAGTCCATGCCTGCGTCGGATCACGAGTTCCTCAACCACTATGTGGCCTGTATCCTTTATTAGTTTCTGTCTCACTCTCTATATATCTCTGACCTGTTTTCTTTTCCGTTGGCTTGCTTTTTCTCACTCCATCCATCACTTTGGGGTTTTTTTTTTTTTCTTCTTCCCTGCTCTTTCTTGCTCTGGCTGTCTCCCATTCCTTGAGTGTTAGTGTGTGTGTTCCTTCACTCCAGCGTGTGTAGGTATGTTGGTGGTATCGTCTCATGAAACCGTGCCCACCGAGCAGTTTCAGAAGCTCTCTCATGAGCAGCACAGGATCCAGCACAGTGGAGAGTACACCTACCCCAAATGGTTTATCCCCAACACCCTCAAATACTACGTCCTGCTTCACGACATCAGTGATGGAGACGAAAAGAGGTTTGGCACACAAGCACCTGTCTAAGCTGAAGATAGATTGATTGATTGATTGATTGATTTATCGGTTGGTTTGTTTGTGCGAGATTACTAACTCGCCCAGAATGTTTCAGTTACTGAAGGGCAGGTTTGCACTCCATAAAGGCCTTTCTGAGGAAACGTTGAAAATGATCTCAGTCATTTAAAAAGGTTCAGGTACTGCCTTGTTTGAAATATTTTAACGTAGCGTGCTCTTTGTTATTATTTATTTATTTATTTATTTATTTATATTTTTTCCTTTTCTTTACCCATTGTTTTAATTTCTTTTCTACCACAGCACAGCTGAATTCTTGACTTGATTTGATTGGTCAGAAGGTGTGGATAAATGTGATATAACAGCACAACTCGGACAGTAGTTCTGGCTGTAACGTGAACGATAGGTTATTAATTAGATTAATGCACTCATTCTAATGCTTTATTTTTTCTATAATAACAGCTCATACACAGGGACTTGTATGGGAGATGTTCCACATAACCTGACCCTTGTTCTCATAAGCTGTTTTAAAAAAACAAAATGTATAATCGTTGAAGTGTGGGTTTTTTTTTTTTTTTTGGGGGGGGGGGGGGTTTGTTTTGTTTTTTTTACAAGTCATGGTGCGTTGCAGTTTGACACTGAATGACTGTGTAGTGTTCCACAGCAGTAAATGTAACTATAAAAAGTGTGATGTGGTGTTGATTGATAAATTAAATTATAATCACTGGTACATTACTGTGGTATAAGCAAAATAACACACTCCCGACCATGCTGTTACACAAAAATAATCCATTTCCCATCAGGCCATATCACACCACCCTGTGTGGTATTTCCGAATGTTATTCCTTACTTTAATGAGCTTAAACATCTCCTGCACAGGGCAGACTCCATATATGAGGACATGAAGCAGAGGTATGGTACTCAATGCTGTTACCTGTTGAAGATCAACTCTGGAACTGGTGCTGCTGGGCCAGATGAGCAAATGCCAGACCCCTGGAGTCAGTATTTACAGAAGAACCACATCTACAGCTCTGTGAGTCCACCAGCAACCTGTTGACATTGACACGCATTCCTCAGCCTTAAAGGAATATTCCAGTGCTTTTCAACCTAAATTGTATCTACCACATCAGTAACATTTTGTTAATTGCTACAAACAAGAACGTCGTCAACATTTTGCCCTATACTGAGAAAAATAACTGGAAACCTGTTTACATGAAGCTCACTTTTAGTGGAAGTCTAAGGGTTGCTGAACTCCATAAGCACACTTTTACAACAAATGGGACACTTTTCGAAGTTCACAACAATAAAAGGTCTAGGGATAGACATGAGAGAAACTCCTACCATAGACGCGCTGTTATATAATCCAACCGTAGGACTACGGTAACTTACGGTAACTTACGGTTACTCATCCTTTCTCTAAGGGTTTGTGGTATCCACGCGCAATCCGATCCGCCCATGTTGCCACCACAAAGTCTGATTTTTACAGATTTTGAGCTTACTTTAACAATACTTTTGTCTGGATAATTTATAAGCTTTCTACAGAGCAGTCAGAATCAACATTCCAGCAAAGTAGTGATGATGCCATATGCTGCAGTATTTACAATAACTGTTGCTGTTACACAGCCATTTTTCCTTTTCTTCTTTTCTGTTGGTACACGTTGAACAACATAAAATTGAACCAGCATACTTGGTTCTCACTGCTACACTCACTTGTGTTTGTAATAGCCTGGTAGCTTCCCGCCCAAGCAGATCCGCTCTCCCGAAATGATGGAAAGATTTAGCACCCCCAGCCAGATGACCTGTGCCTGTGTGTTAGGTCCATTGAGATGTTGTGCAGACTGAGTACTGAAATCTAGCAGTCCAGGAACCACTCTTGATCACGAGAGATCCTATTATATGGGCTGTGTATGCCCAAATAAGCTGTTCCATGAGCTTATTTAGCATGTGTTCGTGGCCAGATGAGACTGGGGTTGACCTGGGGTTTTACCTTAAGGTCTTATTACCCAGTTTTGTGAACAGTTGACCTTCTGTCATTCTATGGTACTATTTAGACTGCATGTCCAGGGCTGTGGTAGCACAGTGGTTAAGATATTGGACTACTGAGAGGAAGGTCGTGAGTTTAAATCCCAGCAGTACCAAGCTGCCACTGCTGGGCCATTGAGCAAGGCCCTTAACCCTCAACTGCTCAGTTGTATAAATGAGAAGTCACTCTGGATAAGGGTGTCTGACAAATGTGCTAAATGTAAGGGCTCCCTTGCTTAACCACAGACTGGCCTACTGGGTGATGGACTGGGTGATGCCACTTTGAGGACACCGTCTTCCTATTGTGCAATTCTTTGAGGCATGCCTCTTTCCCAAAGTCTGTGCTGCTGCTACTTTGGCATTACTGTAGATATTCTCCAGTTTCTACAAGGCTAATTTCACCCTCCTAGTGTGGTGAACACCATTCCCATGACTCCTAAGAGTTATTGGGTTCCTCTTGACCCTGTTATCCAGACGATTCTCACTGCCCCTGGTGGTTAGGAGTGGTGCTATAGAAAGCTAGTTATGTATGTAACTGTGGTCATACGTCAGTCTGTGGCATTGTTGGAGAAGGTATCCAGGTAATTCAGGGTTATCCAGGGTTCATAGAACAACTAACTATGGGTAACTAGTGTTTCCCATAAATGTTTATCGATTGCCTCAACAACTGCTCTTAGATTTCCCTCAAAAGTGTTTCGATAATCTGGTGTTCTGTTGTACGTACAGGTAAATTCCTGTCATCGGTAACCAGAGATTAGGATGAAATTAGTTTTGCTGGAATTTTCCTCTAACCCAGTTTCAGACTTGCTTGCTACAGCTTTTTGTGTATGTTCAAGCCATCCTGTGTGTAAATGATACAGGAGCAGTACGAAGAAGCTGTGGTGAATAATGTTGGGGAGAACAACATTAACTCTGAAGTGGATGGACATGACACCTCAGGTGATTTAGCATGGAACACCATTGGGGGTTTTTTTTTTTTTTTAACCCATTTTTAATTGAGAAAATGTTTCTTTAATATTCTGATGTTCTCCTCACCTGTACAGATGCAATCACCAACACCCATCCACTGAAACTGGACCAGACAACTGACCCAGGTTATCCTTGCAACCTCCGCGAGGCTGTGAACAGTGTGGACCTGGATCTGTCGAGGTCACAGAAACAGACTCCCACAACATCACAGGCTCATGGTGTCTGCCTAACCCTCAACGACCATGACCGCATCCGCCAGTTCATCCAGGAGTTCACCTTCAGAGGACTGTTGCCACACATCGAGAAAAACATCCGCCAGCTCAATGACCAGGTATTCTCTCTTATACACATGTACACATACACACCAACAAAAGCAACAATTTTCATTCATTAACCCTCTCTCTCTCTCTCTCTCTCTCTCTCTCTCTCTCTCTCTCACACACACTGTAGTTGGTGTCAAGGAAAGGGTTAAGTAGGTCTCTGTTCTCAGCTACAAAGAAGTGGTTTGGGGGCGGCAAGGTTCCAGAGAAGAGCATCGCTGAACTAAAAAATACTACAGGACTGCTGTGAGTGTGCAGATATTATGCATTTGCTTGTTTTTAAGAAATGCCCATCTGACTTTTTGACCTTTTTGTGACCTCAGATACCCCCCAGAAGCCCCTGAGCTGCAAATTAGGAAGATGGCTGACCTGTGCTTTCTGGTTCAACACTATGAGTTGGCCTACAACTGCTACCACACCGCCAAGAAGGACTTCCTCTCTGACCAGGCCATGCTGTATGCTGCTGGAGCACTGGTTAGACACACACACACACACATGCACGGTATATACATGGCTATCTCTGATGCTCTAGCATGTTATAAACCTTTTGTGTGTGTGTGTGTAGGAGATGGCTGCTGTATCTGCGTTTCTACAGAGTGGAGCCCCCAGGCCGTACCCTGCCCACTACATGGAGACAGCCATCCAAACCTATCGAGATGTCTGCAAGTATGACATGCATACGTTTTTCTTTTCTTTTTTTCTTTCTTTTTTTTTTTTTTTTTTTTTTTTTTTAAATCAAATTTAAATTCAAAATTGCCATTTTTATGCATGAACAGTCTGTTTAGTAGCAGGTAGCAACAGCAGGCTCATGTCATCTTTAGCCTGCTATTTGAGATGTAATTTTAACTACAGAACATCATGTTGCATAGGTAAAAGGTGAATGATCAGCTATTTAAATATGATGAACTATTTAGTTGTAATGATGTACAAGTCCATACAGGATTTCGTGGATTATTTTTTTTTTTTTGTGATTGTTGCTTCCAAAATTGCTCGATTTAGCTGCGGCTGAGGGGTTTTTTTTTGTGGTGTTTTTGCAGAAAACTACTTGAATTGTCGAAATTGCAGTCACAGGAAATTGTTTTGCACGGTCTTTCGCACAATGTTGGAAAATGAGACATTTTTAGCTGTAAAAATGTTCAACACACGTGAATCGAAGAGGGCTTTATTCGAATGTGTGTTGTGATGTCGCATGACTCTTCTTGGCCTGAATCTGCGCAAAATCTGCAGTCATTGTGATATTCGGAGGAGCTTGTCATTTTTCAAAGAGTTCGCTTATTTTGCGTTCATTTCTGCGATCGTAAAATTGCAAAATCCTGGAGGGACTGTTTTATAAAGTCAGATTTGGTGTTACATGTTCATAGCTGGAAGGAAGTGATGGTGTCGTTGTCATCTGGGATATTTATGATATTGCATTTTGACATTTCCAGCATGAAGAAATAATGTTGGTTTTAACAGCTCAGGGTTTTGGAGAATAGCGTGAAAAATCCTGAATTAATTGAATTAGGTTTCAATTTGAATTATTGAGAATGGAGGCAAGCTTAAAATTCTGTCTGTATAGAAGTCTGTTAAAAGATAAACAGCCGTTTGAATATAATAACTTAATAGATTTTTATAGAAGTTTAGAAGTAGACTTTATAATCTGTCTGTAGTTTTACACGTTGTGTATGTCTTATAGAAACATGCTCCTGGCTGAGCGCTGTGCTCTGTTGAGTGCTGAGGTGCTGAAGAGTCAGGCCAAATACTCCGAAGCTGCAGCTCTCCTCATCAAGATGACCAACGAGGTGAGATTTTTTTTGTGAAGGTGTAAATATATGTGCATTTGCTAATTACTGAATTCATGCTCAATTCCTTCCTAAGGTTTTTTTTTATTTTTTTTTTTAATAAAAATATGTCTTGTCTGTGATAGGACTCTGATCTGCGGAGTGCGCTCTTATTGGAGCAGGCAGCTCACTGCTTCATTAATATGCGCAGCCCCATGGTGAGGAAGTTTGCCTTCCACATGATCCTGTCAGGTCACCGTTTCAGCAAAGCCGGACAGGTGAGGCCACGCCGTCTATTCTGAGCGCCACTTCAGCTCATAGCTGAACGTCCATCTGGGCCAAACCAATAGCCGCTGTCCGTTTTAAGGTGGTTTTAGGTTGGTGATAAAATGCCATCATTCTGCTCCTAGAACAGGAGACATTTCAACTGTAGATAAACACATTCTCCAGCACTTGAAAATGGTGCCTGACTGGAACCAAGAACCAGCAGTTTCAGGAGTTTGAGTGTAGTTTAAGTTTGTTACCATCACTAAGAAAATCTGTGAAATGAAATGTTGTAGCCTTACGTAGACCCAGGAGCGAACAACTTTTATTCTGGTGATTGCTGTAAACTAAATAAGTGCTAAACAGAAAATTGCAATCCAAAAGTCTTTTAAGCTGGTGCATGCTCAGAATCAGTAGCTAGAATTAGTACAAAGATGTTCTTTAACATAGCGCTTCTAACAAAGGACTTCACCGCATAGCAGCTTTTACAGATATCTGGATATCCCAAACGAGCAAGCCGGAGGTGATGGTGGTAAACGGAAAACTCCCTGAGACGACACGAGGACGAAAGATCTTCAGTATAAGCATTAGGGTCATTGTTGATTTCCTTCGAGTTTTAGCTTTAAGTCTGTAATATCCAGGTGATGTACTGGAACAGATGTGTTGTCTTGCGTGTAATCACTGACTGATAATATCTTCGTGCTGTGTCTAGACACAGAGGATAAAATGTAAGCCTTGTAATGTTTGTCAGATTCTAATGCAGGTTGTTTTAGGAAATTAGCACGTTTTACATAATGATTCTGTTCTCTCGACCTCGGTTAGTGAAAAATGGTGCTAGTACCGATTTTTATATCTGTCTCTACTGACATGGCTTTCATTACATATTCCTCTTTTTTTTTTTTGTAGAAAACACAGAAAAAGTTTCAGGAATTCATCATTTTCCAGCTCATATCTTTTATTCTTATCTTGCTCTCTCGGTTTACAGAAGAGACATGCGTTGCGGTGTTACTGTCAGGCCATGCAGGTGTATAAAGGGAAGGGCTGGACTCTTGCTGAGGATCACATCAACTTCACTATCGGCCGACAGTCCTTCACTCTGCGCCAGCCCGAGAACGCTATTGCTGCCTTCCGGCACATTCTCATCGGCGACAGCAAGCAATCCGCCTCGCAGCAGAGCGCCTTCCTCAGGGAATACCTCTATGTTTACAGGGTAAGAGGTTAATGTCTGTTACATACCAGATGTAAGAAGGTGTATAGGTAATGCCAGTGTCGTGCTTGGTTAGAAAAATGCATCATGTATTATGGCTGCTTGCGAATCTGCAATTTTGGAGAAAATCTGGGACTTATAGGAAAAGGAGAGCCATGTGTTTTGAATACTGGATATATTGAGAATTTAGATTCTACCTGAATTTACTTGAGTTCATTCAGCCAGCAGTGGATGATTGAAGTGAGGGTCAGTGTTTTAAACCTCTCTCCATGGGTGCCAAATTAAACTTATGGCAGGAAGTACATCTGTTACACAAATCCAAAAGAGTTATGAACTCTGAATGGAAAACACAGCTCTGTTTTGTACCACGACAGACTGCAGAGATGGAAACTCGAATCTGCGACTTGGACTCGAGTCACACTTAAGTCGCAAAAAAAAAAAAAAAAAGACTTGCGACTTGACTTGGACTCGTGAACAACTGAGACTTGACTTGGATTTGAAGACAGAGACTCGTGAAAAACACTTTGGTTTGGCATTCCCGATTACGTTCTCTCTCTACTACCCCACATGACCGCCTCCAACACCACATTCCTCATTCATTCATTCCCTATCAGTACGTGCTGCAGCAGCAAATATTACAACAATTCATCTTTAAACACACCGAGCCAGTGTTGTTATATACACGCGTGACTCATCTGAAGGAGCGTGTTCATTACCCATTAGAAAAGTGCTGTTGTATAAATGAACAACAATAACCGTATAGCCAAGTCTTACCTTGTGATAATCTTCGTGTCATTTAATTTGAAAAGCAATCAAATGCTCGATCAGATTTGTACAAGAAGGAGCGTCTGGAAATAACTGAACATGTTCAGTATGGTGGCAGCGGTGGGATGTGTGTGAGGTGTAAAATCGAATCTATTTTAAATAAATCCACTTTGGTCAGGCGTAAGTTTTTTTTTTGTTGTTGTTGTTTTGTTTGTTTGTTTGTTTTTTGGGTTTTTTTGTTTTGTTTTGTTTGGTTGGTTTTTTTTCTTTTTCTTTTTCCTTCCAGATCTAATGACATTATACAGCATTATACTTGGTCGCCAGCAGAGGAGGAAGTTTACCAGTAAATGTCTTCTTTTAAATTTAGAACCCTGGAAATAACACCATTACTAATCTTTGTAGATCAAATGGCTTTAGATATTTTGTCCACTCTGAGGCACGGTGGCTTAGTGGTTAGCACATTTGTCTCGCACCTCCAGGGTTGGGGGTTCTGCTTGTAGATTTATAAGGGCCCTTTCTATGGAGCAACACGTTCTTTGAATGGGATAGATTTGGAAATACTGTCTCTGTATGACTTTGATTTTCCATTTCTTTATATAATTGAATCCACCACCCTGTCCGTTTTGTCCTGTGCTTTCAGAGTGTGAGTCAGACGTCCAGTGAAAGCTCTCTGCCTCAGCTGCCCCTGCCCTGCTTACTCTGCACCCGGACACGCGTGTTCTTTGGCCATGAGTGCAGACTTGCCGAGGGTAAGACGTGCACAAATTAGATATTTTAGGTCAGGGGTGTCCAGTCTTGTCCGTAAAGGGCCTGTGCGTGCGTGTGTGCGTGCGCGCGCAGGTTTTCATTCCAACCAAACAAAAGTCACACCTGAGTCTATTGGAAGCCAAACTCAACTAATCAGGCGTGGCTCCTGCTTGATTGGAATGGAAACCCACACCGGACCTTTGCAGATAAGATCGGATGCCCCTCTTCTAGCTCTTCTTTGCACACACATACAAATGAATATAAACACTTGAGGGTTCAAATTCAAGTAAAGTCCCAGCAAAATTCTCACCTGCTGTCAACATTTTGCCCCAGTGCAGTTTCCAAACAGCCCAGCTTAGTCACAGTCTCAGAGAGTGGACAACATGGTGGAGGACAGTTTTTGAGTGTTTTGAGTTTTTATTTATTTATTTAAATAAACCTCTTCATGAATATAGGAATATTCTAGCAAGCTAGAAAGCAAAAGTAACACTAACTGTACATGAACATATCCATTCTTGTATAACATCAAATAACGGTATATAATAAAAAATTATTTCAGAGAGGAAGTAAGATTTTCCATAGTTTTTCTCTAGTACAAAGAAAACAGTTGGTAACATTTGTCAAAGTGGATACCGACCTGTAATTATTCTTGCTACTCATCAGGGCTTTTTCCAGAGTCAAATATTTTTACCAGTGGAGTTTTTCTTTTCATGTTCTCATGCTTTTCAGATCAAGTGACTGTTCGAAGCTTAAGAGTGGGTTGGTAGTTTGAGATGTCGCTGATTGCAGGCACTTATGCTTTTGATGTTCACAGGGGAAAAGCAAGCAGCCACCCATGTGTGGCTGGATCAGGAATACGACCGGGAACAGTCACAGCTGTGGGCGGAGCTGGAAGAGCAGGTGGTGGCTGTGGTCAACAGGGGCAGCGTGCCCATCAGCTTCCAGCCCACACAATACTGCCTCAGCAGCCACACCGATAACCTGCGCAACCCCCTCTCTGTAGTGGAAGGTAAGACTCCTCTCATACCTCCAGTGAGACTTCTAATATTTGTTTCACAGCATACCTAACAATCTATATTCTCCAGCTCTATTAAATATTAACCCCTCAGGTGAGAAACCAGGCACAGAAAGTTCCTTCGGTTTGTAAACGCAAAGATTGTTGGGATTTGAGTTCATTCAATGGTCCAGATTATTCATAGTTTCATAATTCATATATTATCATGTATTCATATCTTTTATTTCTTGAAGCTGTGGTTAAGTGTTTTAGTGAGTGGTCTTGGCATCTCTTCTGCTGGGAATGTGTGTCTTAAAGTCCCCATGAAATCAAAATCGAAGTTTTGTGGCTTTCAGTATAAATGTCAACCTTATTATCTATAAGCTAGTGCACTCCAAAACAGTGACAATTCACGTTTGCAAGATATATGCATTCAAAATTTACAGTCTCTCTTCACAACTAATACAGATCAGCAAGTTTGTTGACCTCATTCTGCACTTCAGTGTCATCAGATTTTCTGTCCAATCAAATGCTCTGTATCTGAATCTGATGTCCTGCCCCCAACATTATAAATAAATCACCTTGCTGAAGTTGCCATCATTGAGCGATTGGCTATTTTTAAAAGGGGGAGGAGCCACACTATGTCCTGCCAATGTTGCAGTTAAATCATGAAAATGCAAATATAAGAAATCTCACTTACAGTACAGAGGGGGTTGATGTGTATAATGTTGAAGTGGAACGATGCAAGGAACCTTTTTAAGCATTTATCCTTTAAATCTGGAAGTATACACAAATCCATAGTATAAATCCATAATGCCGCCAACATGCGCCGTTACATTGTGCCTCTGCAGAGCCCATTATCCTGGAAGTGGTGTTCAAAAATCCTCTCAAGGTTCCACTGGCTTTGTCCGAGCTCTCTGTGCTGTGGAAGTTCACATCGAAGGACTTTTCTAGGCCTCAAGGAGGCACGATTGGAGAAACCATCTCTAATGAAAATGAGGCACCCACAAGCAAAGTAAGAAAGTCTAAAGTTGTCCAGGCTTTGATTTATTAGTGTTTTAATTAGGCTTCCTGTGTTTTAATGTGGTTTCTTTGTTTCAGGCCACAGTACTTAATGACCTTATCAGCACTGAAGTCATTCCAGAGTTCCTTATGAGTCCTGAAGAAACAAAAGTGGTGAGGAGTTTGTTTGTTTGTTTGGTGTGTTCGTTCATGTCTCAGAAATGTATTTTTTTATTTATTTATTTATTTATTTATTTATTTATTTATTTATTTATTTATTTAAAATTATCATTTGTGTTAACTTGATTTTATTATTTATTTATTTTTTTCCCCCTTCTCTCCCCTCTCAGGCTCGGCTGAAGTTAATTCCTCATAAAACAGGACAGCTGCATGTGCTCGGTGTGGTCTACAACCTGGGCACTGGTGAGGAGGACAACACCGGTGAAGGTATCTAAAGCTCACACACACTCCCAAGTACACTAATCCTCACATTCAGCCATTATAACTTTTAAAGCTACCATCCATTTCTTCTGATCCTGGATGACGAGATGAATTTTATCTGTTGCAGAATAGCTACATGATGCACTGCCTTTTTACATTTATTTATTTATTTGTATTATGGCACACATGCAGTTCCATCTGTTTAAACGTGTCAGACGTATTATTGTCTGCTGCAAACCGATACACTTAACACGTATCGTTTGATGGTTGATTATTGAATTTTAACCTGCTCTGGTGAAATATTCTCTTTCTAGTATCCATTTCAGTGCTTCCAGTGCATTGTTGTTTCTCTTCTGTGCTCAGCAGCCAGTCGTTTGAATTGTGTCTGTGGGAGGCAGGATCTGGAAATCCAGGGGCCGAGACTGAACATGACCAAAGAGGAGAAGACCTCCGTCCAACACGGATCAGACCGTCGCCTTGAACCTATCATCACTCCTCCGATGCCCCTGCTGGAGGTCTGTGTGTCTGCGTAGCACAGCAGCAACCTTTAATCCCTTACAGCTTTAGTCTTGTTTGCAGGCTTAAGCTACATTCATCCTGCAGTTTCCAGGCCCCTATTATAGGAGCTCTTAAAAGCTATGTAATTTATCGTTTTCTCCCAGGTGTTTTTCATTAACTTCCCCACGGGTTTGCTCTGCGGCGAGATCAGAAAAGCGTGGGTGGAGTTTGTCAACGTGAGCGCCGTTCCCCTCACCGGCCTGCGGGTGGTGTCCACCCACCCAGAGTTCTTCACCTTCGGAAGTGCGACCTCTGACCTCACCCCAGTAACCCCCACGGCCGCCGAACACTGCTCCGCCTACAAGACAATAGTCACGCCCCCATCTGTGGCCGCAGTGACTCTGGTATCTCCTGCATCGTTTGGCGTGACTGGGGAAGACCGGCCCAAAGTAGCTGAGATTCATTTAACAGGAGGAGTTCTGGGACCCGGCGAGGCGCTACAGATACCACTGTGGCTCAGAGGACCTGACCGAGAGGGTGTGCACGAGATCCACTTCCTGTTTTACTATGAGAGTGTGGAGAAAAACGCGAAGCTCAGGTACCCACCAGCAGAGGAAGCTTCTAACCATATTATTTTTTTAATGTGCTAGCTGAAAATGACTGAGTTCACAGCTTCGAATGACCACTCTTCACTCTTGTCTCGTCCTCGTTCTCAGTCACCGGGTGCTGCGCCACACAGCCGTCATCTGCGCGAGTCGTTCCCTGAGCGCGAGAGTGACGGCGTGTCGCAGTAACACGCTGCCAGGAAAAGTCAGGAGAGAGGAAAGGGAAGAGGAGCGCTACGGCAGCATGCTGGTGTTCGTGGATGTGGAAAACATCAACACTGTATGCCTCTTCCTACAGACACTCCTCACTTTCCCATGCACTAACAGCCTCTCTGTTTACTTTCTAGTCCATCCCTACGTTTTGATCGCACACCCAAGCACCAGAAAAAAACCACACACACATTTAATTTATGCGACACACTGAACAACACTTTATTTCTTGCAGCATGTGTTTGGGGTTGTGGTTTTTTTTTTTTTTTCTAAAATCAGTGCTAGTTTCAAATTTTCTTTGGTCTTATTCTGATTAAGTATTGTAACACCTCCCTCTGTCTCGCATACAGAGTGAAGCAGGGGTGCGCGAGTTCCACATAGTGCAGGTGTCCAGTAGCAGCAGACAGTGGAGGCTACACAAGTGCATCAATCCTGCCGGAGACAAAGGTCTGAGTCCTCTACATTTTCATCTCCAAAAGCCATCTCTAGATCACCAGATGTTTCTTCTTTCAGACTGCCTACATATTGAGGGTCATAGTTTTCATACAGCAAATAAAAACATGCAGAATGACCAGAATGTTGTATTTTGTGCAGGATTTGTAGTGTGAGCAGTTTGGCTTGATGATGAACTGCGGATATGAACCTAACACCTCAGCACTGAGCTTACAGTTCTCGCTTAATAACCGTTACGACACCCCCACCCCCCGAGACTTAGGCTAGTGATTTGTTCTAGTCGAGTCTAGGGGTTATTTCTTGAGATTACAGTATCATTTAAAAGATAAATGAATAAATAAAAAAAACAAGCCGGTGGTAAAAATGAAAGGAAATAATTATGAAGTCTGTACACATGCCTGACGGTAAAAACTGTCCTTCGGTCTGCTAGCGTGTACCTTACTGCTGTGATATCTCCTATCGGACATTAGGGGATAGAACTGTTATTGCTCAAGTGGTTTGGGTCCTTGATTATTGCTTTGGACTTACTGTAACAACAGAAAACGTATGTTGTCAGTGTCCCGCAAAAAAAAAAAAAAGCACCAGTGATGATCTCTGCATTCTTCACAGTGCTCTCCAATGTCCTCCTGAACTGTTCTTTCACCATGTCAGACAGTGAAGCCACTTATAAAGACATTCTCCATTGTACTGCAGTGAAAATTGATGAATGTATTCGTTTTGTCCGTCTATGAAAAACAAAAGCCATTTTAATGGTCATACTTTTGTTGCTAGCCCATTTAAGCTTTTCTGAGATCTGTAGTCCAAGGAATTTGAAGCGCTCGACTATTTCTAAATGGAATTAGTGGCATTGAATTAGTATTGCAGGAAGGCATGTGATTGCATGAAGGTTTAGGTGACTGTGTTAAAAAGCACTCATACCCATCTCTTCATGATTCTCTTGAGCCAAAGGCAAAATTGAACAGCAGAGCAATACAACATGCTCAAAATGTGCTTTGATCAGTCGAACAAAACACTTTTCAACTTTCACATCAACAGAAGAAGGATTTTGTTGATGAAGAAAATGTTATTTTCATGATTTTATATTAATACTCATTACTTACTCGTAGTCTATTTACTCTGCATCCGGAAAATATTCACAGCGCTTCACTTTTTCCACATTTTGTTATGTTACAGCCTTATTCCAAAATGGATTAAATTCATTATTTTC
>JANDJT010000148.1:11372364-11385457 GCA_024331685.1 Stegophilus panzeri
TGCGACCTCCAAGTCCTCTAAGGCAGTGGAACATTTTATATTAAACACCGCGGAGAAGATTTATAAACTTTATAAAGTGGAGTTTGTGTAGCATGAGCACGACAGTGATGCTGTCACGAGTTGCTTAAAAGGTTTAGTTTAATTTAAGTTTATTGACATTATATGCTTTATCAGTGTAACTTATGTTCTTTATTATAACGGAAATGATCTATTAGTAAAGAGGCCGCGTTGCTCCTCACGCGCAGTGTAGACGCGGTGATACAGAGTGTAGTGCGAGTAAGATCTGTAATGTCTAATTAAAACATTATGATAAAAAGTAAACACAAGTAAAATATGTCTAAAGGCAGTGAGTAACAGGAACCACAAGGTGCAGTGAAAGAGTTTTTATTATTAATTTAGGACTGTAGTTTAATTCAATGCTTTTTGTGCATCCATAAAAAGTAATGCATATATACTATATTATATTTGTATGTGTGTGTGTGTGTATTTATGCATTTTTTTATGGCACTGAATTAAACTGAAGTCCTAAATGAATAATATATATTCTGATGTGTGTCTGTGTGTATTGGGTTCTTTTCAGTCTTATATAATTAGACAAACAGTTGTGTAAAGTTTTAATCTGAAGTTTATATTTGTAACACCCAGTTTGTGGATTAAATTTTAAATAAATGAGGAGAAAAAAGGTACTGAAAGCTTGCCCCGCCCCCATCCGATTAATCGTAAAAAATAATCGGCCATCTAATCGATTATGAAAATAATCGTTAGTTGCAGCCCTACATCAAAGCAATATTGGGTGTGACCACCCTTTTCCTTCGAAACAGCATCAGACAGGACCTCACTAATGTGCTTGTGGTTGAATGATCACAAATCCCCACAGCCACACTGCAAAATCTAGTGGAAAGCCTTCCCACAAGAGTGGAGGATATTAGCAATATGGGTCTGATGGTCAGGTGTCCATATACAGTACTTTTGGCCAGATAGGCCTAGTGTACTTATCTGCAACTCAAGGGACCAAAAAACTTTGATGTCTAATTATCTTGTTCAGCCATGGCGCTCTCTAGTCTAGATGGCATAAGTTAAGGTTAATCTTGAGTGCTAGCTCACGTCTGAATGGAAGTCTGAAAAAACAGGTTTGTAAAAGTGTTTTTTGTTTTTGTTTTTTTGGAGACTGCTCTAAGCAGGTCACAGAATAGGGTGTATCCCAAATACTAGTGTCTTATTCTTACTAGAGTTCATTCTAACATGTTATGAGAGTATGTTACCACAACTTGGAAGCCTACTGTAGAATTAAAAAGAAGAGTTGCTATAATTTCTACTTGTTATTTAGGTAATAACTGGCTCATAGGCTGATTATTAGTGGTTCATATGTGCTAGTGCTCTGCATAGATCAGGACATTCAGCTAAGCACAGTCCAGAACACAGAACCCGGTGATGTTAAAGCTAGCTTTGTTTTCCCATTACACAATCACTTGGTCACTAAGCTAAGAATCAGAAATGGTCTTCTTCTATGCTTTTTGCGTCAGACTGATAAACTCTACCCTTGCCCTCTCTAAACTAATGAGAGAAACATGTATTAATGTGACCTCTGGAGAGTGCCCTTTGGATTTTTGATAGCTTGAACAGGTTATTGCTGGTTTCCAGAAACAATCCCTTCCTAAGGGACCCATTTTCACACTCTGTGTGGAGGCAGTTAGTTCTACACCGGTGTACTTCCTTGTCGGCAGAAAGTTGTTTAACTACAGTACTTTGTCTAACCTCATCAGTCTTAAGGAAAATTTGATTATGTTGCTTTTGTCCTTCTTTCCCTCCCCTCCCCTCAACCCCTCAGCCAACACGTACTTGTTCATGGTGCAGGCTCAGGGTATAATGTTACGAGATAACGTGCGGACAATTGGCCAAATAATCAGATCATACACCAATAAGAACAGCACTCTGAATGGCACAGGTGAGAGAAAATGCACACACCCAGATCATCCACACTCGTACATGAACCATTCTGGCATTAAGCTTAATTCTGTTCTTAATTCAATTCTGGCATTAAGATTATTCATTTACTCTTTTACAAGGTGGGTTGTAAATACTTGGTGATAAGTTATGTCCTTATGTATGACTGTGTTCGCAGATTATCCAGATGGGAACAACTCCAGCGAATATTTTGCTCAGCCAACTACATACCTCCCTGAGAATTTCACCTATGCCCAGAACCTGCCCTGCCCTGAGCGCTTACCTTCTATGAGTGAGGTTTTTTATTTATTTATTTATTTTTTTAACAATCATCAAGCCTAATGTGTGAGAAAGATTTGGCTGCTTGTTTGTAGAGGCTTTTCAGTTCATCACTCATTTGCATTAAATAGGAAGTAAAGCTGTCAGTTCTTGAGCATGTTTGCAATGACAATGCATTACACTCCATGGGAAAATTCTCCATATAGGAATTATACATTCAATCTGAAATTCTTGTGTTTGTGATGATTGAGTTTCGATAATCATGTTTTTAATTCCCACAACCTAATTCCTTTAGGTTCTTCAATTATACTTTGTAGAATGACAGTATTCTGTAAGGCTCATAATTCATCCTTTTTATTTTTATTTTAATGCACCTGCTCGGAAACTATTGATGGTTGTTTGTTATTAGCTGTTGTGATAGAGGTGAAACTGATGTGTGCTGATGTGTTGTGCCTCTGCAGAGGGTCCTACGGAAGTAAATATGACAGAGCTTCCTGTAGAGGAGGTTGAACTGCAGCTTAGACAGCTGGGTATTCAGTTTGGGGGACACTGGAGGCCCAAAGACTGCAAACCACGCTGGAAGGTATCATTACTTTGTTTATATGAGAGCACGATTTTGAAGTGGAAAAAAAAAAAGTTTACGATTTTGTCCAGTTCATTTCAGCAATCGCTAATAACACACTGTGACTGTGACACTCAAGCATGATAACAGTGAAAAAAAACAAATAAGACAAAAGAAAAAGAAGCAAATTTATTATTCTACTTATATGCATTTAATATTGTTATGCTAATCAGAAATTCACATAACTTCAGTGAAAAAAAAAAACCAAACAAACAAAAAAAAAACCACAGAAGTCATTGGCTCAAATGCAAATTTTAGGACAGGGGTGTCCAAACTTTTTATTTTTTAAAAGAGGCCAGATTAGACCACATCGAGGGCTGGTCACCAAATATTGTCAATTATGCAAAATTTAAAAGAAGGCATAAAAGGCAGAACTATCGGTTATCGGTATCAGCTGACAAATTTAGTATCGGTGCATCTCTAATTTAAAGCAATAAAAGAAAATCAGATTCATTTCGGTAGATTATTAATAACGAAGTCAAGATGGACGTAGCAAAAATAAATTCCAAGTAACAGCTATTTTCATTATATTTCTGACAGGCCAGCTGGTGCAACATCAATCCTACACAATGTCAAGGTTTTGATGAGAGCTGAGCAATGTCAGTCATTGCTTCACAATAAGCCATCACGTCAAAGAAATATTTGTTTTTGTAATTTAGAGCAACTTGTTTCTCTGAAAATATCTCTCGTCTGATGTTTTGCTTTTATAACAGTTTACTGTGCGTTCAAAGTAGATTTACATTTCACAAAGCCATGCGTGTGGAGTCTCATCGAACGTACGTACTCATAATTGTGCGCTTAAATCATGCACATGCACTTTTCTATGCGTAGTATGTGATTTATCAAGTTATTACTGTGTGAGGATGTGTGTATACTTAAAACTTCTCGTGACCTTCCACATGCAGAAATCCCTCCTGGTAGAAAAGTGTAATTGCAGGTAAATTGATTAGCTCCAATCCCTCTTGGAGTCCATTATATCGGTGTAATAATTGCTGACTATGGTGCTAACAACAAGGTGCAGCCAGGTGATAGATGAAATGTCATATAAAAGGCAGATGGCTTGGGACGACACAGTCGGTGGCTGCCCCTGTATTGCTTGAAGGTATATGGCACATGCAGCTTTGCGCAGGGACCGTGTTTACGGATTGCAGGAACCTCTTTTCTGAGAGTGATGAGTGCCTCATGTTTTTTTTGTATAGTGAACCTTTAGTTGATCTCTCCCAGTAACTCGCCCCACTTTTGGAGCATTCAGCAAAATGCAGCAGAGGAGTCCCTGTGCACAGTTAAGTCCTTTCTACTGGCACATTTCAACGAGACAGGTTTCCCAACCAACCGTGAGCCGAATAATCACTTGTCTTAAACGAATTCCTATCACTCACGCTGCAATACAGTGGTGCTTGAAAAATTTCATAGAATTTTTTACATTTCTGCATAAATATGACCTAAAACATCAGATTTTCGCACAAGTCCTAAAAGTAGATAAAGAGAACACAATTAAAGAAATGAGACAAAAATATTATTCTTGGAAAATGATCCAATATTACACATCTGTGAGGGGCAAGAGTATATGAACCTTTTTGCTTTCAGTATCTGGTGTGAGCCACTTGTGCAGCAATAACTGCATCTAAACGTTTGCGGTAAGTGTTGATGAATCCTGCACATCGGCTTGGAGGAATTTTAGCCCATTCCTCAGTACAGAACAGCTTCAACTCTGGGATGTTGCTGGGTTTCCTCACATGAACTGTGTGCTTCAGGTCCTTCCACAACAGTTCTATTGGATTAAGGTCAGGACTTTGACTTGGCCATTCCAAACATTAAAACATTAACTTTATTCTTCTTTAACCGTTCTTTGGTAGAATGACTCGTGTGCTTAGGGTCATTGTCTTGCTGCATGACCCACTTTCTCTTGAGATTCAATTTATAGACCGATGTCCTGACATTTTCCTTTTGAATTTGCTGATATAATTCAGAATTCATTCTTCCATCAATGATGGCAAATCGTCCTGGCCAAGATGCAGCAAAACAGGCCCAAACCATGATACTACCACTACCATGTTTCACAGATTGGATAAAGTTCTTATGCTGGAATGCAGTGTTTTCCTATCTCCAAACATAACGCTTCACATTTAAACCAAAAATTCTATTTTGGTCTCATCCATCCACAAAACATTTTTTTCAATAGCTTTCTGGCTTGTCCACATGATTGCTGCGTGTCTGCAGTTTGCAACAATGTTCTTTTTGGAGAGCAGTGGCTTTCTTCTGGCAACCCTGCCATGCACACCATTGTTGTTCAGAGTTCTCCTGATGGTGGACTCATGAGCATTAACATTAGCCAATGTGAGAGAGGCCTTTCGTTGCTTAGATGTTACCCTGGGTTCCTTTATAGCCTCACAAACTATTACACATCTTGCTCTTGGACTGATCTTTGTTGGTTGATCACTCCTGGGGAGGGTAACAATAGTCTTGAATTTTCTCCTTTTGTACACAATCTATCTGACTGTGGATTGGTGGATACCAAACACTTTAGAGATGGTATTGTAACCTTTTCCAGCCTGATTGTCACGTAATAAACATAAAGGACACTAGGATGGACGCAAGTGCAGATAAGAGCTTTTACTTAAAGAGAGGCAGGCAGATAAATCCAAAACATCAGACAATAGCGTGGTCAAAAAACAGGCAACGGGTCAGGCGATTGGCAAACGGGCATAAATGAGGCAAAACCAGAATCGAGAACGAGATCAAAACAATAACACATGAACCGATAACAAACGCTTGGTATACGGACAACTCACGTAATACTTTGTAAAGTCATAGTGTTAGAACAGTCTCTTATATACTGTGGTTGTGCGTGTGTGAGAGAGATTGGATGCAGGTGTGTGAGATTAGAATGAGTGTGAGTGTTCTGGGAATTGCAGTCCATGGCGGCCATGTTTGTAGGCCGCCGTGCAGTATGGGAAATGTAGTCACTGGTTTGCTGTGATATGACACTGATAAGCATCAACAACTCTCTTTTTGAGGTCCTCAGAAATCTCCTTTATTCATGCCCTGATATACTTCCACAAACATGTTGTAAAGCTCAGACTTTGATCCCTGTTCTTTAAATAAAACAGGGTATTCACTTAGTCATGTGAAAAAAAATAAGTACGCCCCATGATTTTTAAAATAAAAACATATTTGGGCAATCAGACATTTGATCCTCTTTGAAACAGTGTCTATTAATAAAGGTGATGCACTCTGACACCGATGACGCACAAAATGGACATTTTGTAGTAATTTTCACAATTTAAATGAACAAAAAAACATGGAAAAAGTAAGTACACCCCTACATTTATCACACCATCAAATCCAGAAAATTAATCTAATCTGATCTAAAGAGTTCTGTAAGGCCTTCAGAAAAAAGGTTGTTGATGTCTATGAGTCTGGGAAGGGATTTAAAAAGATCTTCAAATTATTTGAAATACATCATACCACTGTAAGAAAATCTAGTAATCAGAACAGCAATGCGGGACTTCAGCAAACTGATCTTGGCCATGGCTGGCTTATATTATTTCTTATTATTTCTTAGATAAACTACTGGTAAAAGTGCCAGGTAAAACATTTTTGTTTTGCTTCATTTCCTGCAACAGGATGTCTTGATGGTGAAGGTTGACATGCTCCATGTTCTCTGCAATAAGCAGGCTACAGTGCTTTTTAAAGGAAAGGTGTTTACCGTACATGCTGATTTGGGGGCATCACTTTATGCAAATGCACATGGCCTTGCACGAGCAGAGCATTTTAGAATGTGTGGAATATATCAACGTTCACTGCAAGCAGAAAATGCACGTATGATAAATACGTATTTTCTAGTACATTATGGCTGTTCTTACGCACATAGTTATATCATAGTAACAAAAGAAAAAAAACATATACAACATGGACTAACTTGATACGTTACTGGTGTTCCCCCTTCCTTATATTTATTCTCAACTCTGCATTGGTTATATGGGTTACATGATCAGATGATGGTAAATTATCTTGATAATAATTCTACTGTATTAACTGTCTATCTCTTTCTGTCTCTCTCAGGTGGCTATTCTGATCCCCTTTAGGAATCGTCACGAACATCTTCCCATTTTGTTTCAGCACCTCGCTCCAATGCTGCAACGGCAACGCTTACAGTTTGCATTTTATGTAATTGAGCAGGTATGTAGAGACACAATTTCTACCTTGGTCTTTAAACCTAGACATATATACACACACACATATACACATGTACATATATACAGTCATGTGAAAAAATAAGTACACCCCATGGAATTGTTGTCTTTTTGACGTATTTGGACAAGCAAACATTTGATCATCTTTGAAACAGTGTCTATTAATGAAGTTAATATACTTGAACAAAACCACAAGGAAAATTAGCTTTTTCAATCATTTATTCAACAGAAATATCAATAGATGGAAAAAGTAAGTATACCCTTGGCCTCAGAAGCTAGGTATTGCTCCCTTTAACAGAAATAACTTCTTGTAGACATTTTGCATAATTATCCACCAGTCTCTGACTTTGGCTTGCTGGAATTTTTGACCGCTCTTCCATGCAATTCTTGTGGCAAGATGTTTGAGGGTTTTCTTGCAAGCTCTGCACTTTTCAAATCCCCCGACATCATTTCAGTGGGATTCAAACCTGGTTTTTGACTAGGCCATTCCTCAACCCTCCATTTCTTCTTTTTGAGCCATTGCTTGGTTGATTTGCTAGTGTGCTTAGGATCATTATCGTGGTGAAAGGTCCACTTTCAGTTCAACTTCAACTTTTGGACATTATCTTCAAACACTTCTTGATATGACGCAGAATTCATAGCTGAACCAATGAAAGTTGTCCAGTCCCTGAGGCAGCGAAGCAACCCCAAACCATAACATTTCCAGTACCGTGCTTCACAGTTGGTATGAGGTGCTTCTCCTGAAAAGCTGTCTTTGGTCAGCACCAAACATGTCTGCTGTTACTGTGGCCAAACAACTCTCTTTGATTCATTTGTCCAGAGCAAATTATTCCAAAAGACCTGGTCTTTGCCTATATGCTCATTGGCAAACTGTAATCTTGCAAAGGCTTTTTCCTGGCACGCCTACCACGCAGGTCAAATTTGTACAATCTCTTTCTGATTGCAGAAGCATGCACTTTGACACCAACAGCTGCAAGACTTATTAGCAGATCCTGAACAGAACTCTTTAGATCTTGGCATGATGACACCACACACCTCAATAGCAAAGGGAACACCAGACACTAGATATGAGAGCGGTATAAATAAGACAGGTTCCACCTGCACTCCCTAAGCAGGTTCTAATCACTGGCACCCACTCCTGAACACCCTGATTCTAATTTTATATTTTTAAAGGTGTGAGAAATATAGGGGCGAACTTTTTCCATGTGACTGATCTGTATTTTGTTAATTTAAACTGTGAAAATTACTACAAAATGTCAATTTTGTGTCATTTGGTAGAGTGCATCACCTTTATTAATATGCACCGTTTCAAAGAGGATTAAATGTTTGCTCGTCCAAATATATATATATATATATATATTAAAAAACCAACAATTTCCATAGGGTGTACTTATTTTTTCCACTTGACTGTATGTGTTTATGTAAGTGATAGTCCATGTCTAGGTGTAAATTACATGATTTTAATGCATGACATGGAGTGAAAGAACACCCAAAGTGAAACAGAGTGCGTCTGTGGATACCATGGTCACTTATTCTTCCATGGTCACATGTCCGCATTGACAAGTTAAAGAAACCATTGATGTTTGCAGTACAAAATTTGACTGAAAGGATAAACATAGCAGTTAAAGTAGTGCGATAAGACTACGTTTACTTGAATGAATTATAATAGTTATTAGACAGCCAGATTGTGAATGTGTGACTTATCTAAAACATAAGCATCACGGAAATGCAGTTTTTTCATGTTTGTTAGCAACATGCAGGGTTTTTTTTTTTTACCACCACAATGGAGGGTTAGTCATTCTGTAAAGCTTGCTTCTGAGCTGTCAACATTGAGCACAAAAACCTCCACCGCAATAATTCAGTCTGCTGAAAAATTCTCTGGGGGAGGAACTAAACAGGTTCTGGTAACTGCAGCTCATTAACTGAAAGGTTAGTGTGTGAAAACACTTAAAGTGTCTAGGTTTCTGCAGTTTGAATAAATAATGCTCATTTGGTTGTGCTGCCCTCAGCTGGTGTTTTTGGGCATTAACCCTCAGTTGTTATAGTAAGTAATAGTGCGTATTTCCCCTTTTTGTGCGAGATTTCGCTTCATAAGTTCTTGCATGTAAATGTAGTAAAGTAATAAAAGTATTGTGAGTTGTTTGTTGTGATGACCTTTATGGAGACCTGTGTGGAGGAAGATATGAACAGCTAACTCATGTATAACAGACTGTCACTCATGATTCTATAATAGAAACTGTCCATTAACTGCAATAACTCATAATGCTTTATGTTTGGATACTTATCCACATTTTAAAGAATTTTTGGAGTTTAACGCAAGTATAAATATAAATAGAGAACCACTGCTTTTATTCAGATACGACTTTTTTTTGCATTTTGTTAGCTGCTAATTCTTAACTATGAGTGTAGATATTTGACTATTTGATTATTATTTATGAATTATTTATACATTCTGTTAACACTTTGGGCAAGATACCCTGCTGCATGTAGGTAGTAATGCCCTTTACAGTAGTTTATTTTTTGTTCTATAAAAAAGGATGCTGTTCGAGTTTATCTCTAAAGTTTGCGTTCGTGCTTGTATCTTTCTCATATCCAGATATATTTTTTTAATTTACAGTAAATTGGTTTTCAAGCGTGCACCTGTTCCCCTGTTTCTCCTTTAATGGTTTGTTGGTTTTTATTTTTTTTTCCAGGCAGGTACGCAGCCTTTTAACCGAGCCATGCTGTTTAACGTGGGCTTCAAGGAGGCAATGAAAGACCTGGACTGGGACTGTGTGGTTTTTCACGATGTTGATCATATCCCTGAAAACGACCGGAATTATTACGGCTGCGGGCAGATGCCTCGTCACTTCGCCACAAAGCTTGACAAGTACATGTACATGTGAGTGAGTTCCATAAATCTGTACATACCTTGGATGTCATTTGTTTGAGTATTTCAATAACTGCTGATCTCCTGGGATTTTCGCACAAACAGTTGCTAGATTTTACTCAGAATGGTGCAATTAAAAAAATAACATCCTGTGAGTGGCAGTTCTGTGGACAGAAAACACCTTTTTGTTGAGAGAGATAAACCGAGAATGGCCAGACTGGTTCATGCTGACAGAAAGGCTACAGTAACTCAGATATCCACTCTGTACAATTGTGGTGAGCAGAAAAGCATCTCAGAATGTACAACACATTGAACCTTGAGGCTGAGGGGCTACAATAGCAGAAGACCACGTCAGGTTCTGCTTCTGTCAGCCAAGAACAGAAAGCTGAGGCTGCAGTGGGCACAGACTCACCAAAACCGGACAGTTGAAGACTGGAAAAACGTAGCCTGGTCTGATGAATCTCGATTTCTGCTGAGGCCACAGATGGTGGGGTCAGAATTTGACACCAACAGCGTGAATCCATGGACCCAACCTGCCTTGTGTTAACAGTCCAGGCTGGTGGAGGTGGTGTGGTGATGTGGGGAATGTTTTCTTGGACCACTTTGGGCCCGTTAATATAAATCAATCATCGCTTGAATGCCACAGCCTATTTGAGTATTGTTGTTGACCAGGTGCATCAATTCATGGACCCAATTTACCATCTTCTAATGGAAAAATAAAAGCAAAAATCACTTCACCCTGGTTTCATGAACATGACCATGAGTTCCGTGTTCTTCAGTGGCCTTCCCAGTCTCCGGATCTGAATCCAGTAGAAAACATTTGGGATGTGTAAGAACCAGAGATTCACAGCATGAATGTGCACCTGAAAAATCTGCATGATTCAATCATGTCAACATGGCCCACAATCTCAAAGAAATGTTTCCAACATCTTGTGGAATTCATGCCATGAAGAACTGAGGCTGTTTTGAGTGCAAAGGGAGGCCGTACCTAGTATTAGTATAGTGTTCCTAATAAAGTGTTCAGTGAGTGTACATAGACGACCAATACAAGGTTGGAGTATCAAAAAAAGAATGGATTAAATCATGTAGTGTGTGTGTGTGTGTGTGTGTGTGTGTGTGTTCAGTCTGCCCTACAGTGAATTCTTTGGAGGAGTGAGTGGACTTACAGTAGAGCAGTTCCGCAAGATCAATGGTTTCCCCAATGCATTCTGGGGCTGGGGAGGGGAGGATGATGACCTCTGGAACAGGTGGGCAGATGTGTGCATATGTTAATTAAACAGTGATACTGTGCTCAAAAGTTTTAAATGTCAATTTCTCTGTGCTGTCCCAGGGTGCACTTTATTGGCTTGAACGTGACCAGACCTGAAGGAGATATTGGCAAATACAAGTCAATTCCCCATCACCACCGAGGAGAAGTGCAGTTCCTGGGACGGTCAGTTTGCTCTTTGGCCATCTGTCTTTCTCATTTGTGGTCGCTCAGAATACGTTTAATATGTTGCATGAACAAAATAAAACCTGCATTATATTTTCAGTGAATAAATTGGTGAGATATGAGGGAAGTATATATGCTTGTGGCCAATTGGAAACAAGAAAATAAATGGATGAAAAGTTCAGCAAATATGTATTTGCTTTACACTTACTTACATCATGTAGAGGTTAAACTAACAATGTGTATATTCCCATGTTTAAGTGCTTGTAACCTCCAGTGCAGTGACCCATTGCTGACTCACCTCATTTGCAGTAGTGCAATACTGTTACATTTGATTTGTTACCCTGTGATTTGTTGAGAGTGTGCTGTTGATTTGCATCTCTCTCTCTCTCTCTCTCTCTCTCTCTCTCTCTCTCTCTCTCTCTCTCACACTCACACACACACACACACACACACACACACACACACTTTCTCTCTTAGGTACAAGTTGCTAAGGTATTCTAAAGAAAGGCAATATTTGGATGGCCTAAATAATCTCCAGTATTCTCCGGAAATCTCTTTAAGTAGTCTGTATAAGAACATCACTGTTAACCTGAGCCCTGAGCTTGCCCCTATAGCAGAGTACTGACACCTGCCTCTTCCTCCTCTCCACCTGGCCATCAGTACCTGAAGACGACCGACCCGGCATCGTGGAGAAGAGTGCGGCCTGAACACCGCGTACGGCCGCCAAGTAACCTTAAAACCAACAGACAAATGGTTAAAGGAGTGAAAACTAAAATGATTGTGTGTGTGTGTGGGTGAAGTCATACCTATGTTTTTGTGAGCGTGTGCGTCCCAATGCATGTCTCTGTGTTTATGCGGCTTTAACTACTCAAATCACATCATGCTACAAAAAAAAAAATGCAGGAAGTAGAAATTGGGGCGTCAGTGTCAACAATTCCGATGTTTACTGCGAAGCCTTAACTGATTTTCATAGGCTGTTATCACTCTGAGTGTCAGTTCTCATCCATGCCAACAATGTAGACCGCTCAGTTTTACAACTCAACAGCAACCTAAATGCCAATAGATATTTTATGGCACGTTTTGTATCATATAGTAGTATTTTAAGGCATATGAGGATGTATGTATGTATGTACTGTAAATGGTCTCTTTTGGCCTTCCTTATTTATTATATTTTATTTAGTTTCTTGAGATGTACTTTCGAGCACTCCAGTGGCATGTGTAATGCGAGCGTTCCCGTTTTCTTTTCTTTCACAAAGAGTGCACAAAGGATCACATCTGCTCACTTGATCCTGTGATGACAAGCGTCATTCCAGTGCACATATTCTTACTCTTACTTTGGCAGCTAACTGTCTTTTTGTTAAACCCCACCTTTCCTTACACAAATGGACACTTCAATTTAAGGACTAAAGACAAATTGAAATTGGGGTGTGTGGTCACCAATATCAGCTGCATGCCTTATGTTTTTGCCAGTTTTTAAAAAAAAATATATATATAATTTAGTATGTTTATTTTTTCTTTTGTGCACTGTAACAATGAAAGTGAAGAAAATATATCTTCTTATATACAAGAGGAGAGAAAAAAATGTTATTGTTGGTCAATCGCTCGAAGAATTGTTGAGCAGTCGGGTACACAGCTGCTAAATGCTCAAATACTATAAAAATTGTGTGTGTGTGTGAGAGAGAGAGAGAGAGAGTGTGTGTGTGTGTGTGTGTGTGTGAGAGAGAGAGAGAGAGTGTGTGTGTGTGTGTGTG